>JALPQD010000504.1:442597-900097 GCA_023101885.1 Typhlomys cinereus
ATTATGATTGCTTCAGCCCTAACTAGTATAGAGTATCTTACATATCATTGCTCCTCCCATCCTTATGCTCTTACACTCTTACTGCCCCCTCTTCCACAAATTTCCCTGAGCTTCAAGATGGGGAGAGACTAAGCTGGCCTAGATCTAGGTGGTTGATATAGAGTCTCTGAAGTTCTGGATTGTGGTTTGTTGATTTTCTTTTGCAGTTTTGCTGCTCCTGCAATGCCCTTCACTCCATCCTGGTGGGCATTGTATGTTACCCCCTGGCCAGAGACATGATTTTTTTTTTTCCTATTTTCTGCAGTTGAACTCAAAGCTGGAGTCCACCCTATTCAGTAGGAGACTCTTCACGGAACCTGGGCTCACCTTCTCCAGGCCAAAGGGTGTCCCCAGAGAGAATACGGCCCTGTGTCTGTAGAGTCTAAAATGTCTGTAGAGTCTAAAAGTCAAGGCTGATGCTCAGTGAGGGAAAGACCACTCTGGCAATGGCGGGAGACACCAGTGGAGGTATCTGTTGTGGGAAGAGGGGCTGAGAAGCCTAAAGCTTTTCTTTTCTCAACCACCATAAACAGATTCACCTCAATTCACATTCAGGGCTCAGAATTACTAGGAGGAAATGGCTACCATTAGGACTCGAAGTATTTCTTCTGTATCTTTTCCCCCATACTTGCTGCCCATAATCCCAGTGTGTATGTGTCTTCATGTGCTGAGTCCTGCAGCTTTGGCCTCACTTGCAGGAAAGGAAGCTATGCCCACAGTTTGGAGTATGCTAGTCAGAACCAGTTTCTGACATGATGGGTGTCACTTGAGGTGAAATATTTCATAGTTTGATCTGTGTTTATTTTGCTCATGTGAATCCATTGCCCACCTCCTGTATGATGGTATATTTGTTCGGGATTCCATCCACTTAAAACATTTCAGAACCTTCTGGATGTCTGAAAGATTTGCAATGGTAGTGTATATATAATGTTGAGTTATTTGATAAATTAGTCTTCTCTTACACTTTCTTCTCTTTCTGTCGTTTTTCTTCCCTCCTTTCCCCTCATTTCTTTTTTTTTCTTCCTTTCTCTAGTGGTTATGGTACACGTGCCTTTCATTTTGGCACTATTGCAAAAAAATTACAAAAAAGAATGCTTCTCAGGCTAGTCACATGGTCTGACTGGAAGCAGCCCTACAAAGTGTCAGATTTAAGCTAAGTGTTTTATAAAACATTTTTTTTTTACAGTTGGCTAAATACATGTGTATTCACTGGATCTTGAGAGAAAAATGTGTTTCATATTCTGACCACATTCCGATCATATAGTTGAGAGAAAAAGTGACATTTAGAGTCAACTCTATCTAGATTTCAAATTCCAGATCTACCATTTAGATGTTCAGGATCCCCACTGGAGATGACCAAAAACATCTCTGAGCCTGTTCCCTATTTGTAAAGTGGTTTCATATTGCCTTACTCAGAAGATTCCAGCAATGGAACATGCTAGTGTGTGAAAACATTAGAACCAACACTTATGTGAAGCAGAGCACACACACACACACACACATATACATATAGATGTGTGTGTGTGTGTGTGTGTGTATAGTGAAGTATATTCTTAGCACATGGTGGAAAAACGGTAGTCTTTTCTTCCTTTTGTTTATTTTATGGTGTTTCCTAAAAATTTTCGTGCTTTGGCTTTGTCGATCTTGGCTTAAGATATTATTTTAGAGTCAGCAGAGTGGACTTGTGCTGAACGAGATGTCACGGACTCTGATCCTCACTTGCAGGAAAGGCGCCTACTGATCCAGGCGCCTACTGACTACTCGTTAGTTGGCAGTGGACCAGCTGTGACAGGTAAGTAGATGGTAGGTCATAAGAAAGCAATGCACTTGCCCTTGGCCGTGAATTCAGCTATTCAAGAGGTTCTCCCAAGTCATCTGTGATCACGCAGCTTAGTGTTTGACATGTGTCTACGATATTGTCAGTTTCCTGTTCTTCCTCTTCCTCCTACCTCCTCTTTCTCCTCTTCTTCCTCCATCTTCCCTTTTTCTTTCCCAATTCAGCAGTCTGTTGAAGATTGCTTTGAGGCCCAGATTTGCTTTTCTGAATCTCCAGGTACCAGTGTCTTTCCTGCATCGGTTAGTCTGCCAGTGTGGCATCTGCGACACTGTCCCCTGAGGCAAACACCACCCTCTCCCCCCTCCCTGCTGAAGGAAACTCTAGGGATACAGAGCTCAACCCAAACTCAACTTAGCAGAAAGCATAATTCAGTGAGTTTTAGAATAGTCTGTGCAAAGTGTGCACATCTGTGGATCTCTGTAGATTGTTTATTGGCGTACAGTAAAGAATACATAATGAAACAAGCAAATTTACAAAGTAAATATGTAGCTGGTTGAGAAATGGACACATTCGGGATGGCCTCGGGAAAAAGTGTACTTTCTGTTGTACTCAAGGGAAATTAAAAACTTGTGTTTTATTGATTTTCCACTAAGCTCATCTGCACATTGTTTTTATAAAAGCTAAGTGGTGACAGAGCAAGATAATTTTTGGAAGCATAGATTTTTTTTTTCAGATGCAGAGATTTGGACTTTGCTTCTAGGAAATGAACCCTCACTGCAAAAGGGACATCCATGGCTGAATGACATTCCTCAGGTCCACTCTAGTAGGCACGGCAGTGGAGGGAGAATACGTCCTCTTTGATCTTTGCTCGCCTTTCCTTCTGCCAAAAGACCCTTGAAAAATACAGGAGGACACAAGGCATTGTGGGATGGCTGCCTGCTTTGAGAGTCAAGTAATAGTGATCACCCCACTGTCCACCACTAATAAGATATCAAAGTGAGATACACTGTCACCTTCCTGTTTCTTCTCTACCCCATGGGGAAAAAAAAAACTACTCTGAACACATTTAACTATCTGTGGTGGGAGATGGGCTAGGAGATTTTGGATAGCAGAAGAAAATTATTTTATACTTATCATGACACTATTAGTTGCTGGTAGACATGTATTGGTCCCTGACCTTTCAAAATGAGAGTGGGTGATTGAGAAGAATTAATACGTAATCCATTTGAACCCAAGTACAGTATGTAGCAAAACAGAGCTTTTAGCACAAGTGCCGTGGGACTGTAACATATCTGGGGTCGAGTCTGGTTCTGCAGCTGTTGGGATTATGTAGGTAGCCGTGGCACAGCTTGGAAATTCTCGTGTCAGAATTAAATTTGAATTATCCCAGAGCATAGTCTCACTTAGTCATGGTGACCATTTGTTTCTCTCCCACCCCGTGGACACTCCGTTCACACCTGTTACCATCTTCAGTTTCCAGATGATTTGCATGTAAATTTACTCATATTTTTCAGAGAAGGAAATGGAGGTGTAACAACATCGGTTTTGTCAAGGAACACCAGTGTTTAGGTAGAAAAATCTCATAGAAAGAGGACAGAATCTTAACATTTGAAAGGGCCTTAGATTCTTAGTAATCCTTTTCTCCCTGTGATTCCGTCTGTTATGTCATAAAGGGATAAGAACACTGAATCCTTAGAGAGAAGCTCTGTGGTTGACAGACTGAATCATGAGGAGTTCTAGAAGCGTTATTCATGAGCTGAGTAGTGCACATTTACTTACTAAAGTTCTTTTCTTTCCTTTCCATTTGGTATTCATTAGCCACAGCATCATGGGAAATCTCATGGTCTAATCAGAGAACCAGACACAAAGGGACTATGTTCAGCCCTTTGTTGCAGAAACAATGACTATCTATTTTAATCAGTTTCCAAGTGTTAGTCATTGCATGAAAAACGCTCAGATCTGCAAAGAAAAGTGTTCTGAAATATTAAATAGACCTTCTTATCCTTTAGGGCACAAATCAATACCTTCAGAGAACAAGAACACATTAAAATAAAAAACCGGTTCACTATAATTTGTAGTCAAGCCATTATAGCTTCCTGCCGAGGTTTTGCAATTTTAGATTAAAAATGTGCTGAGCTGAGAAAGCAAACTCTTCTGTACAGTTGTATTACCAAATTTTGAATTATGTTTATGCCTGTCCAACTCTAAGTCAATCTAAACTTTGACAGGAAATCAAAAATCTGAGTAATAAGCATGAGTTTATTATTTTGATTCTTACACTAGATATCATGTTATGTCACCCTGAGCCTTTCTTTTCAATAGCAAGCTATGTATGGGAAGGAGTTAAGATTTTTACCTAATAATTCTCTTATGAGTAGTAAGTTCTTGTAGACACTGATTGAATTTTACCCCTTAATACTGTTATGGAACAAAAGTTTTCTTGGTTTTTTTTTGGCTGACAAGATGGGCCTTTACTTTAAATTGTTAATTGCAGTTGACAAAGGGAGGGCTTTTCTGATGGAAACAGTGCTCTCTTTAATAGTCTTTCACAAATCAATTTCCACCATTCCTTCAGAGTATTGATGGCTATGAACCTTGTGAAAAACTTTTGTCCCCTAAATTCTTAATAATTTTTTCATGCATCTCATCCCCTCGTGCTCAAAGAAATTGAAGTAAAGCTTTTTTAAACATGATTTATTTAGGGCTTGAGAGAGGGTTGCATAGGGATTTTATTATTTATCTGACATCCATATCTGTCCATTGAGTAGATTCACTGTCTTCAGGCCCTGTTTCTAGATTCATTGTTGGATGGACTATAGCAAGTCAGGTGTCATTATCTTCCACACTTGAGCCAGTCCTGAGGTGAGTGTTCTTTTCCTAGCTGCCTTGTTCCAGTGAATCCAGTCTGGAATTACTGAGACAGTTCGCAGGTGGGCTTCAGCAGTGGAATCTGTAGCAATGCACATGCGTATGGGAAAGTGGTTACGTTCTCTCTCACACATTAGTCTGATTCTATTAATACTTGGGCTGTGGAATAGAGTTCTGTTTGCATGACGCTGTTGTCTTGCTTTGAATGGGATGCTTGTGTGGAGGCATGCGAAGAAGGATAAGGAACAACTGAGAAAGAATATTCAGACTCTAGAAGATGTTGTTCATAGAGGAGTGGAGAGTGGGTTGTGTTGACACAGCAAGAGATTGTAAGTAGTTTCTTACTGTGGGCAGAATTGCTTGGTGTCTTGTTTCTGAATTTCTTCACAACTATTTTCTACATTTGTGTGTGTGCGCTGTGTGTAGAAGAGGCGCTTGATTATGTGTGCCTGTGGAGGTCCAAGGGTGACATTGGGAATCATTCTGGATTGTCCATTCTCCTTATTGCTTTGCTCTGGGGTTTCCCAGTCTCTGCCTTCCAGGGCCAGAACTGCAGGGTGCTGCCATTTCTGCCTGGCATTTTTTTAGGTGGAATCTATGGATCTCAACTTAGGTCCTTTTGCTTTAACCCCTGAGCCATCTCCCTAGCCACAACTTTTTAAAATTTTTCTTTTTTAAACTTGAATTTTTTTTTTTTAGTTTTTTTATTCAATTGTGTGTGTGTGTGTGTGTGTGTGTGTGTGTGTGTGTGTGTAGAACCATGGGCAAATTCGGGAACCACCATGGACACTTCCACCTCTTCCTTGTTTACTCTGTCCCGGGATTCACAGGCTCCGCCCTACCAGGACCAGAATGCAGGCCACCCCCACTTCCGCCTGGCATCTATACATTGGGTCTAGGATCTGAACTCAGGACCTTCTGCCTGCAAGGCAGAGGCTTAACCCCTGAGCCACCTGTCCAGCCCCAAATTTTTCTGAGTTAATGCAGTAAGTTGACAAGTTGGCCTCGAGTTTTTGACCTGCCTGTGGTCCAAGAGTTGAAGCCTGAAAGTTGTGACCATGCAGCTTGAAGGATTTCAAGCCAGAATCATTTGCAAAACTTCTATTTTCTCCTCCATGCATCCCTTATTTCTTTGGGACACCTATTAAATCACTCAAACAGAAAATGTCTACTCTCAAGATAATATGAATCAGCAGGCTTATTCTCGCGAAATGTTGTTGTTCAAGACAAAATGCCTTTTTACCGTTAAAATGTAAACTGGATCTGAACACTTGTAATCGTGACCCATGATGTTTTTCTCACTCAGGTTAGCTTATATCTAGAATGTTGCTTGCTCAACTTGCTAGAAACGACTGATATTCATCTTTTAACCCAGCCTTATTCTAATCAGATTAACTTTGTGGTATTATCTTTTTATTATTTTAATACTTAGACATGGGGAAATTATCGCTTTAATTCAGTTTATATGGTAAGAAATCTGCCTTTAATAGTGACTAAAATTGCCCTGATTTTTGTCTGTTTTTTTACTGTGTGGATTACTCGGTCAATATATCGAACATGAAATTCAATATGCCTACAGTAGTTTCGCATGATAATGAAATCAGTACTCACCTGGGGAGAACCATTCTGGCTGGTGCCTCACAGTACGCTTACTGTCGGTGTGCACTGTCCTCTTGTCGCCGGGAACATCTGCTTTCCACCTAAGAATAGCGCCACTGAAGTTAAGTCAGCTGACTTAACCACCTGTTAGTTGTTAATTGTTTATAAAATAATTAACCTACACAGTTTGAAATCTCATTAGCTTATCCACTGCGTTGCACAAGCCTGTTTGTTGAAGATGAGGTTAAGCAATACAGATAAATGCAAACACACAATTAAGCCACCTGTAACTTTACCACTTGTAGTAGTGCAGAGGCTTAGTCACTGCAAACATCGTCATGGAGTTTGCGAGCTGCAAAACTGCTCACTGAGAGCAGACTACCTCGCCGATCCCTACCCTCCCCCCTTGCCTGCCTTCTTCCACCTCCTCAGGTGCCATGACCTTCCCAAACAGCTGAAGATACAGACACATGAGCCTGAGAGGGGGAGGACCACTCACATTTCAGACTGTGACACGACCCAAAAATAATGATTGCTAAAGATTTTATGAAGAGTCTTTCAAACTTTGTTCTATAAAACTGCATCTCTAGGCTAGAACAAAAGAAAACAGATGTGTCTTTTGCCTTCTTAATAATTTCCATGGAATTGCTGAATGCATTATTTGAAAGTTTGCCCTTTTCATTTACTATTATACCAAATATTAGATACATTGATAAATTTACCTATCAGTGTTATACTTTTTTTGGGCTTGGGGGGGGGAATAGGGTCTTATGTTAGCCTTGAACACTTGTGGAGCCAGTGATGATGATGTTGAACTTTGGGTGCTCCTGTCTCTACCTTCAGAGTGTTGGCATTACAGGCATGTGCCAGTATACTTGGTAGTACGCAGTTCTGGGGGTGGAACCCAAGACCTTAACATGCTAAGCAAGCCCTCTGCCAACTCAACCCCCGCGTCCCCAGGTTTCTAGGTAAACTTTTAGTATTTAGTTTTTTAGTGACTGTTCAATAATGTGGGTTCAGAATGCCGTAATTTGTTCTCTTTTATTGAATATTTAGCTTTTTTTTCTTTCAGTTCATCTATTTGGTGAGTCCTGATTTCTTTGCCAACAGTACAACATATTTCAACCCACTCACATTCCCTAACACATGCAGTTGATGGTTGACAAAAGGATCAATTACTGATCATGAGAAGTCCTCTAAAAGGAAAATTCTGGTAGCCCCTAGAGGATAGACGCAATGAGGGATCTTGTCTTGTGAGACAGCTTCTAGCCTGCATGTGACTTTATCTGAATGAAATCTGCATTTTTCTCCCTGTCTCTGGTTTTCAATTCTCAAAGGAAAGGCTAGATGCTTTGTTATGCTGAGAACATTTTTTTTTTCAAAAAAGTTTCAGGCTTAGAATACACACGATTAACTAGAGATTCCCCATAAGTTAATGTTTCTATACAGATTTTGACCAATTAAAAATCAAGATTGGGACGGAAAGATGATTTAGTGGATAAAGCGCTTACTGTACAGGCGTGAGGACCTGAGTTCAAATTCCCAGGACCACTTAGAAGCTGGATGTATCGTCTGAATGTCTGTAACTCCAGAGGTTCATGGGCCTGCTAGTCTGGTGCATATGGTAAAAGTAAAGAATCTCTGGCTAAAACATGGTAACAGGCAAGGGTGACCTGACCTCTGATCTCTATGCACATGTACCTAAATTGACACACATACATGTCAATGCATGTGTATGTGTGTGTACACTCACACATAGCATATGAACACATAGCAGAAAGAATTCTAATCAAAATACAAGATTCTCATCTGTTAATATACATACAAGATAAGAAAAACTTCCTTATCTTGAACAAGGTCTATTCTGGTCTTGTTACCAGAAATCTAGGTTTATGAAAAACAGGGCCTATGAATATTGCCCTGTGAATATGCCGTATTGTAAAGGCAAGAATTTTACCCATTTATTTATGGTTCTTGATCACCTGTGTTTGAGTTATGGAAAGGGGGATCATCTTGGGTGGGCCTGGGTTAGCCAGACGAGCCCTAATGAGGAAGAACAGCAGAAAGCAGTATTTCCTGGTCTGAAGTGTAAGTGGCTGTGTTCATGTGGGAAAGACAAGATGAAGAGGAGGGGCAGCTGCCTGTCGCTGACTATCCTGGCTCCCGAGATGGGGGGCTCAGCCACATAAGCCCAAGGAACGAATGAGGTCAACAGGGACCAAGCTTGGAAGAGGACCATGAGCCCGAGAGGAGGCTGATTTCCTCTTGATGAGAACCCCTTGATTTCAGCCTGGTGAGATAATGACCTCAGCGAACATCCGACACAGGATCCTGACACACTGAAATTGTGGATTAGTGAACAGATTATCACGAGTGGAGATGCAGCAACAGAAAACTAACACCGGACACCTAGATTTCTGAGAACAGGACCAGGACCTCTCTGAAGTCGTCGCTATGGCAACCCCACCGTCTCCTGGGAAGCAGTTCTTGGCTCCTCAGTATTGCTTCTGCATCCGTTTTGGATTCGCTTGCTCTTCTACAGCAAGTCTGAGCGAACAGCAGCCAATCTACTGGGCATGGGAGGAAAGTGGGGGGGGGGTATATATGACCCATGAGGGGGACAGAGGAGAGCCATAAGGTATGATCATTTGCCTCGAAGATGCCCAGCAGCAAAGAGGAGAAAGTGTGGGATTGAATAAAACTAGTGGGCATCAGAACTCCGCAGTCAGATGGATTTCATCTCGTGTCCTCCTTGCTGCAGAGCACACAATATGGAATCAAGATTGGGTAGTTCTGTGGAAAAGGAACAAAAGGAAGAGTAGGAAATGTCCAAAAGCCTCTTTCTCAAGCTAGGACTTTTGTTCAGATGTGTTCCTGTTCCCGGGCTCTACTTGTGACTAGGAAAAATCTCTGAACAGCTTTTCAGTGGGAACCATCACTATCTTCAGCATCGCTTCCCCCCAGGGACACCTCAAGTCAGAATCCCTTCAGTATAAGATCCAGGAATGTACACTTTTTGACGCATTGAGTTTTCTGCATACTACTTTTGCAAACCACCCTTCATGGATCCTTTCTATAAGAGGGTGTGAGGCTAGGCAACGTGGTTGTTATGTCACTGTTAGCAAGCAAGAGACTTACACTTAGAATCCAGAATGTAAACCTCACGGACGGTGATCAGGAAGCTGGAAATAAGTCAGTATCTTTTCATTCTGCATGCAAATATTCTCCCCATTAGTAAAGATAATTATTAAGCACTGAAGACAAACCGACTGTGTAGAGATGGTTGTGTGCAAACACATTAGAAAAAGAAATCCCACCTCACAAAGAGTCACCAGAATGTCCCAGTCCAGTCTCAGCCCCCATAATTCTTCTCCGGAAGCAGTTGCATGCCTTCAGGGCTAGCCTTCTCCATTTAATTCTTCTCCGGAAGCAGTTGCATGCCTTCGGGGCTAGCCTTCTCCATTTAGACCAAGCGTACATGGACCGCCAGATAGCAAGAGTGCCTGGCATTTATGGAACACTGACGGTCATACACAGGTCTCAGCACTTCCAATCTACTGCTCACTTAATTCTCAAGACTTCCCTTCCCGGAGCAGCTCAGAGAGGCACGGGGAGGCTGAACGGCTTGCTGAAGGTCACATAGTTAATCAGTGGTGGGACTGGGATTAAAAACACGGTGGTCTGTGCTCATAACCATTGTATTCTTTGCTCTCTGAGGAATGGACGGCACATCAGAAATGTGATTTAATTTAATTAAAAGAATTAAATTTAATCCTGTTGATCATCTATACTTTCACAGTGTCCTGAAGAGTGCTGCGTCTGCAGACACAGAGAGTGAAAACTCACATTTGTACATTTAAATGTAAACTACTAAGAATTAGCAGGTATCCCAAAGGAATTTCTTTCCTACCATTCTAGGAAGAAGGCAAATACTGGTAAAGAACGAAGTGGCTCAAAGCTGACTTAGTACAGTCCCAGTGAGTCAGAGATTCTAAATCCAGTGTGCGTCCTGTTTACTATGGTTTTCTTTCTGGATCTCTGAATCACAAGGTTTTGGGGGATGGGAAAAAGTCTTAATTGCAATGCTACTAGAGAGTTTGATGGGCAATACAATGATCCAAGGGAGACCCTGGGCTGGTGGCCATCTGGGCAAAGAGCCTGGAGGGCCACTGACTACTCATAAGTCAGGCTTGACCCTCGGAGGCAAAGGGAGGCAGCAGGACAGAGTGGTTGTCATGAGATGGTGGGGCAGGTTTAGAAACAGGGCCCATGACCTAAGGATCGAACTTACAGGTGTAGGTGCATTTCTCAGGAGTGCTGGGCATGGCTGTAGTTCAGGGTTAGAGCTGGGTCCTCCTGAAGCTGGCTAGGACCACTATGGAGTCAAGACCATTGTGGGCCTAGAACTGCTACAGTGCCAGGACCACTATGGGGCTAGGACTGCTCTCAGGCTCCTGGTGTGGTTCTACAAGTTTATGTAACTGAGTCTAGAATAGGTGAACTTTGAGTGTGTTCTGATCCTTCTTTCTGTTTTCTAATAATATGGAGGTTAAGATGGATTAGGGAAAATGCATATTGATTCAGTAATTCTGAAAAACGAGTCCTGGCAGTTGAAATCCTTCCACCTCAGCAGCTTAGGGCTGAGTGGCAGCTTCGAGGTAGGGAAGCAGTGTTCCTTCCGACCCCACCTGGGGGACATTCTGCCCCACGAAGACAGTGCAGGATGAATGGGTCAGTCACTTGATGAGGAGGGGGTGTTTGTCTATGCCATGCTATGCCAGGCAAATACAGTGCTACTGACCTATATCTCCCCCTTGAGACAGTTCAAGTTGGCCTTGAACTCATGCTCCTTTCACCACCGCCTGGGTGCTGGCATCACAGCTATGCACTCCCTCGCCCGGCTATTAATAACCTCTTGATGTAAATTCAAAGTATGTTTTCGATCCTCATTTTATGTCACTTCCTAGCATCTTCCGACACTAGTACCCAGACGTCGTTTTAAAATACCTCTAAAAACTAGGAAGCATGCTTTCTTGGTCACCTGCTGCCTACTCCTTGGTGGCATCTCTACTATCTCAGTCCTTGCCCAGGGTGGGTGGTGGACAATCGGACCCATGATCTGATCACCTGACTTGCCCTCTAAGTCACCTTCCTCATCCTTGCCATGGGCTCCAGTCGCCATCTCCAGCACTATTCACCTCGCACACTACATTCGTAATCCAGCTCTATCCCTGAGATCCCCACAATGCTAACTGCCTGAGGCATCGACACTTAGACACACTTGAGTTACCACATGAGCCCAGGTCCTTGCAACTCTGTCCTTAGCTCATCCGTCCACATGCAAACCACACTTGTGGGCTGCTCCTGATAAATCCCACATCCTCATCCCTAGAAGGAATCCTGGAGAGCTGGCTCTTGCCTGTCACCTCAGCATCTACACCCCTCATTGCTGCTGTCCCCTCCTCGGGCTAACCTCTCTCCCGGGCTCTGGCAGGAGCTTGTGACCAGTTGCCTGCTTTCTCCCTTGCCTTCTCGGAGGTCCTACGCTTGCAGCCTAGGACTCCAAAGAGTCTTGCAGACACATTTGGGGCGGGGGGGCATCCATGAACTTGGATGAGGAAAAAAATGTTCACTTGGTAATTATGAATGTCGTAAACACACATAACACTATTAGAGAATCTGTGAGTCTGCCACCACCAAAGCCAAGCACTTTGATGCACTTGGCAGCTGTTATATACAATGTTGGTTTTCATCACTATTTGGAATTATAGTAGCTATTAGACTCCCCACACATCTTATTGAACAAGTTAATATACTACTACATCACTTGTGTGTGTTTACTAATTCGACAACTGTACTTCAATACATTGGTCTTCTTGGCAACCCTAGGCGCTCTACTCGGTAGATTAAAGCCATTACTCTTAGGGGCTGTCCCCGAGCTCTATCGGACTGTCAAAGGAGCCCACAGCACAACGAAGGCCAAGGACTTCAGCTAGCTGATCTTTCCATCCTCAGCATGCAAAACCATCCTTGCGTGGCTTCCTACTGCATATTTTGGGTTTTATTAACGCAAAATATTTGAAAATTTGGCCACATTTCAAGCATCACTCGGCTCCTTTTGACCCCCAGGTTATCAATATCAGCCACATTTTAGAAACCTGACAAGTTCTGCAAGCCCAGAGTCTTTGTTCATGCTTCCTTTTGCCTAGACTGTGCCTCCCACCCATTCCCTACCCCATCTATGTACACAACTAGACCCGTTCCATCTTTCTAACCCCCCAGACTGGGAGTCTTTTGATTCCTGCACTAGATACGTTCAGTAACTCCTTTTCCTATGGAGCTCTTAAGCTTTTAAAGATGTGTTCCAAGTACGTTTATTAACAAATCTGGAGCTCACTGAAATAATGAATAATTTTCTTGGTTTTTATTTTCCTCGTCTCAAATTAGAATATTTTTCTTCTAATGTGCCTATGAATTGGTTACTAAGTGAAATGGAATATTGTCCAACATGAGCTCTTTGTTGTTTACTTGTAAGCATAAAATCTTAATTCTTTTCATGGTGGCAGACACTGTAGGGCTGAGAGCTCAGAACCAGAGGCTTACCTGACCCCACTGCCATGCGGAAGGCCCTTTTTGCCGTTGACAGTTGGATAGATACCCATTTTTAGGTAATTCTCCATGCTTTTTCCCCAAGGGAGATATTCAGAGGTGCTTGATAGCTTTGGGGAAAAAAAAAAACACCATCTTAAGTGTAAATATGGAACATTTTTCCATTTCCTCTGTAGAAAATCTTGCTTTGACAGGATAGTGCCCTTTTCTCCAAGCTTCCTCTTGTCTCCCTAAGTGACCTTACAGGTGGATAGGGTCATGCTGATCTTAGGAGGTAATAAAAATAAATAAAACCTAAGTTATGTCTCAACATAGGCCTGTTTGGGAGCTAAATCCTCCAGGCTAAGGAGACAGTATAGTCATAGCTGTTTCTGCCTGTCCATTTGTGTGTGTGTGTGTGTGTGTGTGTGTCAGAGGGCACTGTGGAGGCCCTAGGGTGACTTTGGGAATCATCCTGGATTGCTTCTGCCTCCTTTTTGCTTCACTCTGGGACTTCCCAGGCTTTGCCAACCCGGGCCAAGGTATAGGCCGCCGCCATTTCCACTTGGCATTTTTACATGGGACCTGGGATCCAAACCAGGACCTTCTGCTTGGCAGAGTCTTAACCCCTGACCATCTCTGCAGCCCCTGCCTACTAGTTTATAGGTACAAAAGAGAAAGTCTGCATTGCATTCTCATGAAAGTTGTTGGACCATTTGGCCACTGCTTCTACCTTGAACTCATGTCCCCATATGACATGCTCTGGTGCCTTGGAGCCTGGGTTTGCCATTTACTTTCTGCGTTACGTGGAACTTGTAGGCATGTTTGCTTTATCTCCATTGGATCAAAGGCTCCTTGTGGCCAGGGGCCACAGTCTTTCTGGTGCTTTTTTGGGGATAGGGGGATCATCTCGTGTATTCACTATACAGTCCAGGATAACCTTGAACTTGGTCCTCTTGTTTCTGCCTTGTGAGTGCTGGGATCAGGGCTTTCGGTCCATGCCTGCTTTATTCATGGCTGAGAACCAAATGGCAGGGTTTCCTGTGTACTAACACTGTAACTTCTGGGCCACATGGTAGTAAGTGCTAGACTGGGCTAGACCTCAGCATGACATGATAATTTACTCTGTAGATGCATCATGTGTTTTATATGTGTGTGATTTCAAACATATTTAACACTGACAAAATCTACATTTCTGGGGCTGGAGAGGTGGCTCAGGGGTTAAGCCTCTGCCTTGCACGCAGAAGGTCCTGAGTTCGAATCCTGGACCCCACGTGTAGACGCCAGGTGGAAGCGGGGGCGGCCTGTGTTTCTGGTCCTGGTAGGGCGGAGCCTGTGAATCCCTGAGCAGAGTAAACAAGGAGGAGGTGGAGGCATCCATGGTGGTTCCCGAATTTGCCTGTGGTTCTACACACACACACATACACACACACACGCGCACACATGCATACACGCACAATTGAATAAATAATAAATAATAAAAAAATTTTTAAAAACTACATTTCTTTCGAAGTATGCCAAGTTCATTATAATGTAGGGTCACTAAGATCCTCGGTGTTGGGGTGTTGGCCTTTAGTCTGTTATCTTTGTGTTTTGAAGTGCATTAAAAGGGCATGACACCCAAAATCATTTCTGTCCTTTCATTGTGTGAACATCTGTGGATGTTTTTCTTCATCCCTAGGGTGAGAAAATCTTACGCCGCTGACATTATGACCGTCTACAACCCCCTTGCCCAGCAGTGACCACTCTTACCTTGTAGGCTCAATTCCTAGTGGCCAAAGACTGTGAGCACAACTGCTAAGTGTGTACTGCCACTCTGGCATCTGGAGACTTTTTTAAAAAGACTTTTTAAAAATTGGGAATTCCTTACAATATTATCATTCCCCAGTGCATCCGGTGCAGTGCTTAAAGCTAAGGCTATCAAATGCTTGACCAATTTAATGTTGAAGCAGAAGCCTGCCCCCTGCTGTTGGGTCAAGAACTAGCACCTTAATAATTTTCTGCTCCATCCCATTAATACTCTAATTTAGTTTTTATATTGAATTGTACATTTCACATAAAATTAAATTACCATTTAGAAGTTGCTGCTGAATTGCTACTATAAAGCTGAAATTTTTATTTATATTCAACATTGTCGGGTTTAAGGTCTAACTAATAATTTGAAATTATAGTCTAATTTTAGTAAAATTTCCATATATTGCTAACAATGTATTACTGATCTTTATACATGAGAGAAATAATGATTTCAATTATTACAGAAACAAAAATAACCCTTAAACTATTATTTGTGAGTTTGTATAAATCGTATGGTTGCTGACAGTTTGCCTAATAATTTATGCAGAAGGAATGATAAAAATTCATTTTTAAGAAGTTGCGCATGCCTGCAATTCCTGCATTTGAGAGGCAGAGATGGGGCAGATTGGGAGTTCAAGGTCAGCCTCGGTTTCATGGGGGTTCATGAGCCAGCCTAGCTCATAAGACCCCATCTTTAAAAAAAAAATAACAAAGTGTTTCAAATAACTTGAATTTCTTTGCTTGGATAAGAGTTCAGGTATTCATGAGCTTCTAGACTTGGACTCATTTGAGTCCTGGGATAAAAAAATAAGAATCCATTTCTGTTTTGATAATGAATATGCTTCGTAGAAGAGAATAGAGTCCCTTTTCTTATTTAATTCAAGCCCCTTTCCTACCCTATACTGCAGACCTTATGGTCTGATGGCTTCCCGCTGGGCCACCCGTAAGACTGTGTGAGATGGACATCTGCAGGGTATTTCATACGGCGCCCAGAGAAGTCAGGAGACTCAGCAATGTTAGAAAAGGAAGGTTTTTTGATTATTGATCATTTTAATGGTTTAAACATAATCTTAGCCACTTGTCAGATTAAAAGTCAGCAGGCATTGTGAGATGCAGTTTTGCGATAGATTTTCTATACTTCTACAATGTTTTTCCGATGTGGCACTGGGGGTCGTTAGCTCTTTGACGCCTCCCAAATACCACTGCTAAAGAGAACGTACTGTCCTTGTGAATGCCCATATAAGGAAAATATTTCTGGGAGAAACGTTGCAGAATCCAGGGGAGTTGTGTTTCCCATAGCCTCAGCGTGGGGAAATTTAAAGAAAATGGGAAGCCGCTGACTTTGCCGTTTCCCCCACAGAAAACGTCCCTACTTATGCATCGAGATGTATAATGTATTCCTCGGAGACCTCGCTCCAATTACTGCGTCCTTTATTCGAAATAAGTACAGAATTTAGTTTTTAGACTTGTCAGTGGTGTAAAAATGCCTCCTCAGCTTAAAAGCAATGGAGGAAATTACTTGTGAAAAAAAGTTAATGAAGGAAATCAAAGAGAAGTGTAAGCAGGTCGAAAAAGACACATTTCTCCAAACGTAGTCAGGAGTGTTGGGATCAACACTTCCTGACTTTCCTTCCTCCCAGACTTCAGAATCTCACAGGGAAGAGAGGCCGGCTATTGTTTATCAGCCAGAGGAGCAGCAGTAAGATGCCTTGTTGCCTGGATGGAGGCAGGAATTAATCTCCCAAAAGCTAGCACGAGGGTTTGCCCGCGGCGGAGACTTCTGAAGTGCTGAGTGTGTGTGAGGAAAGATTTTCTTCTGAAATACAGACTAAATAAATGGCAGTGGAGGGGCTTGGAGTTGTAGAGGTGTCTTAAAATACAAGGAGCAGGTGCGTTTTTGCTGCATCTAGAAGAGCGGCTCTCCAGTGTTTGACAAAGGACAGTCTTTCATTTGTGTTGATGTTAAGGTGACAGTTGGCTGGGACTAAGAGTTCTCCCAAAATACAGGACTTTTTCTCAGTGCTAAAGCCAGCTAAGTCCCAGGACCACGACACTTGGCTAGTCACTTTGGCTTCAGCTCAGCTCATTGCCAGCCATTGGGGCTGCCTTCTGCCCACCAGTGGTACCCCTAGTCATAGTGGTACCCAGATGTTCCCATGCACTAAGTGATTCCTAGACAGGAACTACTCTGAGACTAGCCCGTGGCATTGTTGTAAAAACCCATTGGCAAGACTGCTTCTGATATAGGAACGGACATAGGAAATTGTCATCGATCTCGGAATTAAGTGCGGAAACCAGAGAGATAGCTCAGACAGTAAGAGGACGTGGATTCGTCTCCAGAACCCATGTTCAAAGAAATAAAAACCCATACGCTTGTAATCACAGTGCCAGAGCAGCGGGGGCAGGTGGACCCCTAGGGCTGGCACAAAACAACGGCAAACAAGTGCCCAAACATCTAAGCAGGGCATGGTGGGTCATGCCTTAATCCCGGCACTCAGGAGGCCAAAGCAGGATTGCTGTGAGTGGAGGCCAGTCTGGGGAACACTTTGAGATTTTCTCCAAAAGCAAAGGGAAAAACAAACAAAGCAAAAAACCTGCAAGCTTTGTGAACAAAGACATACACATACACGCATGCGATTGTATGTTCGCAAGGTAAATAAATAAGTACACACTCCAGTTCATTTCGTTTTAGTACCTTTGTCTCAAAAAAAGTAGAATGGGGAAAGGGGTCAGTGTAAATGGAATCAATCCAGAATTATTCAAATCACTACCCATTTGTGGCTCTCAGTTAAGAGTTATTGCTAGCTATTACAAACTCTTCGAATTAATTTATGAGGCCATTATAACGATGTCCAATATGGAGATAATTTGGTAGGATTGGAGGGACAATGGACATCTTTAGAGTGCTGGACCAGCAACCCCTGTCCCTTTCCTACCTCCTCTGAGTCAGGGAGCACATTTCTAGTCAGAACACATCCTTTGAAAGAAAGATGGACAGCCTCTGAGACAGGAAGGTTTATGGTAGCTTAATGGTAGGAATGCTTTGCAAAAGCCCTTACTATCATAAGGCTGGCGTGCAGAACCCACATGTGTATTATTTTTATGTGTAAAGAATGTAGACACCAAGCACAGTTTTTATTTATCAAAAAAGTGCATCGTGTTTTTGTTATTTGAAAATTTTAAAGACATCGTATTAGGTAACCTTGGGTTGAAACATGTTCCCTAGCCAGTTCAAAACTGGTCAATATATTCTTGATTTAATCTGATTGAACTGAATTCGTTGCCTTTAAGCGTGTTCTTGTTCACAGAGATAGAGCTGAAAGTCATGTTGTCATGACAACAGTTACACCACACTGGGAAGGATTCTTTCAAATGGCCAGTGACTGGGAGGGGTGCGTGTGTGTGTGTGTGTGTGTGTGTGTGTGTGTGTGTGTGTGTGTGTGTCTTGGTACATATCAATAGCTAAATGGTGTAGGGATATAGAATTTGTGGTATACCTTATTTTGGCTCTATATCTTCACTTGTTACTAACATAATTTTTGAACAGTGTTATGATGCCTATTTTGTATACAAATATGTACACCTCCATCTCAACTAGTCTGTATGTTGTCAATAATCTCACATCATGAGAATTCCCGTGCTCAATCTTTTGTTAGCATTTCATTGTGAGCATATTAAATTCTAATGCACGACTGCCGTACATGGAACCTTGAAAAGAAACAAAACAACAGTTTCCATCTCCCACTTGATTCTTTTTCCTTGGCATCCATTGGGGATTCACAATGCAGAGTCCTTGATATCAGTGTGAAAGAGAGAGGTGTGTCCAAGTGGAAACTATAATACTAAATGGACAAATACACTGAGGCCTTTGTCTCTAAAGGGAACCGGTAGCACAGTGAGGAAGAGGTTAATTTGAACCATGACAACAAAAATAAAGAAATGCATGTTTGGGAAATGTTTGCAGAAGCATTGACCCAGCTTTTAGTTTTAGATACAGAGGATTTCAGCTCAGAACCGCAGCATAGGTGTAGATGTGGGAAGCACAAATACGGCGCTCGTTACTTGAGCCCAATGCTGCCCAGAGGAGCCTAAATTGGCAGGAACCTAAGAGGGAGGTACAGAGAGAAGGAAGTCATGGTGGGGAGCATAGTGGCTCAGTGCTTTGTCAATGGAAGTCGCTTCATTTTGCACAGGACAAGGAAATGGGTCTTCTCAGAGAAACGTTAAGACAGTAGCATAGATCAGAAGGCACCATGGAACCAGTGTCCTTACACCTTCTACCGTAAACAACCATTGCTATGTGTTGGACATTTAACTTTTCTCTCAGATGTCTCCTTGCAATGTGAATTGTTGTCTTGGGAGAATATGCTGGATTTACTTGAAGGGCATTTTTGTACATTCAATGCATGTTTTGGCGGCCACCTAGGACTCCACCGTTGACTCCTTCATCAAGGGATGGGCTTCTAAATTGCCTCAGCTTCTCCAGAAGCACTTAGAAGCTTGCAAGGAGCATGCTGACATGGATCCTCTACTAGAGGTGGGTGTGAAAATATTTGGTACATACACTTGACTGCTGGGTTACGAGAGAATGTCTGTTTTTTCCTTAAAAAAAGATTTATTTTTATGCGTGCACACTCAAGCATATAAATACATGAATATAATTTGTATGCTGTTTGCAATGAAACTATAGCAACATAATAATTGGTTAGATTAGACTCATTTGGTGCATAGGTAAGTCATTTTTTATTAATGTTATTTTAGGGCTAGCTTGCCAATTTAATTCTCATAATGTGTTTCTCAAGGATACTCAGTGGCTACGAAAGAGGTCAAGATTCCACAGGCAGCCAGGGGAATTCTGAGCCAAGCGTGGGTGTACACAGCCTTTATTCGCAATAAGAAAATGTGTGGTTCTTGTTCTGTCAGCACAGCAGAATATACTTTTTTAAATGAATTAATCATTGAAGCAAAAAGTGAGGGATTTCAAAAAGACATCACTGTTAAAGAAAAATTACACGGAGATGTACATTACAAATGAACCCTTGCTCTTAAAAGCGCTTTATGCTATTGTTTCTTCAAAGGGAATTAGGAACAAGAAAATTGTATTTTTCTCTATTCTTTTCTGCTCCTGGTTGCATGGCTGGGTGCTTCTCACTGTAGTATTTTCTAAAGAGAGGGATAAAGTGTGCTCTCAATTCATTCATCAAAGCACATCTGTAGCCCAGCAAGATACATAGTTTGTTTCTCCAAGAAAGGAAACACAACCGTCCGGGGGACAGAGTTGGTCTCCACTGATGTCCTCTGGCTTTGTGTGCAACAAGACTTTGATACAGCATCTGATTAATTTGCTTCCAAAGAAGCTTCCTTAGCCCCCACTTCCGAGACCCGTTGATCATTTGTGTGTGATGAACAGTCTTCTTTCAAACACTTCTCACTTACAGTGATTTTTTTCCCCCCAGAAAAAGTAATGGAGAGATTATTAAGTAGGACGATGCTTTAGAACATACCAGAATTCAAGGACAGAGAAGTCATCATTTATAAATGGACGCTGGCCACCAGTACATCTAGCAGGGAGGAAATGGAGCTAACTCAGGACCAAAAAAAAAAAAAAACCCTTGTATTAATCAGTTTTTGTAAGTGACAGGATAAGATTCTGGAATAGAAGAAGGAGAAATACACAACTATGTCGACAGTTTAATAAACTTGGAATCCTTCCCAGAGACCCTGCAAAAAGCAATCTCTAAACATCTCGAGAGCGTGTTCTTGTGGGAAGATAATTTTAGCATGTTGGCTGGAGTCGGAAGCTTTAGTAGGTTAACTAGTACATTTGTGGGTGGAGAGAGGACAGCCGACAGCAAATCCTTTGGGGGCCCAGAGCCAAGTGGAACACAGATTCACCAGGCTCGCTGGAGTCTCTTCCCATTTTCCTCTCCTTCCTTTTCTTCCTCTTCCTTCCCTTTCTTTTCATCCTCCCCTTTCTCAAAGCTCTTTTTCACGTAGATGTTATTTAGATAGCCTTGGTGCTTCGTGAGCACCAGAGGGACCTCAGCCACCTTCTCTGGCCTGTTCAGTAATGCACCCTGTCTTCTTCCTGCAGTGCGTGGATCAGGATGATTCAGCCCTCTGCTTTAAGGAACTCAAATCTGATTCATCTGTGGCATCTCCATGAAAGCTTTTCTGAACTTTCTGCTCCTGGAGATTGGCGGTTAAAACACCCACCAGCTCCATATCCTCATTACTACGGGAGGGAGGTCCTTCTAAACATTGAGCACAGAGTCATTGTTTGAGAGCTTTGAGGATGATCGTTCTATGTATTTGTTCCTTCCTGGAATTTTGTCTCACTTTCATTATATTGTATTATGCTGCACTCTATTTTGAGGAAGATTTTTTTTTTTCTACGTGTACATCCTTGGCAGATGGGATCTGCAAATACTCCTGTCTCTTTTCTGTCAGTAGCCCAACATCTATGAAAAATAATAATAATTTAAAAATAAAACCCAGAGTGCAGCATGCTACTCTTTCATTGCTGGAAAAGAAAAACTACGCGGGGTACAGTGCGTGGCAGCTCATTGGTTTTAGCTTCATGTTTTCGCCTGGAGCATGTTTGCCTTTTAGTCTTGATCTGGAATGGTAGGGGAAGGAGAGAGGGTAGTATAGATTAAAGAAGTAAAAATCTTGAATGGAATGAATGGCTGCATGTTGCTTGTAGTTGGTCGAAGCCTATAGATACTTAAGGGTTGTTTAAAAAAAAGATTAAGCCCAACATAGTGCCTACATTTCCTATATTTGACAATGTTTGACAATTGAGGGGTTGTAGAAAGTGAATGTGTTATAACTTACAGGGGTTGTATCCAACCACGAGTACTCGGCAAGCTGGGATTGAAAAGACTGGGTTCCCTGACTCTGATTCAGACGGCTCTAGGTTTGGGTTTGCGTATGACATTGCAAGTCAATCTGTTCCGTGTTTCTTTCCTTGGTCTGAGACTGGACTGCATTTCCTTGATATTATATGAATGAGCTAGGATCTACTACGAGCAATACAAAGCAGATGTTTCCCTTTCATGTGACCGTTGGAAGGGGCAGTCTGCAAATAGCATGGCTTTGCTCCACAAAGACCCCAGGAAGCTGATTTCTTCTGCCTTCCTACTCCACTAACCTTAGGACTAATCTTTTTTTTTTTTTTTTTTTTTTTCTACCTTAAAGCAGTATCTCTATTCTAGGGAGTAAGAAAATGTGTCTGCCAGCATCTTTCTGAGGCCGACTTGAAAAATACCACACAATCCTCGAGCTCAATACCACGGTGCTCCCTGCATGGCCTACCTGGTTGCAAGGCAGGCTGGGAAATGTAGTGGCCATGTGCCCCATTACCATGGAGGAAGAGATTCAACGTAGATAAGATCTTGCAGTGTCTACTGTGGATTCCTTCGGAGGCCCCAAATACCAGGTTTCCTACAGACAAAAGGGAACAAAGAAAGGGGGTCTACACAGTTAACTTCGTTTTGTTAATTAATGTATTTTTTTTCCTTGTGCGTATATGTATGTGTATGCCTGCCTGCCTGTGGAGGCCCAAGCGTAACATCAGGAACCACCCTGGATTGTTCTACCTTCTTATTGTTTTGTCTGGGGTTTCCCAGCTCTGCCTTCCAGGCCCAGATTTACAAACCTCCACCATATCCAACCAGTATTTTTACATGGACTCTAGGGATCCAAACTCGGGTTCTTTTGCTTGTGGGGCAATGGTTTTAACCCCTGAGTCATCTCCTTAGTCCAAACTTTATGATTTTTAATTAGCCTGTTTCATAACATGACCATACTTGGGACAAGATTAACAAAACAAAGCAGCACAAGGGCAAGGAGCAGCCTTTACTGCCCATAACTGGCCATCACTGCCCGTCACCATATCTCCACTGCCAGCTCTGTGGCCCCAAGCTCACCTCCTCTCCAATTCAGTGATAAGAAAAATGAGATAACTAAGACTTTGTGAATTTTTAAAAAATGTGTGTGTGTGTGTGTCAGAGGGCACGGGGCATATGTTCCTGTGAAGGACCAAAGGTGACTTTGGGAATCATCCTGGATTGCTTCTACCTCCTGTTTGCCATGCTTTGGGATTTCCCAGGCTCCACCCACTACCGCTGGAAATACAGGCCACTACTGTTTCTGCCTGCCATTTGTACATAGGACCTGGGATCCAAAATCAGAACCTTCTGCTTGCGAGGCAGAGTCTTAACCCCTGAGCCATCTCTCCAGCCCAGACTTTGTGATTTTTTTTTTTTATCAAGACATTAAAATGTACCACAAGTTCAAGGCCACCAAGGGCTCCTTAGCAAGACCCTGTCCCAAGAAAGAAAGGGGAAGAAGAAAGGGAAGGAAAGAAAGAGGGGGAAGAGAAGAAAATAAAACTTCTTCCAAATTCCTTGGCTTTATTCACTCAGTATTTTATTGGTTAAAATGAATTTATACCTTTTATATAGGTGTTTTAAATTCTTTGAGTAGAGAATAAGTATCTCAAAGAAATATTAAAAAACCTCTCACTCTGGTCCGTGCACATGTGTTTAAAACTTAATCTCAGAAATCATTTTTCCCCTCCGTGTTCTTCCCCACTCATAGTATAAAATCTTGCTTTACATGAAATATTCAAGTCTGTCCATAAAACACTCCGGCAGCCTGAACAATCTACTTCAGTTCTGCTGATTTCTTAAACATGCTCTTAACCTATAAAATTCACCTAGCAAATAGAATGGTTCCCAAGCAGAAATACACTGTTTGCCTTCAGGGAGATCGTAGCTACTGCTTCACCTCGAGCAAGTTCCTTAACATCTCTGAAATAGGTTTCACTTATAAAATAGGAATGATATTTCCTCTACCTTTGTTCATGATTTTGTGGGATCCGGATGAGACAAGACTAGTTATAGCGCTTTGAACGTGCCTGCGTTTTAACCCTTGGAAAGGTAATGCTGTGACTTTCCCATTCATAAATTTTAATTTTAAAGAATGTGGCCACCCACTGCAGTTTACTCTTTAAATGCACTATTAAAAAGCTCAGTTGTTCTTTTTCACATTCTCGGGAGTCCCCTTCTATTGCAATGTATAGCAGAGATGGGAAGTCAGATGGGAAGCAGAGATGGCTCTACTCTTCATAGTAGTAACCACCTTGGATTGTCCAGGGTGTTTCCTGACTATTGTGTGTGACCTGAGGATTTGTCTTGCCACTGTAATAGGAAGCCACCTCCTTTTACCATACCTTCAGCCCTACCAGCCTTGGAAGAATGCAGTGCTGTTGGCGGTTCTGTTTACCTGTATGGAAGGCCAACGGAGATCACTGTTTATGGCAACCGAGCTCTTCTCCCGAGCAGCCTGAAATACTACTAAAATGAAGCAATAAGGCTGCGCTGCTGGAAGAGGTGGCAGCCACACATGTTCCCTGAATGACCTTTGTGGTGACTCTCGGCTTATTTTCCACATAATCGCTCCTCTCCTTGCATCGTGTGTTTAGGACTAGCCACAGATCCCTGGACTTGAAAGCAAAGAATGGAATGAATGACCAGCAGGCTGGTTTGACTGTCAGACCCACACACAGTCCTGCCGAGCTGAGCGGCATGGATTGCTTTCAGCCGCCAGGTGAGAGGGGCAAGCTTAGGAGGAAAAAATGTTTTAAATCCATACATTTTAATCTTTTCATTTAAAAAATTACTGGCAGGATCAGCAAGACAGTGCAGATAAGGCACCTGTTCACAGTCTGGTGGCCTGAGTTCCATCCTTGGACGTTGGCAGGTGGGACAAAGCGGACTCCTGAAAGTCGTCCTCGGACCTCTACCTGTGCTCCACGCTTCATATGTCTCCCTCCCCTCCTCTCCCCTCTCCTTCCCTCCACCCTCCCATTCCCTCCCCTCCCCTCCTCTCCTTCCCTCCCACCCTCCCCTTCTACCCTCCCCTCCTCTCCCCTCTCCTCCCCTCCCACCCTCTTCTACCCTCCCCTCCCTTCCCTTCCCACCCTCCTCTACCCTCCCCTCCCACCCTCCCCTTCTACCTTCCCCTCCCCTCCCCTCCCCTCCCACCCTTCTCTCCTCCCCTCCCTTTCCCTCCTCTTCCTTCCCCTTCCTTCTCACCCTCCCCTCGTCCTCTTCCCTCTCCTCCCTTCTCCCCTCCCTTGCCCTTACCCCCCTCCTTCCCTTACCTCTCCTTCTTTCTCCTTCTCTCTCCTCTCCTCCTCTCTCTCCCCCCAATAAATAGATAGATAGATAGATAGATAGATAGATAGATAGATAGATAGATAGATAGATAAAATGTAAGGACATGTACTAGAATAGAAATTACCGAAGCTGTAGAGATGGGTGGTGGGTGGATTACTTACTACCAAGCATGAGGACCATAATTCAGATCTCTTGCACTCACATAGCAGGTGTGGCAGCCTGCCTGGGATCACAGTGTTGGAAATGGGGGCCTGAGACAGAACAAGCTGGCTAGCTAGATCGGCCAAATCAGCAAGCTCTGGATTCAAGTGCGAGCCCCTACCTCAGTGTTTAAGATGGAGAGCCATCAGGAAAGATACCCAACAGTGAGCTGGGCCTTCACATGCATGTGTTCATGTCACCCGTACACATGCATACATACATGCACACGGACCACACACGCACATTAGCCACACATTGCTGACCAAGACCATGCCCCCTATACTTACTATCTCTACTCATTATTTTGTCCAAGACTTACAGGTTCTGAAAGTTTGTTGACTTCAGTGCAAAGTTTTTGCAAATAGCTTCTCAAAAGTTAAAAATGTCTCATCACTTCCATTCTGTTTGCTTTTTTAAGGTAAGGGTGTTTTGGCACATGCATGTGTGTTGGGGGGGGTACACATTCGTAACGTGCGTGTGGAAGCCAGATGTTTTCCTCAGTTGCTCTACACTTTATTTACTGAGGCAGCGTCTCTGGCTAAACCCAGAGCTTGTTGATTTGACCGAGACAGCTCGCCAGCTTGCCCCAGGAATTCCTTCTCTGGCCATCCAGTGCAGGCATTGCTACCACGCCCACCCTGGTCCCCTCCTCAGGATCTGAACTCCAGTCTTCCCCCTTTAGAGTCAAGCTATCCACTGAGCCCTCTCATGGCCCTAAGGCGTTTCTTTGCGGAAGGAGGTCTGAGCAGCTCAGTAGTGCTCACACAATGTGTTATCCTGTACCCTTTGCATGCTAGAAATGGGAACATGTACTTGGATTGCCTCTCACGCTGCGTGGTCCTGTAAACAAAACCCTTGACCCAGTAAGTAAAGGCTCAGGGTCTGTCTCAGCCGGTCACAGACCGTCAAGAAGGGGAAGGCAGGACACTGCAGCTCCTTCGCAGGTGGCAGTGGCTGCCCACGTCCGGGCAGTCGTGGTTTAAAGGTGAGTTGTCCTCTGCAGGCTCATGTGTTTGCATCTTCAGTTGATGTTTGGGAAGATCTTAGCGTCTTAGGGAAGGATGTCACTTTGATATTGGTCAGCTCCACCCTGCTGCTGCGGGTAGTCTGCTTTAGCGGTCTGCCCTTGCTCTCTGGACCTCCGTTATGCCTGCAGTGACTCACGCCGTCTCTAGCTTCTGATGCCGCCACCATGATGGACTGTGTCTCCCTCTGGAACCTTAAGCCAAATAAATCTCCCTTTCTTCCCTTAAACTGCTTGGATCTGAGTGTTGTCTTGCAGCAGCAGAGAGAAGAACCGTGGAGGCTTGGTGGAGTGCTGAGTGTAGTTTTTACACGTGTGTAGTATAAGTAACATTCTACATTTATCAAGGGTAAGCGATAAGTGACAGACTTGCCAAGGTCTGAATTAGAAAAATATAAGGGCCTCAAATCTACTTAGAGGGGCTTCCTTCCATCCTGGCAGGCTGGTGGCCAGGATTCTGAAAACTCACAGATTTGGAACCAGCTGGGACTCAGTCCTTCGTTGGTTTGTTGACAGGGCCAGTTTTTCTGCTGGTTCTTGAGGTTAAGATCAGTTTCGCACCACATTCTAGGCTATAGGTATTTGCTGCCTGAAGTCCTCAACGGGTCTGTCATTAACCAGCTGGCCTTGAGTCCAACCTAAAATCCTGGACCGTGTAGTTGTCTTTAAAGGCGGTGGTGGATGCTGGACAATGCTGAGTTCTAACAATGAAGATATGTGCTCAGAAAAAAAGAGACATGATAGGAAGGAGGGAAAGAGAGAGAGAGAGATACAGAGGAAGAGGAAGAAGATGGAATGGGGGTCACTGTGCCATCAGAAAAGGTTCTAAGGCTCAAATTAAAACTTTGTAGCTTGGATCGAAGAGCCTGGCTCCGCTGGGAATAACTGCTTAAAAGGGAGGGTAGTGAGGGCTGCTGTTTTCTTCTTTCAGAATGGGAGCATTGTACAAATCATTCTGATCTTTTAAAGCACCCATGACAGCCTTCAGGTTTTCCTGTACATGAAGGGTGAAGGCTTAGCCAGTGGGGCCTTAAGCCACTCACAGGAAGGGACTCTGCTGTTGTAATGGCGTAGCAGGCCTTTTCCACTCCACCTGACCTCCGACTTCGCTGTTCCCTCTACAGGACGACGGCCCCCCTTGAGATCAGGAGGGAGTTGTCTCTCCCAGACCTTGAGGCCGTTCTGCTTGGCGCGCCCACACATGTTGATCCCTTTTCTCCGTTTGCCTCTTGTTTATGGTTGTGTTGTGTCCCTACCTTCTGGGTCATTTTTGGCGCTGATCAGAGGCCGTCAGTGCTAGCAGATGAATAAGCGGAGCTGCAGATTGTACATACACTCGGTGTGTTTCGTCCTATGTCGTCCGCCAGTGGGTGGGCGGCAGCGGATGGACAGTGGGGGCTGCCTCTTCCGTGTTCCTATGTTCTCAAAAGTGTAGGTTGTGAAACCAGGAGTGGGACCATTAGAAATGCAGCTCTTGGGCCCCATTCCACCTGAGCCGGACTCTGGGAGTGACCCTGGCCCCTTGGTGACTGGAATGCTTGAGAATCCTGACCTCTATCACACACGCAGTACCCCATCTTACCATATTCGTGTCTGCACCCCAGACTTGGAAACAGAGGCTAGCCTAAGCTGGACAGGGAACGCTTGCGGAATCTTCCATCGTCCTCCGGCTCAGCCCAACACCCTGCACCCCAGAAGCTCTGGCATACAGTGGCAGCGGATGCCATCCAGAGACCTCAGGGAAATCCTGACTTTGTTCTGGGAAAAGCCTGCTTAATATAGACTTGCAGCTTGCCCGTCCCTGCTTCCTGTGCCCTCTGCTGCAGGAGAGACTTTCTATTGCCAAGTGATAATTCGTTTTTATTTGACCCTAGGGTTCCCAGAGAGAGCCAGAGGGGAATGATTGGACGTGAAGAAGCAGCTCCCAGGGAGCCGAGCATCCTTGGTGCTGGAGCCTGAGATGGGAGGAACGGGCGGGGTCTTTCCTGCTCACAGACGAGCCCCTTGTTCCCACACCAAGTATTACTTTTGGCCCAGGAGGCTCCCGGCACAAGAGGGACTTTGTGAGGCCCTCAGCTTTGCTATTTTTATTCCCCGACTTCCAGGCCCTGCTTCCTGTTTCTTCAAACAGAAAGAATAAAAATCACAAACAAGGGCAGGCCAAAGAACCACTTTGAAAGCACACCTGTGGTGTTGAGCTCCAGCCCCAGCCTGTCCCCTGCCGGCGGGCCTTGGCTGCATCTTAGGCTCCAGGTCTAGTTAGAGGGAAGGAGGGGATGACGGCAGGATCAGTCTTCAGAGTGCCCGAGACGGGGAATCCATCCCTCCGGTCCTGATGGGGTGTGCCAGCCCACTTCACCCCAGGCTTGGGTAGGGAGAAGGGCCCCTAAAGAGACTCTGGGCTGGAGATGTAGTCATGTCCATGGACGCAGAACGCTGGGCAGCGGGCGCTCCGGGCCAGGCTTCCGTGGGGAAGCCCGGGCAGATGCAGGAAGCGCAGACCGTCCACCATGGAAACCGTAAGGCTCAGACTCTGACCTTTTCCTGCGTCTCTTTTCTATGCTCTTTGTTTCCAAAGTCTAGAGGTGCCTTCCCGGCACTCTCCCTCCTCTGGCAGCTGCCGAGATTTCCTGCCTGCCTGCTGGTACGGTTATTTTTCTTTTTTAATGCCTTACTTTCTCTTGAAAAGAAATGTGGACTTTTGTACACCCATGACCCTTTCCTGCCTTGCAATTCTGTAGTGTGGCAGAGAAGCTAAACCCGTACCTCTAGGCCACATCGCTCTGTTATTACTTGGTGTACACATGGGGGGTTTTTCAGAAATATACTAAGTGTGAAATTGCTGAGTCAAAAAGTAGTGGCAACCTTCAACTTTATTAATTAATGCTGGTTTTTTTCCTCAAAGTGATTGTATTAAATTACCCTACTTGTCGTATATACAAAGTATCGTTGTTTGATCTGTCTGCCATCAGTTGGCATAATACTTTTTAATATTTGCCATGATGACAGATATGCAAAGATATTAGGTTGTGACTTGAGAGGCCCTTCTGTATATTTCTGCCACCTTACTACCATCAGTCTTTCCCCAGTGATCTGAGTTCCAGTTCCGAAGGTGGGAAACAAATGGGGGGGGAAGGTCCCCCCATATGCCTTTTATTGTCTAATGCTGACTCTGTCTTCCAAGATTGCTACGGTGTCATGAGTCAGTCCAGGAAAAATGATTTTTCTAGTAGGGAGGTCTTTTAGAACAGTCTCACTGGAAACTAAGAATATTCCTGAAAGTAGGTCTGTCAAAATGGGTGCAGGACAGGCACTGGATTCGAGCAGCCTCTAAGAATGAGAAGGGCAGTGACGTCACCCCCCTCGTCCCCTCCGCACACAGTCAGCCTGCTCTCTCTGTCCGCAGCACAGCGTCACGAAGCAGCGGAGACGCTCGGGGAATGGACGTCCTTGGCTCTGGTCACTAGTACTCCCGGCTGTGCCCGTGTTACCTGGGTCTGTGTTCTCTCCCTCGTGCTGTCCTCACAGTGAAACCTGTGGAGGGTCTCCGTTTGCTTTGCAGTGTTTTTAAACAATCTCTTGACAGAAGAGCAACTTCTTGGGATTTCTAAATCTTGGCTGCACGGTGCTCTTGAGCTCACTGTGGTTTCAAACATCATTTAAGGAACATTTCAAAGAACCAATCCCCATTTCAAGGAAGGTCACACGTAAGTGCCCTGTGTTAGGTAAACAATGGCACCATGGTGGGCAACAAGCTCTGCCAGGGCCTGAGATTCCATCTCCCCTCACCACTAGCTTCCTCCTTCATTCGATTTCAATTTGACAACTGAAATCCATAGACTTACAATGTTCAGAACACTTCCTTTTGTAGGAAAAAAAATTCAGACTGCAGATTAAACAACCAAACAATAACGAAAAAAATGTGATGGTTCTGAGAAATCTCAGACTTATTTCGTGCTTGTCCTAAAGAAGACCCCTAGTACAAAAAGACACAGAATCCTGGGCTGAGGAGCTGAGCGGTTAAAGCCTTTGCCTTACAAAGAAAAGGGCCTGAGTTTGAACCCGCCAGATCCCGTGTGAAAATATTCAGTAAAAATGGCAGCAGCCTGTAATGCCAGTTCCAGAAGGCATAGCCTAGAACACCCCAGAGAGGAGCAGTAAAGTGGGAGAGCAATCCAGGATGATTCCTGATGTCAGTCTTTGCAAGTGCAAACATGCTCTGCCCCTCCCCCTCTCCCTCCCCATCCCCTCCCCCTCTCCCTCCCCCTCTCCCTCCTCCCCCTCCCCCTCTCCAGAATCCCATTCAAGGCCTCTTAGTTTCCAGCTCAAACTTTCTGTTTTTGCAAAGCTGACCATTGCTGTCTGCGGGGATTGGTTTCAGGACGCTCTGTGGCTGTCAAAATCAGAGCATGTTTAACCTAACACCCTTAGAGACGTGTCTGCACAGTATTTGCTTGTGACCTGTGTGCACCTTCCCATGTGCTTCAGAGTCTTTTAGATTACTTTTCATACCTAGTAAGATTCAAGTGCTATCTAAATAATTGCTATGCTGTATTGTTTCAGAAGTAATGGTGAGGGTCAAGTGTGAGGGCTCGTGCCTGAAATCCCAGCATTTGTGAGATTGAGGTAGGAGGATTGATGTGAGTTTGAGATCAGCCTGGGCTGTAAAGTGAAACACTTTCTTTCTCTCAAAAAAAAAAAAAAAAAAAAAAAAAAGGAGGAAGTAGAAACTATAAGGAAAAAAAAAATCTTTGTGTCTGCTCTGTGGGGCATTTTTAAGTATTGTGACTCCTAGCAGTGTCTGGTTGTGAGGTATGTAATTCCAGCTGCTGAGGAGACTCAAGCAGGACAATGTCAAGGAATGTCTGGACTACAGACTGAGTTCAAGGTCAACCTGGACAACTTAATGGGACACTGTCTCAAAATAAAAAAGGAAAAGCAGGCAGGCGAAATGGCGTAGGGAAAGAGTACTTGTGTGGCATCCAAAGCTCTAGGTTCAACTCCCTGATACTTAAGATAGAGAGAGCATACATATGTGTGTACAATCCTTTATATATATATGCATGTGTGTGTGTGTGTATGCCTATGTGTGTATAATGCTTTATGTGTGTGTGTGTGTGTATGTGTGTGTGTATTTATATCATCAAAGGAGATAGACGTTGACCCAAATAAATATTAGCAGTTCTGGGAATCGTGAGCTTGCTACGCTTTGTGACACTGCATACAACTAATTTCTTCAGAATTCCTCTTTTGCTAAGTTCATCATTAGAATACCCAACTCATTCACTAATTTCTCCCTCTTGCATTCATTCTTCCCATCTGCTCATTGTTGAATGCCTGTCGTGGTGGATGTGGGCGGTAAGATGATAGATAAGACAGATATGCCTGCCCTCCCAGGGCTTTTGGACTCACACCAACATATGATGATTCTGAACAGGAATCACAGGTCCTGTTAATCTTGGAGATATGTCCACTTTACTTTTTCTGTCATCTTCATCTGTTTGTAATAACAGAATAAACCCCTTTTAAGGTTTTATGCCAATAAAATTCTCAACAGAAACTTCAGTGCAAACCAGGTGAAAGCGGAATGGGTTTGAACTAAGATGGAGCAGATTGATTGCTGCCATCCACACCAGATTCCGCTCTTAGACCCACAAGGGACTTCCTTGGGCATTTCTGTTTGACAGCCACTTACTTTGGACTCTGCCATTGGTCTGACATGATTTCAGATTACGATAGTTTGTGTGGCCTGCTCCTCACACATGAAGATATATATGAAGATTCGGGGCCTCAGACCTCATAAACCACAGTTTTGGCAGCACCTTCTACATTCGCCTCCCATTTCTACCCCAGAGTTCTTTGTCTCCGAGCCATAGAGTAGTAGAGGTTTCTCCAGTGTGAGCCCCGTGCAGTTTCCCTTTCCCCACTTGAGATGCTGACTCCAAAAGAACAGCAGAAATGAATCTTCCACCTCCTGAAAGGGGGGCTGGAAAAGGAGGATGTAGACACATTTAGTTAGAGGTGTTTCTCTAAAATTTGGTTAACTTGAAATCTTGTAATCATGCTTAATGTTCCTGTGGAGAGAGGGGACGTTTTCATACTCATTTGACACTTGTGGCAGTTTGGTCTCTGATAAGTTGAAAGGAGCAATGAACGCTGGCATGCCAGACAGCCAAATGGGCACACACCTCTCTGCCGAGTGTCTTTCTTCGGTGTCTGTACCATCCCATGGTGGCGCATGCACACATGACACATGTTTGCAATGAGCAGGTCCCACATATGTTCTGGCTGGAAATGCTGTGAAGTGTGCTGGCTCTTCCTGTGGAATGGACTTAGACCTTAGGATAAGGCGATGCTCGGGTTTAGAGCTAAGGCAGCGTTTCTCTGCCTGCCCACGTTCACAGTGCTTAGGATTCCTCCATGATTGCCCCCATCTCTGTGAATTTCGTACTCTTGTGCGTACTTTTTTTAAAAGAGCAGATAGTTATTCCATAAAATGATAAACTACTGGGTCAATGTGGCTAAAAGTTATCCAGTGGATGTTTCACCTGCCACCCATGAAGCTTACAGTTCGCCTTTTGAACTTGGCTACGTTTGGATTTTGCAAACTCCTGCCCATTGGCCACATACTCCGGAATTCTCTGTGACCCCCTTGGATCTACCCTTCTTCATGTGTTTACATTAGTGACCTGTTTTAAGAGTTCCGGGCCCTTATTGAATTCCGAGACTATCACAGTTTCCTTTCCCTGGAAGTGTTTCGTGTGCAATTTAGAGTGCTGGAGTACTAAAAAAGACACTGCCTCTTTGTGTTTACAGTCCAATGAAAGAAGCCCTTTAAAAATATGTAAAAGAGGAAAAGTCAATACTACTGTACACAAAGCGACTACAGAAATTTAGAGTTGTCGTCAGGAAGGGTTAGTCTCAGCGATTAACCACAGAATCCGACAGGTTCCATGTGTAAGCACGTGACTGTCGCTCCAATACCTGATTCCGGTTCATGGAGAACCATCTTACTCCCAGGGAATAATTGAAGATAGAGGATGATTTGAGCATGAGGTCTTCCTGTCTAATTCTCAGGGGCACCTTGCCTTCCCAGTCCTTTTCCTTGCCACCCATTTCTCTAAATCCATTCAGTGGCTTTAGTTCCTCTCATTTGGGACTTTAGACGAATCTCTCCGTGTGCTTCATCTGGCTGCTCGCACTGAACATGCCAGGCTCTTTGAATGAAATCCTCTTCCTCTGATTTCTCAGCAGATATCTGGAGTGATCACTCATTTCAGACAGATCCGGATTTGCCACCTGGCTGGAAAAGAATCAACGATGTCGCTGGAACCTACTACTGGCACATCCCAACAGGAACGACCCAGTGGGAACAGCCCGTCTCCATTCCAGCAGACCCTCCCGGGTCCAGAAAAGGGTCACTTAGTTCTGTAACGTCATCTCCCACGCCAGAGAACGAGGTAAAGTGGAGTGTTTTGTTTTTTTTTTAAACCTGCTTTATAGATATGACTCAATGTCTTTTTAGCCTAACAGTCTCTACCCCAACAGGTCTTCGAGGTAAGCGTTCCAATAATTGCCCCTCAAGCTTGATTCGAAATTCAGGATGCTTCCCCTGTGTGCATAGTGTTGAGATCCGTCTTTCATGGGGCGTTTTCAATTGTAATGGGTTTCAATCTCTTGAAACACCATTCTAGATACAAAGAAACAAGAGGAGCTGATTAATGAGAAGTGGTTAAGATTCCCTCGGGCTCTCGGAGACAGTAATTTACTCTGCAGGTACCATTGAGTGGCACTGGCTCAATGAAATATTTACATGCGGAAAAGCATCATTTGGCCAGGCGTGTTATAATTACCACGTATCTTACTGGCCTCAGGTTCATTGCTAGCATGCAGAGGACATCTGCAAGAATAACCCTCAAGAGCCCTTCAGTGCGTAATTTCTATTTAAAGAGAAAGAAAAGATCTGTTTATTTAGCTGAAGTGACATTATTTTGGAAATAATTAGCAGCATAAATTTCTGCTATCCCTGAGGAAGAAATCTGGATGTTTAAACAAAGAATTCAGACCTTAAAAAGAAAGTTCATTATGGTTTTTATTAGTATAAGAATTCCTGCAGTGAACCTTGTGAACCCCAATAATGGCATATTCAAGAGAATTATCTCTGCGAAAGGACACGATGAAGTGACTTTTTATTTATTTATTTATTCATTCATTCATTTATTAGCACTGTGGTTTCTCTATCACAGAGACATTTCTGCCTTTTGGTCACAGTCTGTTTCTTTAAACAAGAACATTTTGTTTTACTTTGAGGGCCTGAGTGTGGTTGAACTTCACCTCTGCCAGGTAGAGTTTCCATCTCTGTAACTCTTCTCACCCATTCTGCTTTTAAAAGTAGCCAGTATCTTGTTCTCGACTCTTTGATGAGTTATTTTTTCTTCTCTGGGAGGTGGTAAGACCAGCATTCTTACTCCATCATTTTGCTTTCCCAGCCCCGACCTCAAGGCTCTATCTGTAGAGAGATTAGGTTAGAGCTAGCTATATATACTTCTTTGGTGGGGGGGATGAGGGTCTTGGCTGGTTTGGACTTTTCTCTGGTCATCAGGCCCCTGATTCAGTGCCACTGAGCCCCATAGACTCTTGTTGTTTATCACTAGATAATTTTTAAAGCTTTTCATGGCAGCCTAATATTCCTGTTTATCGAGCAGTTTTCATTTGGTGACTTATCATCTTGTGTTAAGTGTGCTGGGAATAAAAATGAACCCAGGCAGCCCCAGCAACCACTGAGGTTGATGTGAAGGGTCTGCTCTGATGCACCCTGGACTTGCTCCCTGGACTACAGGTGGTCTCTCTGATGCAGACCCAACCAGCATCAGCCTCTGCTCTCACACCTTCACAGCCATCCGTCATTCCTTTGGCATCTGTTAGTATCTTTCTCTGTATCGTGGCTGTGTTTCTCTATCCTAAACCTTTAGTGGTGTTCACCAATGGAGCATCGATAATCAGAGAATTAGGGAGTGAGGCAGATGGGAAACTTAGCTACAGGGAGAGCGGTCACTCAAAAGCAATGCGGGTCTAGAACCCCTTCTTAAAGACTCCTGACTCTGGGAAAAGGCAGACTGTCACTCAGCGGCTTGGCTTTGGGGTTTCCCCACTCCAGGGAGGAAATTGGGCTCCCCTGAGGCCTATCTCCTACTTCAGTTCCCCATAGTTAGAAGAAATGCCATCTTTCTGCATGACACCTTGCTAAGGCCATGACACAAGTGTGGTAGGGCTCAGGGAGAAGTCTGGGGTCGAAAACCTGGGGTCTCTGTTTCTTTTCATTTGTCCACTCACTTCTTTAGGCTTGTATTGCAGTGGTGGAAATCACACCCAGGGTCTCTTTCATGCTGTGCAATCACTCTACCACTACCATTGATGAGGAGTGAGGGAGTGGTGAATCGATTGACTGACTGTGGTTCCACAAGGGAACCCGGGACTTCACACATAACTATAGATATATTCTGCTACTAAGCTGCTTCCCCTGGTCACCAGCCTGTTTGATAGGCCAATGGGATATTCTTCAGATCAACCTTTTGCTTGCTTGCTTCATACACGATTTTCCCCCACATATGAGGCTATCTAACATGTCCAACACCTCAGCAGACTTAGCGTAATCCATTATAATCACAGGAACAAAGGCATGTGCAGGTGAGGAGAGGAGGAGTAGGAGAGTGGGAAAAGAGCTTGCCTGTCACATACCCAGGATGCAGGTGTTCACAGAACAGGCTAATGTCATTTCTCATGGCTCAGGAAATACTCGCCCGGTACTAAGAATCTGACATGCCCACTTCACGCTTGATAACAGAGACCCAGAGAAGTTAAGGGAATTTCCCCAGGTTGGAGACCTATTAGGTGATAGAATCAATCTTGAACTACTAACATCAACCTTGAACTACTGATCTCTCCTTTTACCTCAAGTGACCACACACTTCATCACAAAATGCGGAGACAGCTCATATCTTTCTCTCATCCCAAGGGAAGGCTGTGTTACATGGAAAACCATCTAGAAAATGACTTCTCTTAATAACGTCCTCTGGAGTGCTAGGATAGCAGAAGAGAAATAGTCATTTCTCTTAACACCATTTCTTTGATCTCTAAGTAGAGTGTATTTTAACTAATTTCCAAAGCCCGAAAGAAAGCAGAAATGTTAAAGGAGGGAAGAAAGTTGGTAAAGCATCGCATCAAAAATGCGTGTTTTAGTTCAGCTTTTTCATGAGCTGGCTTGCAAAGAAAACTCAAATAAATAAGTGCCAAATGTGTTGTGCGCAAAATTGAGGACCGAAGGCTTATTTGCAGTTTGGAAATTTTACTTTTCACATTCCAAAGTTCACTCGCAAAAGTGTTAAGTGCAGCGAATAATGTTTCCACCTCATGTGCCAGCAGTATTTTTGAAAGTTTATCAACTGGCCAAGAAGTATTTGCCACTGAAACTTGGCACACTGAGCTCTCCTTGCCTTCCTGAGCCATTTGTTTGATCAGAATTACCTCCCAGATTACTTGGATGTTGAAGTGTAGATGAGAGAGAGGGAGAGAGAGAGAGAGATACATGGAATGTTTTTATGAATGTCTCTTGGCTCGTGGCCAGGACTTGCTTTGAATCTTTTCAAGTGAAGGGGTTTCCCAAGAGAGAACGTGGGCAGGAGGGCCCACTGCTAGTACCTATAGTTGATCTTCAGACCTGGGATCTATCTCGGTCAGAAGTTCATCTGTCCTTGCTGACACGCCTGTGGCCTCTGGTGCTCTGTGTGGCTAACTCTCCAGGAGGAGCAGCATTAATGGTCTCAGAACCTCTGTGTTTCTTCGTACACCCAAAGTAAGAGCCATATCATGGCACCAGTCCGTCCTCATTCCACCTGACCACATCCTCACCAAGCGACCATGACATCCAGGAGCTAGAGAGAACCTTGGAGAAGCGTTGCTAGGGCCGTCCTAGCCTGTATGCCGGGGACCAGGTGGATTCCAGTGCTTGGGAAGCAGGCTGACTCTTTGGCACCATCTGGGGCCACAAGACAGATGTTCTGGGGGTGGGGTCTGGAGATCCAGTTCTACAGTCTTGGCTTCCCCAGTTATTTGCTCCTCTGGGGGAACCAAGATCCCCCTTTTTTGTTTTGTTTTTGTTTCTTTGTATCATCCTCTTAATTTCTTTGGCCTTCAGTCTGCTACCTTGCAGACGCGGTTGGGGTGGCGCTGTCCACTCTTCCCTGCAAGCCCTTGGTGCAGTGATGACGTAGCTCCCGTTAGTGTTCCAGGGGAGCTCTGTGCTAGTCGAGGCCTGGCACCCTCATTTTGATCTCCATACCTGCCACAGCTCCTGGTATGTCATGAGGTTCGCTTGTGGTCTGCTGTACACGGCTTTCGGGTCTGTCGGTTCATTTTCTGACAACCGAGTCACCGCTGCGGCCCCGGGTCTCCGGCCTCTTCTTGGAGTGTCAGTTCTGGTTCCTCCTTGCTGGTCCCAGGAGACTCAGTTGCACAAGCTTTGGCAGTCCGCTTTCTGCTTCAGTTCATTTTGCTTTCAGCTTCTCTGAGTTGTATGCTTGATCAGAACACCAGACAGCACTCCCGCTTGTCTGCCTGGGACACATTTGAAGGTCCCTTAGACACTGCCAGAAATCACAGGTAGTTCTTCCAAATCCTGTACAAACTGCAGCTGCACACGGCGGTAACACAGGATGGCTACTCATGGCTACTCACTTGCTAACGGGAGGAAGGGTATAAAGCGTGGCTCTGCTGCCCAGGTGTGAGGCCCCACTCCATGCCCCAGCATCGCTACCCTATAGATTGTCTCCCTATAGATTGTCTCCTGCACAGGCTTTTGTGGGGTACACTCCAACCACAGCACATCCTCATAAGGACTTTCTTAGCTCCTGAGACTCCCGTACCCCATTGGCATTGCTAAAGGAATGTCATTCGCAACAGAAGGATTGTACACTGTTCCACTTATGAGACTGTTTTTCAAGACCACAGAAGGGAAACCTAGAAGAAAGCTCTCGGTCACCAGGATCCCCCATTAGCTCCCTTAGCAAGGCCACCCACGCATAGCTTCTGCATGGCACTGACCCTTGTCAAAGGCAGGCATCATGTTCCCAGCCCTGGCCAGCTGCTCTGGACATGGGAAGAACTCAGGCTCCAGAGCTTCCTCAGACCCAAGTGCTAGGCTTAGCTTGTGTTCTAGAACGTTCCAGGAAGGTGTGGCTTCGGAAGATGTTCTCTGTCCTCATCTTCCTTCCAGCCCATCCAGGTGTGATTTCCTATCTAAAAGCATATTTCTCTGCCCACCTCTCTTCTTTTTCTGCTTTTATATTTCCCACCCACACTATAGACCAAAGTGGCCATACACTTGCTAAAGAGTCTCTGGTTGATTGCTTATTTAAAATTTTATCAGCTGATATTATTTGCTTGTGATGTAGTTCAGTGGTAGTGCCCAGCTGGTATGCTGAAGATGCTGGATTTGAGCCCCAGTGCTGCCAAAAATAAATAGGGTGATTAATGAAATAATTAACTAAATGCAGAAAATACTCTCTCCTTAGTTGAAAGTAATTAGATGACTAGACAATGTGGTTCTTAAATTTAAGAAAAGGCTTTTGTCTTTCATTAGCTTTTATTACAAAAGAAAGTGGGGACGGGGTGACAAGTTATGGTCACCTATACCAGGAAAATTTTTCACATCTGATATGTTTGTAAAATATGAGAGTTTTAAAACAAAGTCTTTGGCTTAGTCATCTTATATGCTGCCAGTTTCCGTTTTCCCTTACTCAAATTTTATAATAAGCCTTACCACCATGTTACTATGCTTTTATGAAATCAATGTGTAAGGCCTTTGTTTGTTTAAATCTGTAGAAGGGGACTGTGGAAGGTTGCCAGCTGAGTGGTGTTTCCACGGCACAAGGATCAGGTTCACAGGGTCTTAAAACCTTATAGAGAGACTCCTGTATCCAAAGAGTCAGTGTGCTAAAACACACACACATACACACATACATACACACATGCACACACATACACATACATACACATACACATGCGCACGCATGCACACACACACATCTTCCTTGCTTTTATTCCCCCCTGCCCACCTTCTCTCTTCTCCCCTCCCCTCTGTTCCCTCCTTCTTTCCTTTGTGATCTTTCTGCAGGGACTCTGTTGGCTTGAGCTTCTCTCATGCATCCTTCCATGTCTTCCAAGTTCAGCAGAAATGGAGAGGAGGCCCTCCTCTCCTGCCAGCAGGGCTTATGATGTGGCACCACGGAGACACTTTCTGTTGAGAAAAGGAAATCCCTTGGAAGTTCATTCTGTACTTGATACCTCAAGTTCTTGCCACCGGCCTTCATTGGAACTCCACAGTGATGACTTGCTCGCTGGTTCCTCCTGCAAAGGGGAAAAGCTTGGCGTCTTTCCCCAGGAACAGATTCATGCACAAACTCCTAACCCATCTCAGGTCACGCAGCCTGCTGAGCTAGCAGGTTATGACTCTCCTTAGCTGCTTTCCTCCTGGGTGAAGGCTGAACGTGCTTGGAAGGATATGCAGTAAGGACAGAACTAAGCCCGGAAGACATTCCTGCTCTTTCTTATTCATTGGAGAGATTAGACTTAAAAATTAGTGGTGGTCTAAGTTCTTTCACAGTTTGAACCCTGCGTCGCCCACCTAGCTCATAGTGCCTTTACCTGGCCAGACACCCCTTTCCACACATAGGGCACCAGAACCCAAGTTCATCCGCTCCAATGATTCTGAAAACCGTGTTAGTATCGTGACCCAAGCTCTGGCTCAGCATTCACTCCTCATCTTCAAAGTGAGAACTTCAGTTGAAAAGTTATTTAAGTGAAAAGTTTCCACTCTTGCTTTATCATCCCAGGAAGGAGGGTCTCAACACCATTTTTGCATGTTCATTAGTTTCATTTAGTCCACAAATCTTAGATGAAAAGTATTTGCTTGTTCCTGTGACACAATAGAAAGAGTAAACACCTATCTCCTCTTGCCTAAGGTACGTTGAAGGTGCGACTTCCATGCAGTCTGTTGTGAACTCTTTCTCAGTGGGATGAGATTCCGTGTTGTACCTTGGTCTGTAATTATGACTGTAATTATTTCCTTGCCACATGTGACTCTCCGGGCAGTCTTGTGTGGCATGGAAGCAGAGTTTTTTATGAGATAGGAGAATTTACGTGGGATCACACGGAAATGTTTTTTAACCTTAATAAATTTCAGCAAACCCCTACCCTAAAGCTGTGTTCCCTACTAACCTACCTCTGTCATTGCTCTTTTTCATTTTAAGTAAAAATAACTTGACCCCAGATATCAGCGCTCTTAGCTATGGGTATCCCCCAGTTTCTAAGCCAGTGTTGTAATATCCCTAATTCCACCTCCCCCACTGTGAAACATTCCTGTGTGGTTAGTAGGAGGAAAGGTGTCTCTGGAATTAGGAGTGCTGGGAATTTAATGCTAGAAGCATATACTTCGCTTTTAAGAGCACATTTAAGAAGTATGCTCAGTCTTCTAATGGTGTTTAGTCATTTGTTTTGGTAAGTGATTGAAGTGCTAAGTCTCTAGGTGATTCTCTAAAGAGAACGCACTAACATGTTGCTGTTAGATTTAATTTGTTCCCTAACCCATCCTGTGAATATCGATGCTAACAACAGTGTCTTGTGTTTTTTTTTTTCTTGTTCTTTTTTCTTTTTTTTTTTTTTTTAAATCAATGTGCTTTTTTCCCCCCACGTGAATAATTATATGTCTAGAAACAGCCATGGAGTGATTTTGCTGTTCTGAATGGGGGAAAGATTAATAGTGACATTTGGAAGGCAAGTATATTGTCAGATTTTTCAGTTGTTTAATTTTTTTGTTTCCTTTCTGCATGGCTGTGGCTGTCCATTTTTCTTCTCCGTGAATATCATGCATTCTGCAAGGTTGGAGCGAGGGGGCTTCTAGCTAAGGCTGTGCGGTTCACTCTCATGTTGCATTATTTTTCCCAATGTTTCCCATCGTGAATGACTTCCAGCTGATTGCCCCAGATTCCCCGTTGCACTGTAAAAGCCGGCGCTTGTGCTTGCCCACCGAGTCAGCACCCAGCAGCCTTTGCATGCCATTTTCTGACTACACTCACACCCACTCTCTCGCCTATTGCTAGGGGATTTCTCTCCCCTTTGGTATCTGAGGCAGGGTAACGATCCCCTCCCCATTGTACATTAACAGGCTCTGTTTCCCTCTAGGATTTGCATGCAGCCACGGTTAACCCCGACCCCAGTTTAAAAGAGTTTGAAGGGGCGACACTACGCTATGCATCTTTGAAACTCAGGTAGGCAGTTGGGAGGGGATGCCCAAACGGATGGGCCTTACAGTTTGAGATGGTAACAGAATTCTAAGACCAGTCTTTGGTTTTCCTTCCTAGAAGTGCCCCCCATGCCGACGATGACGACTCTTGTAGTATCAACAGTGACCCAGAAGCCAAGGTTTGTAAGAGCCGCGTTTACAAGTTTATATTCTTGCATCAAATTCCTGCATCAAAGGAAATGGTTATGATAATGACCCATATTTTTTTCTACACCACCATTCCCGAGTCACATTTCAAGTAATTATCCCTTGATGTTCTCTCTTTCTTAATCTCCCAGATAGTTTTTTTTTTTTTTAAATCCCTAGACTAAGTTAGGTTTAGGGTGTTTCTGTAACCATCGAGACCAAGTTAGGTTTGGGGTGTTTCTGTAACCTTCGGGACACGCCTGCTTCTTACTACCCAAGTTCTTTGCATAGTGCACCATGTTCAGCCAGGCCTGCCGTCAGAAAGCCTTACAGATGCTGAGAAAGGGGAGGGGAGGGTCAACGGCAGGGTGTGAAACTGTTCATACCTCCCTTTCCGGAACAGCCTCTCACCTGGGCAAGGTGCCATGGCTTGCCATCCCTTTTACCATGCCAGGTGGAGGCACTAAGGTGAAATTGAGGGCATGCCCACTTCACTTCCAGATCCTCCCCCAGCGAAGCCTGGCTGTAAACGGTTACTCTTAATTATTCCTGTGAGAGAACACCCAAGTCAAATAACATAAGGGAGAAAAGGAAATTTATTTTCTTTAGGGAACCAGAGGGGAGATACAGTCTTTCATGGCAGAAGCAGCAGGCAGGGTAGGTCACCCCATCTGAGAGAGGGTAGTGGGGAATGGCTGAAGGATTCTTGGAGAGTCTCTCTTTGTCTTCCATTCTGTCATTCCTTTTATCTGGTCCACCAGTAGGAGGTTCCAATGGGATCTAGGGCTGGTCTTTGTATTGTAAATATGTTGATCCAAATAATCTTTTCAAGTAGTCTCAGCTGATTTTAGTTAATGTCAAGTTGACACCCAGGACTAACTATCACACTGGCCCTGAGCAAGGGGCAGGTTGGGCGATGTTCACACCCTTGGCATCTTGGGACAAGGCATAGAGGTGGTGGGCCTAGCCTGAGCTGACAGCAGTCCAGCAGATGGCTGTCTGCCCACAGCCCAGGTACATACCCCATCCTGATTCTGCAGTATGTCTTCAGGGCCTTGTCTTACTGGTGGTTTGTGAAACAGGCCCTTGGGAAAAAGGAATTCTTCGCTCAGTTTAATTATCCTCGACATGGTACGTTCATGTGACAACTAGTGATGGTGGAACCCACAAGCCGGTGGTCACTGTGTGTGCCGCATGACCCATGCAGAGCACTGGGTACTCGTATTCTCCTGAGTAAGGAAACATGACGTTAACTCACCATGCAGAAACACTGTGGCAAGTCAAGAGAGGATGTTTGGGGGGAGGGGAGGGAGAAGAAATGATTTAGGAATTAAGATTCTGCCTCACAAGCAGAAGGTCCTGAGTTCAGATTCCAGGTCCCATGTAAAAGCTCCAGGTGGAAACAGCAGCAGCCTGTACTTCCAACCCTGGTGGGCAGAGCCTGGGAAATCCGAGAGCAAAGCAAAAAGGAGGTAGAAGCAATTCAGGATGATTCCCAAAGTCACCCTTGGTCCTCCACAGGGACACACAGTGCCCTCTGATGTGTATATACAAACATACACACATATACAACACACACACACACATACGCACGCATACATGCACACTAAATAAATATATAAAATTAAAAAAAAATACTTCATGTTTTTCATAATCTCGCGCCATTTTTCCCCACTTTCTGGACACAGGGCCCTGCATTTTTATGCATTTTGTGGCGGTCTGTCCTCATCAGTGCGGAATGCTGGTACATTCTCCTCAGCACCTTCCTCCCTCTCTCCTATGCCACGGAAAGAGGAATCCTTCCAGGTTCTTTTTCTGTATTTTCTGAGTTCTAAAGTAGATCTGTGTCTTTGAGTAAAATAACAAATGTGCTTCCTTAGTCAGGTAAGCAGAAAGCATCATAGAAGCGCTTGACTTTCATACCCGACACTGCCAACCCGCCACCTGGCTCTGTAAGACCCAGTATCTGAGGGCTCTGGGGGACCCCAGGAGTCCCTGAATTTTTGTGCTTCATTATAAAACCACTGATAACAAATATCATTATTGCCAGGCATGGTCCTTAAAGGTTTCATTCTGCTGATCCAATCCTCACACCAAATTCACTGCTGTAGTGATGTCTCCATAGTGCCGTTGAGGAAACGGAGGCCTGGGAAGTCAAGTACCTCTAGGTACAGCTCACCCACTGGGGGCAGGAGGAAGAGCGGAGGGAAGATGGTTTATTCCCTGTATCATGGAAGAAAGGCCAGGGCAGCCTGGCAGGGAAGGCTGAGACGTCTTTGCAAAATGATAACCAACAGCTCAAGTAAAATTATCATTTTAAGCAGTTTTTGAAGAAGGTTGTCGAGTTGAGAATGGATTTCAATGAAGCCCCTTTGAAACCCCCCAGCCCATACTGCTTGCCTGGGGCGCAGAACCAGCACCCATGACTGATAAGTGGCCAGCCCTAGAGTTTCTGGGTGCTCAACCCCTTTGTAGAATACATTAGTTACATTAAGAACTGTGCAGTCTTCAGTCTGCCAAGGTCAGAGAACCGAGTTTCTCCCAAATAAGCAGAACATATCACTTCCTTTAAAAATATTTAATTCCAGGACTGGAGAGATGATTCATCCAGCAAAGTATTTGCTGTGCAATCATGAGGAACTGAATTTACCTTCAGCACTGACATTAAAAATCCAGGTGTAGTGGTGTGTGCTTGTAAGCTCAGGCCTAGGATACAGAGACAGGAGAACCCCTGGCTCCCTGGCCAGCCAGCTTAGCAATCAGTAAACCCCACATCTCAGTGAGAGACCCTCTGTCAATTAAACAAAGTGGGCGGACTCCGAGGAATGATACAGGCTGACCACTGTAATGCATGTGTACCTGCACACACACACATGTACTTTCACACACGTGAACATGTACATTCAAACATGTACACACAAATAAAAATAAAACAGCTTAATTCTGTGAACCATGGGATCCATGATGAATAATTATCCAAAAGGTCATTGCAACGATGGGATCCCTGTTATCTAGATCAATACTGGAAAAAGTAAGGATCATGTCTAGATTGTCAGGATGTGGACACTTCCAAACCCTGTGTGTCCACACTGAACTGTGTCTGTCTAGTGAGCCCTCTGAAGAGCGACGGCAGCACTGACACACGAGCACACACAGCCACACATCTTACACTGCCCTATGGGCAGGTATCTTTATAACTCTGGGGATGTTTCTGAATCTCCCTTATAGTTTAACAGTGAGTACATTTTGTAGATGGTGGCAATATGTGTGTGAGCTTGCATATAATTTTAAAGTCTTTATTTAATTTCTTATTTGGAAATAATTCTGGATTCATAAGAGTTACAAAGATTGGGTTCCCAAATGCCGTTCCTTTGTTGTGCCTACCGTAATAGTGAGATCTTTGTAATTGTAGTGCAATTGAACAAGAGTCTTTCCATTAATGTCCTTTTTCTATCCTAGTACTCAAGGCGTGTTTAGGTAATGAGCACTTAAAAGTTATTTCGCATAATTCCTTTCAACAGTTCTTAGTTTTGTCACTCTTAATTTAATTACACTCTCCACCTAATTAGTAGCCCTGTAATCCATTGTGGCACCATGCCTTTGGAGCAGTATGCGGTAGTGCAGGTGGTTTGTTGAAGCAGGAAGTGCCAAGTTATCGGCCATCAATGTTCCATCTCCCAACTGTAAAGTTGCTTTTAGAAAGCTATAGTAGTGTAGAACCCCATCAGTCATATCATAAACCCTGCCTACTGTCCATATCCCAGTTCACTAGACTTTGCTGGGTTTTTTGCATGCGTGTATGCATGTGTGTGTGTGTGTGTGTGTGTGTGTGTGTGTGTGTGTGTGTGTAACAGAACACTAGAGTATGTGTGTCTGTGAAGCCCAAGGATTACATTTAGAATCATTCTGGATTGCTCTTTCCCCTCTTTGCTCTGCTCTGGGGTTTCCTAGACTCTCTGTCCCAAGGCTGGAGTTGCAGGACATTGTCATATCCACCAGCATTTTTTACATGGGCTCTGGGGATAAGAACTCAGGTTCTTTTGCTTTCGAGGCAAAGGCTTTAACTATTGAATCATCTCCCAGCTCTTTGCTGGTTTTGTTTATTTTGGTTTTACTGCATATAAACTTCTCCTAACAGTAAATTTCTTTTCCCATCTTTCCTTCCTGTTGTGTAGGAGATGCAACCCAGAACCCCATGCATGACATTCTACCTCTGAGCCCCATCTCCAGACCTAAAATCTTCTCTTTCTAAATTATCCATAGACATTTCATCTGGAATCATTTGAAACTATTAACTAAGTGCTTCTTTCTCATTTTGCCTGCTTTTGATCTGTTCCCTCTCTGGATATAGTTCAGGGTGCCATTTCTTATACATTTTTAAATTCAGAACTCTCTGTGCTCTTAACTGATTTTCTCTAACAATTTTTTTTCTCCTTGCTTACACATATCATATTTCCATAGTAAACTGTTGCAAATATTCTGGAGTATTCAAACCTCTTGTAGGTAATTGCAAGAAGACTTCTTGCTGTATTTGGGTAGCCAGGCTCTGAAATTCCCACTTATATACTCTAAAATTTGAATTTAGATCTTGGTCCTTGTCACATGATGTGTTTCTGGCCAAATGCATAATTAACAGTAAAATAAATCAAATTGTAAATAAGTTAATGGTTTGAGATGCTCACCAGTTCTTTATCCATCCTTTGTGTAAATCCATTCGGAAGTCTGTAAAGATGTTCTGCCACCTGGTGGACAGTGTTGAGGATTACACCTTTAAAGAAACTGGCTAGAGTTCATTTGGATCTTAGAATTGTTCTAGAAGGGGCTGCAGAGATGAGGGGAAAAGTGAGTTCCATAATTATTAATAATTAGCTACAGAGATGATAACTAAAATGGGTCTTCTGAGTCTCTGACCACCCACGTTACTGTCTTTGCCTCGATGTATGCCGAATCATGTTTTGTGAGAAGGGATTTCTAGAACATTATTCTTGGAATTCAAAATAAAGGAGTAGGTCAGGTTCAGATTCTTGAAGTTTCAGATTCCTTATCTCTAAATAGTTCTGGGAAGTGGTGAGAGTCCAGAAGAGATTGAGCAGCCCTGATAGGATGGTTCTATACAGAGATGAAATGCTTCTGTCTGATTGATGTTTGAGTCTGAAGAGTGGAGAAAAAGATCTTAAACCAGGGCTGAAGCTGCTGCTCTTTTCCATGGGGAAGGGGGGGGGGGTAACCAAACACACTGCTCATGCAAGTTTCCTGCAAACTCAGAGCACCCCCGGTACATCCTCACATTATAGATGAGAAACGGATCCGTTGAACTAGTTCAGTAATCCATTTTATCACCCGGTGCAGACAGCTGGTGCCGGTGAACTGGTGTGTCTTTGACTCCCAAGTCCAAGCAAGTTGCAGACCTGCCGTTCCAAGATACCTGCTTCCTGATGGGACTGGGGCAACAAGGACTAGGAGGCCACAGCCTGGGTCCAGAGTCCTTCTCGCCTTCTTTCCGATTCCTATAAGCCCATCTTCTGCAGTGCTTTTCAAAAGACACTGTTCTTGGCAGTTTGTCTCCATTGTCCTGGGGCGGGACAAAGCTTTGCATTTCTGCTGGGCCCTGGCAAGGTGGCCCTGCTGCCACCCTGCAGAGAACACTGGGTGGCAATGCTGTTCAGTTTGGAGAGCTGATCATGTGTGACCTCGATGAGGAGCTTCTGCAGGGAAGTCCACATTGTCTTTCCACAGCTGTACCTTCCAGTGCCTATGGCCGCATATGGACGAGGGCTCAGCCGATGGGTATTTTGCTATCCAGGCCCAAGCTATTGTGAAAGCTTTGCTTATTTCCTGCTCTTGTTACGCTCTGTCCCACATGGAGGGGAAAGGGAAGACATGATCCCAGTCAGCGGCGAGTAGGTTTGGCAGAGAAACTCAGAAATGAATGGCGAATATGCAGAAGGTTCTAATATTTCTCCGTGAGCTTTATTTATCTGAGCCCTCCCTTGGTTCCTATTAGCATAGATTTTCATGAAGTAATTATATTAGCCAGCTATTGACTAGATTAGTACTAAGAGGTAAACAGGAAGTGGTAGGGAGTATCTTTTCTCATTCAGATTTATTTCTGGTCTGTGTAACAAATTCATTATCATTGTTTAGCATTTATATGGGATTTTATAGCTGCATAAAATTTTTCTAATTGATTTGTATTCATGTGGTTTGTATTTTTTCTTCAGAAATGTTGATCTGTGAGAGAATTTGGATTTGATTTGCATGACAGATTCATTAAGTTAAAAAAAAAATAAAGCCATTTCTTGAATGCTTACTGCTCGGGGGGCATACACACTTACTATTCACTGACTTTTAGCACATGGGCTCCGGACTCAGACAGCCCGAGTTCAAAGCCACAGTGCGGCTGCTGATACTGGGTAACTTTGGGCAAGATGAAGATCTGCACACCTTCACCTCAGGAGGCGCGTTCCCTGGGGTCCCTCCATGTGGCTTGGGCTTCTGGCCATGGTGATCCCACCAGGCTGGGAAAGGATTCTTCTCAGATAGGGTGGCATGTCAGTCACCTCTACTCTCTTGCCGAAATAGTCACAGCCAGATTCAAGGGGTAGAGAAATGGTCTCCATCCTTGAATGGAGTGCCGCCGTCACAGAACAGGGAGTGTATGTTGTGACGCTTCATTGAAGCCAAGTCCAGGAGGCCCAAAGTCATTCCCACGTGTCAGTCATTCAAAATAAATGCCCATTGTGAGAGGCATTGCGGATCCCCACGATTCAGATAAGAAACCAGGGCCTAGAGCCAGTGACACATGTACCGAGTCCTGGCCACATGAGACTTACCCTCCGTGGCCTGGTTTTTGGGTGGACATTCACATTAGGATCTTCTCCTTTAAGCCCAGGAGGGAGGGCAAAGTAGAGAGAGACACTTCTCTGCCCGAACATGCGTAGTTGGCCCTAGACAAGCAGGGCATGAAGCCAGCCTTCCCCAGCCAGCGCCGGGCGGCCTGTCCATGTGCTCTACTGCCCCCTGTATGCTTCCGCTGCCGTTGGCCAGATGCTCATTTGCTTCCTAACCCAGGGGACAGCTTTTGTGTTTCTGAACCTGTTTCCATCCCTTCATTTGCCAGCAAGGCCAAGCAGAATGCTGGAGTCCTGGCAGAAGCCCACCTTTTTTTTTTCCCTGTTCACTCCTGGTCACTACACTTGTCCAGAACAGTCCAGAAATTTGGCAGCGAACCTCCGCGTTTTGAAGGATGCTGCTGGAGCGAGATGCAGTGTTATCCAACTCTGGGCAGCTGGGCCAGGCAGTAGGCAGGCGCCTGAAGAAGCTAATTAGGGAAAAGCAGGCTTCCCTGTCCCCCGAGGACCTCTGCGGGAAACAGGTGAGGGGGCAGGTGGCAGCCAGCGGCAGTGGCCAGAGCAGCAGGTGCATGAACCTGGCGCTGTGGGATCCTGGCAGGGAATTCTGGACCAGGGAAGTTCTCAGAACCAGGCAGCCTCAGCCAGATGGAACTGCCATTCACTCGTCCAGCAGGACTGGGTACTTTGGGGGACCTGGGGCACAGATGGCTTTTCCAGGGTCCCTGCAAAAGAGCCAACACATCTCGGGCTTTGTTCTTTTGGGCTGGGTGCCGGATGCCTGTATTTTGGTAGCAATGGAGACCTTCCTTGTTTATGTGCAATTACTAAGATGGGTAGAGAAATGATGGTTCTACCACCAAGCCATTTCTCCCTAAGCTATTCCTTTTACAACACCCCACATTACCATTTGAAGTCTCCAGCTTAGCCTCAGAGAACAGGGCTGAGCCCTTTCCAAGCTTCTGGCTCAGGTGCACAGCCACACTTCCATGCTTCCTGTCTCTAGACTGACCCTAAAGTGGAGGCATTCAGTGGTTGTCTGCAACAGGTAACCATCCAGTATGTACATATATATTTATTTATTTACTTATTTATTTGTTTATTCCGTAGCTGTTACATCTCAGATAGTACCAGGCTGACCAGACTCGGCAGGAAAGCAGAGGCGGTGGTAACGTGTCAGAGTGACTAGCGTTGTGGCTTCAGTCTGAAATGTCTCACAAGCTCATGTTTTCTTCTCTTGTGGGGGCATTTAAAATTGAAGCTATAACTGCCATCCAAGCTCTCTGGAGAGGCTCTGGGGTCTTCGAGGGGCGGGATCTTGCTGGAAGAAAGAAGTAGGTCACTCAGGAAGTCTTCGAAGCCCTTGTCCTGTTCTCTTTGCTTCCTGTCCACTGTAATGGGAGGCGCCTCTGCTACCTGCGCTTCCACCACCACGCCCGCCCAGTCCGCCGAAATAAATCTTTCCTTTCGCATCTGTCAGGTATTTTAGTCAAAAAGTAACTAACATAGGGGCTTGCAAGATGACTCATTGGGTAAATAAAGGTGCCTGTGGGCAAACCCAGCAACCTAATTTCAAACCCCAGAACCTATATGGTGGAAGGAGTATGGATTTATAAAAGTTGACCTCTGATCTCCACATGCATGCATGCATGTGATCCCCCCACACACACACATCCTTCTTTCAAAAAAAAAAAAAAAGTAACTTGCACAGTTGTTATGTCACTGGAATTAAAGGAGACTTGAGACCAGTTCACTAGACAGGTGACAGATTATTTCTGTTGGCTTTGACAGACCTTAGACAAAAGATGGCTTCGTTACAGCCAACTTTAGCTTTTGAACCAGCACACTCTAATCCAGATCTCTAGCCAAACATGCTGTGCTCGGTCTTTGTTGGCACAAATCAGAAACATATCCAGGCGCTTCATTGTGTGACACTCGTCCCGCAGAAACGTCACATGAACACCTATCCACCCCAGAGAGGAATTCAACAGCAGACCTGGAAAACACACATGAGGGCACGTGTCACTATGCATAGCAATGCCTGGGGAGCTGCAGGTGCGGCCAGAATCCCAGGGGAGGGTCCGGTGACCACCTCTGTCTTTGAGGGAAATCAACAGTCAACAGGTGCCATTTTGATGGGCTCAAAGATGGCAGCTGTTCCTCTCATTCTCTCTCTCTCTCTCACTTTTTGTTTGCTTGTTTGTTTCGTTTTGTTTGTTTTTGAACACTCATTCTCTTAGCAGGCTGGCTGCTCAGGTTAGTGGTAAGTGTAAGAGCAGGGGAGGCCTGTCTTCAGGTAAGCTGGGGTGTTGGCTAGCTAAGGAACCCGGAGCCATGACCATGGGATTGCTCTACACGCCCTCTGCTGAGAGCCGCTGTTCTCGACTGGGAGGTGCTCTGTGGCACTCCGGAGCTTATTTGTAGAAAGGGCTGATTTTGCTTTTCTTCTCTGACATGACAAGCCAGTGCCACTCAAAAAATAAAGGAGAATACTGTAATTCCCATTATCTTAGGTCATGTTTTGGTAGAGATTTGGAAACAGTAAAATAGGGGAACAGTCAGGATAGACATTCATCATTTCCCAGTGTCAGTGGAAGCCTTGTTGGAAGGACTAATGTTTAGTCCAAACCCTGGGTGGAGCACCCACGTGCTGTGGCTCCTCGGCTGATTCCTCAGAGCAGTCTTGTATCCGACCTGGAGTTACTATTCCCATTGTATTCATAGGTCCGTTACATGGTGTCGTAGTCAGCTTGCATGGTTGCAGATTGTAATGACCAACAGCTTAAGGAAACAAGGGATTTATTTTCTTACTGATAGTCCAGTTACAGTTCATAGTCCAGCTTGATGGGCGAGCACACACCAACACCAGGGCCGAGGGAACTGGCCACACCATCTCTACATTACAGCTGAGAGAGGGACAGTCCTTCCTTGCCAGACCAGCGTGCCTAGCCCATGCCTGTCTGGGAAATGGTACCACCCAACATGGACTGGATCTTCTCATAAGAGTCAGATAATCTCCCACACATTTGCTCAATCATCTCTTGGTACTTTATTCCAAGGCCTAATCCCACCACGATGGGCTGGACCTTCCCCATCAGCTAGACAATCTTCTGCAGGTTTGTTCTGGGCCTGACTCAATCATTAATTCTCTACAAATGTGCCCAGAGCTCACACCCTCAGCTGTCAAGTTGACACCTGTGCCAAACTCACACACGGGCAAAGTGAAATTTGGAAGGCAGACAGCAAAACCCACACTCTTCCCCATTATAAAGTGGCGATGGCTGTAACTGCTATTCACTGAGTGTTTGGAATGAACACATGCACAACACCAGCTTGACACCACAATCAGCGAGCTCGGCACCCTATCTTTCAGTTTCACCTCAGTGCAGTTGATGGTCTGCCTTTTGTGCCCCTTCAAGTGTGCGTTGGGTTCCTCCCTTCGACTCCCCAGGGATTGGTGTGGTGGGGACTTGTGTTTTTTTCATCCTCCCATTGGTAAACAAATACGGGCCCAAACAACTTACAGGAATAAGGAAGAAGTTTGTTCTTGCTTACAATTCTTGATCACACTTCATCAGCATGATGGGAAAATTCAGACCCACCTCATGAACCAGGGCGCCGGCCACACCATAGCCAAAGAAAGAGCCGAGAGAGGGACATGCCTGCTCATTTACCAGTGTGCCTCTGTGCCAAAGTATGCCCGTCATAAGTAGAGACAGGTGTCACCTCCACAGTTGAGGGTTCAGGCTCAGGGCACATTTGTAGAGAATTGGTAATTGAGTTATGCCCAGAGCAAATCTGCAGGAGATTGTCCGATTGATAAGGAGGCTCAGCCCTAGTTGGGTATGACTAGTCCCTGGGCAGGTAAATAAGATGGAGGGAACTGTTTGAGAGAGTTGGCTCCCTTCTGTATACTTGGTCAGACATGCTGGTGTGGCAAGTAAGGACTGTCCCCCTTAACTGTTATGTGGAATGGTGTGGCCACTTCGGTGCTGGTGTGCAGTCTCCTGCCAAGCTGGACCTGGAACTGTACCCAGATGGTCACACGCCAAAGTACAAAATAAAATCCCTTGTTCTCTTAAGCTGTTCAGTTGTGAATTTATCAACAGCATGCAGAGTAGCTGCAACAATGCCGAAATGCTAAACTGGCTCTCTCCATCTTATACGCCTGCCTGGGAAATGGTACCACCCAACTTGGACTGGATCTTCTTCCCACAGGAGTCAGATAACCTCCCATACATTTGCTCAGGACTTGAACTCAAAGACTCAACCTCAGCTGGCAAGTTGAAATCTGTATCTAACTGGCACAGGCTTCTATGCCATAAGCTCATGTTCAATGTACAAGTGTTTCATACATTGGGAGGAATTTAGGCATTGAGACACATGTCTGTAATCCCAGCACTCAGAAAGCAGAGACAAGAAGAGCGCCACAAGTTTGAGACTAGCCTAGTCTACATAGCAAATTCTAGGCCAACCAGGGCTAGGTAGTGAGACCCTATCTCAAAATAAAAAGGACGGGAGCATTTATATGGGGCATATATGTTTTGTGTTTGCTTTTTGATTATACCTAGGTAGCTAATTTTCAATGAACAACAAAACAAAAGACATTCAGAATCATTGTTCATAATACAAACCAGTATCCAGGTGGAAAGAACGAGAAGCAGGAGTCAGAACATCTGGGATCTGTTCTGGCAGTGGTTGCCTGGGTGCCTTTGAACAAGTTGTTTAACCTCTGTGGACTCCACTTTCCTCGTCTATTTAAGACGGATGGTGGTCCCTTGCCTGGAGACCCACAGGGTCATTGCGAGGTCTACTAGGATGTGTCTACACATAATTCTGCAGCCCTAAAATAATATAAAATATTATTACCATCTTCCATGTTCCTTCTGTAAAATATCCTGATGCAGTGGCTCTCAGCAGTCTGCCACCTTGGTGGGTTAGCTGGTTGGGCTGCTGTGTGGATAAATTTCCCTTGAGGTCATGCGGGGTTCAGTCCAGCCCCTTTGGCAAGTGTCTGCCATCTCTAAGATCTCTCTCTCTCTTTTTCTGTCTCTCTCTCATACACACACACACACACACACACACACACACACACACACACACACAGAGTTTCTAAGCTAGGGACTCAAGATTTTAGCATATGTCTTAGTTTAAGTTAAGCAGCATAAATGTTTGGTAGGAAAGGAAATGTGTGGTAATACACTGGTTTTAGTGCAAACATAGGTTGAACCTACTTATGTACAAGTTGCATGCAGACTGGAGACAGTGAAGATATGTGTAAAAAATTCCTGTTTGATAATGGAATTATAAATTGCATTTATAGATGCAACAAGCCTGGAAAACAGCTTTTGACTGGTTGCATAGTGTGTGTGTGGGGGGGGATCCACATTAAGAACACAAGCCTTCATCTTCTGAGACTCTGGTTAAAGGCCAGTCTGCCCAGCCTCTAGAGGTCTTTGGTCACCAGGTACTTTAGACAAGGGGTGATGGTTGTTGATTTCATTGTTTCGCAGTACTGGAGATTGAGCCCAGGGCCTTGGTCATGGTAGGTAAGCGCTGTGCCGCTGAGCTTTGTATTGGTTTTTACAAGTCATGGTTCTGCATTAATATTAATGCTATTAATGGTGCTAAGGTTGCCCCATTTGCAGAAGAGTGTGGTTGTGTTCTCCTTGCTCTTTGCCCCTCCCCGGCATTGACATTGATTATCAGAGTGACAAGAACTGTCAGAAATGAAGGATTGCAGCTATCTCTGGCCCACTGCCATTAGCAACATTAAGATACTCTCTCCGTTGAAGAGATAGGCTATGATAAATAATGCAGTACCTGTAAACATTCTCCCCAAAATCTTTTTTTGAGAGACCTTAATAAAATTTTAACCTTGAGGGGAAACTGCCACAGAAAGCTGAGGGGTTGTGCAGGCATGGGGGCCTATTTTGATATAACATGAAATGCAAAACACGGTCACATTCCCCTGAACCTATTGCAAACCTGTCTCTGTGAAGGATGTGTGTGTTTAGGGCTAAACGTGGCTAGCGCTCGGAAACTGTCCAGGGGTGATGATCTGTTAGTGAAAACTAGCCCCACGCCTGCCGCAGGAGGCCACAGAGGTTTGTGCTGACACTGGGCACATCGTGCCATTGATAAGTACAGATTCCACGGACGTGAAGTACGGCTTGTGTCTTCTCGCACCCAATGTGCCTTCTGTCCGCTCCTGTAAGGTGGAAAGGTTCTCCACAGAGTGGTCTGCAGATATCTGTCTACTGTCCAGCAAGTGGGAGACGAAGCAGGAGGATCGCAAGGCTGAGGCCAACTGGGTTATACAGCAAGATTTCATCAAAGGTGGGGGGAGGAAGGAAGAAAGGAAAGGGGGAGGGAGAGGGGGGAGGATTGAAGGGGGGGCCATGGTGAGACAGGCACGGCACCTACTTAGATAAAAGTAAACCACTAGTCTACACAGACTGAAGCTGTTCATTTTGGTGGAAATGCATCATGCCTTGCAAAACCACAGCTCGACCCGTGCAAAATGAGAGCATCCACGGGAAGAACCAAGTGGGTGTGGGAGGGTCTGAGGACCTCCGCTCTCACCACAGACACCTGCCACTTTGTGTCTTCTAGATAGTAGAGTACATAAGGGGTGTGCCTTGGTGTTATAATCTGTTGGGTAGTGAATACCTAACCCAAACCGTTTAGAGGAACAAGGACTTTTTATTCCAGCTTACGATCTCAAGTTTCCACTGATCGTGCTGGTAGGATGGTTACCAGCAGAAGCTAAAGGAACTGGCCACACCATATCCACAGCCAAGAGCTGTGAGAGGAGCATTCTGTCTTGCCAGCTGGCCAAGTACTGAGACAGCTCTCTTCATCGTCCTCCACCTGCCAAGAGAGAGGTCTCCCCTACCGTGAGCTGGGTCTCCCTGCATCAGTCACTCAGTGAAGACTCATTTGCTCAGAGATCTGCTTTTCTTAAATGATTGTTCGCAGGCATGTCCGGCGCTGGGGGGGGGGAGCTCCCCCCTCCCCTCCCCAACCTCCCCTTCTTCCTCCCCCTCCCCCACCCCCTACCTTGGAAGCGTCAGGTGGACAACTGACACTAACTGTAGGAGGGTCTCTTCCTTTACATCTGTTAATTTGTCTTCTGGCCAAGCTTGAGGTGTCTAGAATCATACTTCAGCCTTTATTCTAGTACTGGCATGGCCTCTTTTAGTGACTTCTCTATATTCATGTATGCCTTGACTTAAGAATTCAATACATAGCTAATTATCACAGTTCGATACTGGTGTCAACTTGAAAGTTGCGGTTTTGAGCTCTAGGGCATCTGTAAAGAATTAGTAGTTGGATTAGGCCCAAAGCAAGCCTATGGGAGGTTTTCTGATCGGTGGGAAGACCCATCCATGGTGGGTGGGACTAGTCCCTAGGCATGTGGATAAGGTGGAGGGAGCTAGTTAAGGAAGTTAGTAGTAAGGAAGTAAACTTGGCGAGACAGGTTGGTCTGGCAGGTGAGGATTGTCCTTCTCAGCAGTCCTGGGATCTGGTGTGGCCACTTCCCTTGCCCGCTAGTGTTGGTGTGGGGCCCTCTTGCCAAGCTAGACAAGGAAATGAACATCAGAATAAAACCCCTTGTTCCCTTAAGCCCTTTCGGTCATGAATTTATTGGCAACATTCAAAGTAACTGTAAGACTAATATAGAGCAAATTCTCTAGTTTGTAACAACTCCTTGAAATTTTTACATCTGCGCAAGTCTGAGCCCCTGAGTTCCTCGTGCCTGCTTCATCTGCACCCGGCAGCATGAGTGCCAGCCACCTGCCACTGTGTTTCAGCGGTTGGCTGGTAGTAACCGAGGAGCCCTCCCGAGACAGCTTTCCGCCCTCACGCAGCCCGGAACCCGCAATGCTCACGCAAAGCAAATACTCTTGTTAAAGCAACTCCAGTAGTGCTCTTGGGATATGGACTTACTCGTCTGTGAAATGAGGTGGTCAGGCTTTGGGGTCCCCAGAGCCCTGTGTTCATGCCTCTGTGTCATGGTTAAATGCTTTTCCTCAGCGAGTAGTGAAGAGAAGTCTAGGAGTCATTGGAAAGCTCAAACATCTTGTAAACACGCTTAGAGCTGGCAACAGCCGTGCTTTTAATTGAGGTCTGTGTAGGTCCCCACGCGTTATGGACTTCCTGAGTTCATTCCAGACACTTAGTGAAATGGTGAAGATTTTTCTTTCTTTGGTGAGTCGTGCAATCAAACCTTTCTTAGAAGCCAACAATAACGACTGCTATGAGTCCTGGTAATGATGATAATTACAGCTAATTTTGACTGAATGCCAGGGGCCGGGGTGAGCCCGCTTTGTACACGTGAACTAGTCACTTAACCCTCATAGCAATCAGGCTGTGTGTTCAGGGGCTGAGAGCTGCAGTCCAAACCCCTTAATGCAATTTACTTTTCAGCTGAGGAGGGAGGTCAACCATGAAGCGCATGAGTTCAAGATAAGCCATTAGCAGAAACGGAGGTGGCCTGCAGTGTCAGCCCTGGCTGGTGGAGTCTGGGAAACCCCACAGTAAAGCAGTAAGAAAATAGAGCAATCCAGGATGATTGCTGAAGTCACCCTTGAGCCTCCATAGGCATGCATGCTCAAGTGCCTTCTTGAACACACACACACACACACACACACACGTGTGTATGCACAAATATATACATGCACAAACAAAAACAAACATAAGCCCATCAAATGAAAATCCTACCAAAGCAGTGAAGAGAGCTGGGGGGGGAGGTGCTTCAGCTTTTGGGACTCAAGAAGTGGGAACCCCCCACTGGGTCCTTATATGTCATCGGAGAGGAGGACCCAGTGGAGAGTCAGGCGTACACAATAAAGGACTCTCTGGGAATTGGGGGGGAGGCACTGGGGGAAGGGGAGGGGGAGGAGGGGGTTCGGGGGGAGGAGGGGGGAGGGAGGGAACTGGTAAAAAATTTTAAAATGTATAATTAAATTTTTAATAAAAAAAAAAAGAAGTGGGAACCCCAAGGGCGAGGGGAGCTGAGGAAGCAGAGAAAATGAGGGACCACCATGCTTTGTGGATGTGTAGCGAGCGCTGTGTGGACAGAAATAATAACACAAGGTGTTTGGGGATTTTTTTTTTTTAGTTGTAAACATACAGGGAGATCTTTTATCACCCCAGGTCTTGGTCCTTTCTCCCTTCTCAGATGTCCCCTTCCCTCTCATATGTCAGATGAGCGGGAAATAAGGCCTCAGGGAATCACATGGCATCCTTAGAGGTCTCTGGTTAGTAACAGCCTGAGACAAGAGACCAGAGATTCATGTTTCCTGGTCTTGCTAAGGACCACAAGCCCCCACCCTCGGTACACTAATAAAGACCCAGAAAGTGTAAGAGTAGCTAAGCCCTCTGCCCTCCCCTCGCCCCTCCATGCTTGCCCCGTGAGGGGGCTTCTTGCCCTCCATCTTCACGGGGATGTTCTGTGAAGTGGCCGCCTGCACGACATGTGAAATGTGAGTTTCACTGGATGTGAAGGCGTTGCAGCTGGAAGAAGGTCACGGTCAGCTTCCCACGGGCCTGTGGTCCCATCACTGTTGACGGGTGGATAAATAACTTCGTTTTATATATTCCATCGTATTTAATATATATTATTGATTCACTAACATTGAGCACATGGCTATCAGCACTAAACATATCTGAGCCACTTATCCAACGTATCCGTCTTTCTCTTAGGCCTTCTTGGGCTGAGCACATTAGTGCTGTTATTGGGGGCTACTTCAAACAAGACAACTAATTGCCCCCAAGTAAAACACATTTTGAAAATGCACCAAGAAAGAAGGACAGATACTTAAAGTATGAGAACTGGACCAGGAGGTAGAAGCACCATGTCGTCGTCCCAGAAAATTGTGTATTGGGGTGGCACGCCCTGAGCTTAGACTTGGGGCTGCAAATAAGTCAGCACAGAGACAAAGCTTGAAAATGCAGGCCGTGCCTGTGCTGCATTGAGGAGTACTGACTGCGTTTGCTCCTGAGCTGGTCAAGGAAAGAACTTTACCCAAACTCAAGGGACCTCGTTTGTGGTCTCGGCAGTGAACAGAGCACATTCAAGGGCAGAGAAGATCAAACGGTTTTGAATTGCCTCAGACACTGCCTGGAGGGCACATGTATGTCAGCCTGTTGGTGAAAAGACATGACAGTCTTGCTTGCCCAAGTATTGTGGCTTTCTGCATTGCAAATATACTTGTTACCTTTTGAAGTTGAACTGTGTCAGTCTTCCCTCTGCCGAGGAAAGTCCAGTTCTCAGTCTGACTGTTCCTGCTTCTCCAAACCGGGGGGGGGGGGGGGGGGGGGGCTTCTCCTGACTCCAGATTCTCCCTGTGCCTATTTGCTGGCTCAGCATCTCCTTTAAGCTCACACGGCCACCCTGTTTTCTCTAGCAAAGTAAAATATTTCACTTTACGTGCCGAGTTCAGACACACATGATGGTTTTACCCTGCTTACTCGGCACATAGGGCTTCTCAGCTCTGCAGCCACGGAAACATAATCTGCAGCTTAAATCAGCCATGTGGACCTGAGAACTCACCTCTTTTCCAAGATTCCTCTGTGTGGGGGGGAGGGGGTGAAGGTAACCACTCGTGCTTGCGAGGTACGAGAATGGTTTCCCAGCTGCATGTCCAGAAGCAGAAGTGAGCGTGTGGGTCTCCATTTCCAGGGCTACAAGAAGGCGGCTGATTCTGGTTTTGGCTGCCCCGCCTCCACTTACATTGGCATTCAGGTGTCTCCAGCAGCAGAAGCGGCCAGGGTCTGCTTTGTGGCAAGTTCCTTGGTTACTTTCAGAGAGCATGGCTTTTCAGAGATGCTTCATGGTAACTGAGTCATCTTTCTGCTCTTGGGGTACAGCAGATAGGGTGTTCTGGGAGGAGTCGTGACTAGGACCTGGTTGGGGGGAGGTAGGAGCGAGCTTGACAGATTCCCTAAATCTGACTGCCAGGTATAGCGCAGTGGTCAAGGATATGTTTAGAATGCATAAGACCATTGGTTCAGTCTGTGACACGCTTGAATGTGTATGTGCAGCTGTGTATTTGTGTGTGTGTGTCTGTGTGTGTGTCTTTGCCTGTGTCTGTGAGGGCCCAAGGACGACATCATAAATCATCCTGGATCACTTTGCCTCCTTATTACTTTACCTCAGGATTTCCTATGTGCCACCATTTCCACCTGGCCTTTTTACAGGGGCTCTGGGATTTGAACTCATGTCCTTTTTGCTTACAAGGCAAAGCCTTTAACCCCTGAGCCATCTCTCCAGCCACAAAAGTCTCGTTTCTACTTCCCCATCCACTCTGTCATAAGAGGACTACAATGTCCTACTGCATTAGAAATTGCCTTTTGCAGACAGACGCCTTTGAGGTTTTTTAAACACTTTCACAGAATATTGTGAACTTCTAGACTTGACCCACGTCACTCGGTGTGTGAATCGTTCCCGTCATCTTTCCCAAAGCTCCGTGATCTGCTCAGGGTCCACAGAGACCCATCCAATGAGTGGGTCCTTGCAGCACGAGTTGGGAGTCAGTGTCATTAGGGAAGGATGGAGGAGGGAAGGGTGGAGGAGGGAAGGGTGGAGGAGGGAAGGGTGGAGGAGGGAAGGGTGGAGGAGGGAAGGGTGGAGAAGGTGGGTGTTAGGAGAGTGATGTCTTGATTCCATTTTGGAAATTAACACAGTTCTGTGCATTGGGCCCGACTTCAAGGCAGGACTCTGGGCACCCACTGTGTCAATCACGTACCACTGACTGCCCATCATAAGGACTTTAGATGACAGAGAGAGCGCAGGATGTCTCTGCCTTGGTGTCCCAGGCCCCTCTCTGTGGCCTCCAGTCCTCGGGCCTCTTTCCACAGCCCGCCAGCTAGGGTAGATGGAGCGTCGAAAGAGTCAGACCAAGGCTCTTGTCATAGTTAAGCACAGATGTCAACTTGACTCTGGAGGGTTTGAACTCTGGGCACATTTGTAGAGATTAATGGTTGAGTTAGGCCCAGAGCAAACCTGAAGGAGATTGTCTAGCTGCTGGGGAAGACTCAGCCCATGGCGAGTGGGATTAGGCCCTGGATAAATCACAGAAAACTGGTTGAGGGAGTTGGCATCCTTCTGTTCACTTGGCCAGACATGCTGCCCTGGCAAGTAAGGATTGTCCATCTCTCAGCTGTTATGGTGGCCAGTTCCTTTGGCCCTGGTGTTGGTGCGTGTTCTCCCGTCAAACTGGACTGAGAACTGTAACCGAGCTGTCATAAGAAAGTAAACTCCTTGTTCCCTTAAGTCGTGTGATGGTCATTTATCAGCAACCATGCAGGCGGACTGCAACAGCTCTGTTAGGAAAGAGACAATTAGTGCAAAGGAATAACCTGTCTACATATAGGACTTTGAAATGAATGCCATATTTTAACCCCCATTACTGATTGTATTGCTGGTTAAAAGAGTAATTTTATATTGCTAAATGTGGCTTAGGTTAGGCTTTGTCAACAATTTGAAGCTAATTCTAATGATATGTAGCTCTCTGGATGCTGGCTCTGTACCATCCTAAGGATTTTATATTTTATCAGCATTCCTTAGGCCTGAGCACTACTGTTGTCTTCAGTGTCCAAATTAGGAAGTCAGGCTCAGGGCAGTGACTGGCCATGTCTTACCTGGAAGCTGGGTGGGGAGCTAGGATTAAGTCTGGCTGCTGTGGCTTCACTGTTGACCCTGTGGACATTTCTTGCTATTGCTGAAACAAAGCCACCTGCTTCCCGTGGGCTGTGTCAGACCTGTGCCCAGGACCACACCCTCCCAATACAATAACGTGGACAGGTCTGGTCTACTCTTGCTCTGCTCCGTCAATTGGTCTTGAATGAAACCCAGGTGTCTTCTTTCAACAATTACTCATTGCAGGTGCCTGGGTGGTGGGCATACCGAGGTCCACAGAACAGGCCTGGCCTCCAGAGCCTCTCGACTGAGTGTTCTAGAAGGCAGATGCAGAGCACAGAGCGGTAGAATTGACACTCAGGTGGAGCTGTTGTGTCAGGAGACCTCGCGGGTGTCTCTTGCTCAGTTTCACCGTGTTGGTTTCCTCTCGTGTGAGATCCAGGTAAAAATCCCTGAGGGGTGAACCTTTGTCGCTTGCTCATGGTGCGACTTCAGTTCAGCTAATCTCTGTGCACCTCAACTTCTCATTTTGTGAGAACATGCCTCGCTGCTGTGGTCAGGCAAAGAGCGCTTGTGATTTGTAAATATCCATTCTCACCCTCATGCTTTCTCCACTAATCTAGTATATAAAACCTCAACACAGAATAAGTCTTTAATAAATGGCCACAGTGGTTACCATTATATGTGTCCATATAATGCACATGTGTAAGGTAATATGCCCACAGGTTTGTGTTCCAGTGCACAAGCATGCACACACACACACTAACACACACCATTCCATAAACATTCTGGAGACACTGGGTCATGCCTAAGTTAAACCTACCTGTGCTCAAATTTTCCATTGATTAAAAATAGGCCTCCTAGCGCCAGGCTGGTTCCTGGGCAGGAAATGACTAATACAACTCAGGGTGTCTCTGTATTCAGTCTCGGCCTGTCTCGGGCGGGAATGAAGCATCTCTAAACTGCTGGCCACTGAGATGCTGGCCTGTGCACCTCCATAAGTATCGCGGTCCTCAGCTTGCAGCCCAAACAGCTGAAGCCGATCTGCAGCAGAGAGCAAACTCTGATCAGCCAATCTCTCGCCGGGTCAGAGAGGTACTTGCATTTCTCTGTGTAAATTAGTAAGTTGACATTCTGGCTTTTATTTTCACATTTGTGTGGCTCGCTTGTGTGTGTTGATTCAACCCATTCAGCAGGGTAACAAGAATCATTGTGAGTCAGGTCTTTCAGATGGCTGTAGGCAGTGATGCCCCAGGCTGGGAACTACCTTCCCAACAGCGTGCCAGGCAGCGGACTAGAGGATGGATTCTGGGAATGACGCCCGGGCGTCAGCTGTCTCTAGGACCATCTCTTCCTAGAGACCAATTGGATAGCAGCATAGCGCGAGCTTCTCCAGTGGCGCTGTCTTACTCTGAAACAGGAAAATCCCCAAAGGGCCCTGTGTCTTCTTTTCCGCCCGGATGTTCGCGAAGCTGTAGGAAGTCGCCGCTGTCGCTGGGGCAGTGCGGAGCGCACTCTGGCAGCTCCTTGGCACGACCGCTGCAGGTCACTGCTGTGCAGAATGAAGAATTCATCAGACCGATACCTCAGCTTCCTTCTGGATGGAGAACTAGGTCCAACTCTGCTCAAGGGACCCCCCTCCCAGACACTGGTCCCTATACAACTTACCACAGCTGTGGATGGGAAACGTTTTGGTATTTCTTAGGAAAGCGGTAACAAGTGCCCATGTGTATGTAATGATAGTTGTCTACGTTCCTACATGGAGGGACCAAAGCGCCATCTGCTGAAGGCTCCTACGATGGAGGCCACGTCCCCCAAGGGCCTGAGCATCTTCAGAAGGGGCTGTGGAGGCTGTTGGAGGTCAAGCTCTTTTGCTTACTGGACTGAAGTCAGACCTGTTACTGTTAACTGTAGAAAAAGAACAAGCAAAGGACCGGTGTTTGATTTTCCTTTGTTTGTGGACCCTCATTAATAGAAAGAGAGAGAGAGAGAGAGAAAAAAAAACCAAAAGGGGGCTACAGAGATAGCTCAGGAGTTAAGATTCTACCTTGCAAGCACAGGGTCTGAGTTCAGATCCCAGATCCTATGTGAAAACGCCAGCTGGAAACCAGCGGCCCTCTCTTCCGGCCCAGTGGGTGGAGCCTGAGAAATCCCAGAGCAAAGCAAAAAGAGATAGAAGAGGTCCAGGATGATTCCCAAAGCCACCCTTGATCTTCCACAGAGACACGCTGTGACCTCTGATACACACACACACACACACACACACACACACACACACACGCACGTGCAAAATAAGTAAACAAAGTTGTTGTTTTTTTTTTAATTTTTAAAAAAGGTTAAAGATGGCTGGGGGTGAGTAGTTAAAAACCTTTGCCTGGCATGTAAAAGAGCTTGAGTTTGGATCACCCAAATCTCAAGTAAAAATGCTGGGCGGAAATTTCAGTGGCCTTTACTTCTGGCCCTAGAAAATAGAGCCTGGAAGGAAATTCCAGAGCCAGGCAATAAGGAGGTACAGCAATCCAGGATGATTCTTGATGCCATCCTTGGGGTCTCTACACACACACACACACACAATGAATGCATGCACGAAGGATGAAGGTCTGGTGATAAGGTGGGGCCCATCCTTCTCTCCCTGTGTCTCCGACTCAAGGCACGTTCTTAGCGCCGGGCCATAGCTAGTTGGAAACCAAAGCAGGGGCTGGCACCAGTATCCCCAGCCCTGACACATTCGACTTGGAGAAAACATTGGTTGCCTTTTCCCACCTTCTAGGGCCACCACCCCTGTGCTCGCTGCTTCTCCCCCACGCGTTGGCACCTCCTCCATGGCGGTGGAACTGCGGAGCCTTCGCTGTGGCAACCATGAATGTGTGCTTGCAGCCACCACTCTGTTACTCACTGAAGTGTTTGGTCTGAGTGTCGTTGATGCAGCTCCTGTATTGGCATCACAGATGATTCTAAACGAGTGACTGTCATTATACACACCACACCCTTGAGGAAGCTCTTACTGCGTTGCTCCCAATTAGGTGAAAGTGGAACTCCTGTAAATGAATGTAATTAGGATTATATTTATGGCATTTGGCCAAATCCTAACTTCTCCATGTCACGCTTTTTAGTTTGAGATATCTATGCCGGAACCAGCGTCCTTCTCTGCAGTTACAGAGCCCTGCGCTCTGGGCAGTGAACGGGACGCGTTACAACAGTCACCACCTCCTTTGGCTCTGCAGCCTGGGGCTGGCCCACCTGGCCAGAGGTGATCCCACCTGCTTCTCTTCTCTGGTTCAGTTCCCCGCCTTGCCCTCACCACCACTTATGTCCTACCTCGTGGTCCAGGGGAGGTCCTGGAGACCCTCCAGTGTGCCGCTCTCATGCTTTTATCGTGCTGATATCTGTCGAGGTCAGGGGAGGGAAAGACAAGAAATGCAGCTGGAGAAAAAGCAAAATGGACGATTCTGCAGAAGACAGACGATTAAATGATAGTCTAGGAGCCAGTGGGGAGATAGCGTTGTTGGGTTTCCACAGTGTGCCAGCCCCCTGCCCTCATGCCAGCCTCCTGCCCTCACTGTTGCCTTGTTATCTGCTAACCGCTCCGTGAGCTTAAGGGTCATACTGTCGGCAAACTTAGAGTCATAGAGGCCGAGCACCCACTAATTAGAATAGAGGAATTTGAACACGGGATTGTGCAGCACAATAATAAAGGAAGGTTTTTGCCCCCGCGTTCTTGCCACTATGTAAGCATGAGGGTGTCTCCAGGTATATGTCTCTTTGAGGATAGGACTCAGTGTTAGCTAACTTGGGAAGGGGGCAGGGCTGCAAAGATAGCTCCCAGGTAAAATGCTTGCTATGCAAACAGAAGACCTGGGTGCACATGTGTGTACATTCACACTCAAAACAAGAGCAACAACAGCTTGCTGGAGATGACCAGAACCCGTGTGAAAAGCCACGGGTGGTAGCAAGTGCTTATATCCCATCGCTGGGTAGGCAGACAGATGCATCCCTGGAGCTCGCTGCCAGGCAGCCAAGCTTAATTGGCAATCCCCAGGTTCCAGCTGGAGACCCTGTCATGGTTTGAAATCCCCCAGGCTCGTGCGTTTGAATCTTTAAATGCTTGGAAAGGTCATGACGCCTCTAAGAGGTGGAGCCTTGCTGTTGAGGGCAGTCATGGGATGAACCTTGAGGTTAACTAGCCCCACCTCCCTCCAGGAGAGGCTGCTCAGCAGCTGGCAGTTTGCAGCTCACAGCCTCCACGAAGGACGAGACTTAGACCACTCCAGCTTCTGCCAGCCAGCCATGCCTTTCGGTCATAGAGGACTATACCACCCCTTGGAACTGTAAGCTGAATAAATCTCCTTTTCTCCCCTGAAGTTGCTTGACAGCAACAGGGCAGAGAAGACAAACTGCTACAGACCCCATTTAAAAAAAAAAAAAAACAAGGGGTGGCTGGAGAGTTGGCCCAGGGATTAAGACTCAGTCTTGCATGCAGAAGGTCGTAAGTTTGGATCCTAGGTCCATGTAAAAATGCCAGACTGAAATGGTGGCAGCCCACACTTCAATCCTGGTGGGTGGAGCCTGGGAAATCCCAGAGGGAAGCAAGAAGAAGATAGAAGAAACCCAAGATGATTCCTGAAGTCATGCTTGATCCTTCACAGGGACACATAGTTCCTCTGATACATACACACACATCACACAAAATAAATAAAATATTTAAAAAAATATATATATATATACACTTGTTTTTTAAAAAGTACTAAGTGCTACCATCTTAAAAAAAAACAAAAAAACAAAAAAGAGACAAGATGACTGGTATCTAAGGAATGATATCCAAGATTGACCTGGTTTCCACATACAGGTGCACTCTGACACGCAGAAGCATGCATGCACACTCTTAAAAAAAAAAAAATTTGCTGAAGATCATAAACAATGGCCATCCTGGGATCTAACCAAGATTTTACAGTCAATGCCAGGATCAGGAGTGACAGGATTGTTTGTCCCTAGCAGCGGTCCTCACAGAGGCAGTTCCAGGTCAAAATGCCAGCCACGTAGATCCCACACTTTCCCCAGACCGGCTGCATCAGGGACCCTTGGGGTGGGACTCAACCTATGTACATAATAATCAGCCTGGTCTATAGTAATCTCTTCCGTGTGTTAACACTGACTGAATCTGTATGACTAGAGAAATCTTTAAGCCCACTAGTTGAAAAGAGTAACATTTATTGGCAGAAATAATACTGACACTTATTGAGCTCTTAATGTATGTATTATGCTGTTGCTTTTATCTCCATTGTCAAACTTAACAATCACAATACTATAATGTGGGTGATATTATTATTACTATTCCAATTTCAGAGATGAGGAAGTTGAAAGCTACAGTGGCTTAGCCAAAGTCATCTGCTGATAACCTGCAGAATCTGTGACCTGAATCCAGAGTCATCTGCTGATCCATACAGACCTGTCTTTTTGGTTAAGAACTGTTGATCATGTGCTTCACTCAAGCTCGACATGTTGATCTAGTGTGTGCAAATTCACAGGCAGTATTTCTGAATTCAGGTGATTTGATTACATATTTTTCAGGTCTTCCCCACTAAAAACGACTTCCCAGAACCAATTGACTGCTGTTCTAAGCTTGGTTACTTCTTGAACTGAGGGGGAACAAGGGCGACTTAAGCCTTTCTAGCCACATGGGGGCAGCACCTAACAGTCGGGGGCACTTCCTTGTTCTGTCAGAGAAGAAACCAGTATTCACCTGGACGCTGGGTCCTTTAACCACATGGAATGCTGGGGAAGGTTTTCAGATCCGACGTCAAATTTAAACAACTGCAGAATGTGCTGGAAAATTATTTTAGATAAATTTACGATGGCGACAATACAGTTTGGGCTTTTGTTTCTCCCTTTCACCATCGTAACAAGCAATGTTCTCATATGTCGTGGAAGGCTTTGGCGATTGCTATTTTTTTTTAACCAATTTTCTTCTCTATTAATTTTTAAAAGTAAGTTTGCAAGTAATAGGTTTCCTCATTGTGTATGTATGTCAGTGTGCTGTGTTCAAATCCACCCTCCTTGCCCTTTCCTCGCTCCTGTTGGGCTCCTCTCTTTACCATCTAGTTCCTATTTTTTACCCTCATTTGAAATACTGTAAGGCCACTCAGCAGCAGCCATTGCAGCATTCCGACATGGTGAATTGGACTGCCCTGTTCTGCCGTCACAGGGTACATATAACTCAGCGTCAAAGACAGATGTCAAATAGCCAATAGTGATTCTGTGGCACCATGTTACCTTGTTTTAGAAAGATCACCCTGACTATGACTTTAGGGTCGAGAATGTCCACGAGGAAGTTTGCTTTATTGACCCCAAGATGAAAAATCCATTGGCCCTTTGAGAGGCTCAGTCAAGACAGTATTGACCTCCAAGATTAAGACATAGGGAATGGCCAGCATATAGTCAGCGTTGCACCAGGGCTACATTAGAACTCAGAGCCTAAGGCTGAAGACATGCTTGAGGAATAGTTTCAGTTCCATTCTAGCAATACACGTGACGTCCTGCCTCATGCTTCCTTTCAGAGCAATAGTGTAAGAGTCTGTTGAAGAGAGCTGGCAGTTAGTATGTTGTGTCCATCCTTGTTTGCTGAAGACACTTCTGGGATTTTCAATGTTGATATTTATGAGATCTACCCTCTAGTGGAGTGACAGTTCAAAGACCATCCAAAGCAGCCCACTGCCTTGAACTTAGCATTGTCCTTTTGTTGGGCTAGCAGTTCCAACTCCTTAGCCAGGAAACATATCCTTCGGTTTCATGAGTTTGTTGAGATCAAAATCCGTGTGATCTTGTGCTCAAGGGATCAAAGACAGTCAGTGTTCTTTCGCCTTCCTTACTGTGAATGAATTCATTTGCATATTCGGCAGACTGGAGGATTTCAGCACAGGCAGCTAGAGCTGGTGGAACATGTGTTCTGGCTTCTGGTTTTAAAACTCTGCGGCGGCTATCCGACCATATGGCCTACGATGTCCCTGCACGGCCCCCAGCTCCTGTCAGTCTCAAACCCGTTTCACTGGCGTGTATCACGGTGCCCTGGCCTGAGCCACAGTATCCGTGTCAGAGGCTCAGCTCACAGGATTTGGAACAATGTGAATGTATAACGTATTGTCCAACCCCAAATTCTTTGAAGGGTAGAAAAGGCAGCTCTTAATTTTGCCAAAAGCACAGCCACAAGCCAGATTATCTGTCATGGGAGGGAGACTAGGACATGCGGTCCCCTCTAGGATAAGTTCTCCAAATCAGAAGAGTTGAGCTTCTTTTTGGAAGTGGGAAGGAAGTGACGTATCTCCATGACAGGCCAGCGCTTGGGGTGACACTGATTTTACCAACAGAGGGCGTGTCCTGGGCACCAGTGGGAAGGAGCTAGTTAGCTACCCCCTGTTCCCTGGAGAATGTTGTGATTAGCCATCTGTACAGATTTGGGATCAGGGACTGAGGAACCAGGGTTGCAGGGGTAGAGAGACAGCCTGGCCACTAAAGAGGCATCTTAACTGCCAGCCAGGAGCGACCCTCTGTGGCCCACAGCCAGCCATGGTGCCCATGCCAGCTCTTCCCTGAGCAGGGTCTCTGCCACAGCTGTGTTCCCAGGAGACAGGCAGCCAAATGGCCTTTGCAGCTGTCTCCAGCACTTCTTGCTCTGTCTTTATTTGCAGTTGCTACTGCACATGCCCCGCCTGTGTGGTTATTGTGATGGCGCTACTCAGCCTTCCCCTCTAGGGTGCAATTGTTATAGGCACTTGAGTGGACTTGCTCTGTATTTAGCAGGAGATGCCAGACCTGGAGGGGTGGCTGGGATGGAGATCGGTGATGGTCGCTTTAGGATAGATTGCTGCATTTCTTTATCTCATTTTGTAGTTCACTCCTAGAAACAGGGCAGGTTGCAGTTTGAGAGCCAGTCTCTTGGTTCCCAAGGCAGAGTGTCACTGCTTGTTTCTGTCACCTGGCCCAGGGGGGACCGCAGTGTGCAGGGAGGGATTAGAGTGGACTGTTCAGAATGCCGTGGACTGAACAACCTGGCTATCATGGTCACTGCTGTGTGTTGTACCAAACACATCTTTGGATTGTTGACTTGTTAAAATAAGCACACACTACTTTGTAAATTTAAAGAAAATCATGAATATCGGACCTTTAAAAGGAAAATGGGTTTGATCTCAAGCAAAATGGCTGCAAATGATGCTCTAAAGGAGGACATAGGGTTTGTGCTTGAGGACACCTCACAACTCTGTTCTACAGACATTCCAGGGTTTGGTGCTAATAAGGAATGCTGTTGACTTGCGACCCTCTGGTTCCCCTGAAAGCACACTTCTCCCCAGTTTCTTTCCTCTCTAGGTATTAAACTCTGTGCCTCCTGGCTGTTAGAAACAGGTGTCTCGGGTGTATTTAATTCATCCTCTGCTAATTTCTTTCCCCAAGTGCTTAATAATAACAGATCTCATAGGGTTAGGATTACATGTTTTGTCTTTTAAAAAAAAAATCTTTCTTGGGCTAGAGACATGGTTCAAGGGTTAAGACTGTGCCTCGCAAGTTGAAGGTCCTGAGTCACATAAAAAAAGACGCTAGATGGAAACGGAGGCGGCCTGCACTTCTGGTTTGCTGGGTGGAGGCTTAGAAATCTCAGAAGCAAAAATGAGGTAGAAGCAATCTGGGATGATTCCCAAAGTCACCCTTGGTCCTCCACAGGGGCACACAGTATCCTCTGTTAAACACACACACACACACACACACACACACACACACACACACACAAAGAATAAAAATAAAAGATAATTTTTTAAAAAATATCTGCCTTATCATAGATTGTGAGGAGAAAATTGTACTTATTAATTAGCTCTATTTTGCAATCAGTCTTAATGTTACTAGACTGCAGGACCCAAGCAGCTTAGGAAATGAGGGGTTTATTCTTTGCTTAAAATTCTTAGTTATAGTCATAGCAAGACAGGAGCGTTCATACCAGCATCAGGAGCCAAGGGAGTTGGACATACCATTTCCACAGAAAGAGCTGAGCGAGGGATGTCTTTCTCACTTTCCAGAATGCCTGTGTGCAGATACTGACTCAGCCATCTCCGTCTTATACACCTGCATCAGAAATGGTCCCGCCTACCTTGGGCTGGGTCTTCCCACGTCAGCTAGATAATCTCCCACAGACTTACGCAGGGGTTTGTCTGAACTACTAAATTTTTCAATAATGTGCCTGAAGAGTTGGCCCTTGACTGTCAAGTTAGCACCTGTATCTCACTGACACTATAATTTACCTCTAATAACCTCAGGGAAAAGCTGAAAAGTACAGTTTAAGTTGGGCAAGAAGAATCATCCCTATTTTTTTTAAGTGGCAAGAATAGTCTATTTCTTCGCCCAGTGATAGAAGGAAGATGGTTAACTAAACTGGGCAGTGGACCCAATGAGTTAGGGGCGTTAGGTGTGACATGCCGTACACTGGCCGTGACCGCTGACACTGTCGCTTTTTATCTCCGACTCTGTCTTGCAGTGCTTTGCTGTGCGCTCGCTGGGCTGGGTGGAGATGGCCGAGGAGGACCTCGCCCCCGGGAAGAGCAGCGTTGCTGTCAACAACTGCATCAGGCAGCTTTCCTACTGTAAAAATGACATCCGGGATACAGTCGGCATTTGGGGAGAGGTAAGTCACACTCGGGAATAATCATCAGCCACTTCTCCACATGCCACTCTGTTACATTAAGCTTTGGGGCTCCGTGACACTGGTCACCAGAGGCTCTGCGCGTTTGCCAATGGCAGTTCTCCATGAAGACAAATGCGGTCGGCGTGGACGCCCAAGTGCATCATGGTTAACACTGCCACGTGTCTTCAACGGCTCTAGGAGAGAGCATTTCTTGGTGGCTAAATGAGTTCCTCTCAAATCTGCAGAGCTCCCTGGGTGAACTTTAAGAGCGTAGACACCCTCCAAGTTCTACACATGAAGAAGTGTTCTGGAGATGGCCCGTGGCTTTCTCCAGGTGACACGCAACTTCCCCATATGCGTGCATAAAGCTCGGTGCCTGCTCTCCAGAGCGGCTGCCCATGTAGCAAGCTTTTCTTCATTTACATTCTGGAAGTCGACGTCGCACATGAGTTGTGGAATCGGTAGCTGTGTATATTCGCCCTTGTAACAAGGTGATCCTATTTGGAAGTGTTAGTAAAGATGATTTCAGAAAAGAGAAAGAAGTAAAAATGCCGGATTTGCATAGAAGTCTTACCACACAGGGAAAAGCATACTCCTCCCGTGCTCTGTCATCTACAGGTCGCCTCAGGAGCATCTTAGAGTAGCGCTTGCTGTGTGCTTGCCCCTTACGGATGTCACAGTAGGATGTAGCTTCCCAAGTCTTCCCAAGGTAGAGCCTTCAAATGCAACTGAACTACACTGCCAACCAGACTGCTAATCCCCAGACCCGGGGAAAGAAAAGAAAACCCCTGTAGAAATTTGGTGTCCAACTTCTTCCCACTGCACTGCCTCACACCATCCATCCACCCAAGTACCCAGGACAGAACGACTCACTCACTCGTCCTTTTTCCTTCACCCAAAATGTTAGCCTTCCAAACAACAAGTCCAAACTAGGATTTATGAGAAATTTTGCTGTGATGTGTGCATGTATGTGATGTAACATGTGAGCAGCAGACCTTTGGAGATGACCTACTTCGGGTGCGGCAGGCCATCTATTGCTCCAGGCTCTGTGGAAGGTCGCATCAGTCTGGGCAAGTGGTGTTTTCAGCTAGTGATTTCACCTACCGAGGGCTTAACTGTTCTTCAAGAGCAGTTTTAGATCATTGCAACCTCAGTTGCGCACACTGAGCACAGTTTAAACACTGACCAGAGGCGCCCCTCTGCCCATCCCTGGCACCCGGACCCCTCGATGCACCATCACTCTGAGAGCCTTGGAAAGGAATTAAAAGCCTCATTCTCGGAAAGTGTGCCCAAGGGCATCTGACCTGCCCCTTTGGGATTAAAACCTCACCCTGAGGCCTCCCAGACTTCATGCATCTGACCACCTTCCAGAGACAGCAAATGTCTCACAGTTCCTCAAATGTTTGCGTGGGGATCAGTCAGGGAATGAATAAAAGTTGACTAGGCCGGCCTTCCTGCCCTCAAAGAGCCAACCGGTGTGGGGAAAAGAGACATCGAAGCCGATAAATCCGAATATCAATCCAAGAGTCAAGTAGTCAGGAGCCTCCCCCCTCCCCTCAACATCACAGTAGCACCTGTCATAACCTCTGCATCCGACGACCTCCAGCAGGGATCTTACCCCACACCTCAGCTTCCCCGGGGTCTAGTCGAGATGGTCAGCCAAGCTCATGCAAGGGCACTTCAGGATGCCTCCGCGGCGTGATCGCTGAGAGCAGGCAGCGGGCACACGAAAGTGAGCTCTGTTGGTGCCCAGCACCGAGTCTGTTGTTAGCTGGCCACATCTGTGGACAGAGAGTAGCAGGAAGGTGGGGGAGGTGATTGTGGGTCAGGGAAGGTCGGGGGATCCTCATGAGGGTGGGGTGTAGCATGTGGAACTAGAGGGGCCTGTGACCGGTTTATAAGAGAACCACTGTAGACCCAAAGCGTGGCGCTTCGATCGTTGACAGGCTGTCCATAGTCTTCGTCAAGGCGATGCGGGTGTAGGGCAGGTGTGAGGATGGCCTGTCTTCTCTGACTCCCAGGGCAAAGACATGTACCTGATCCTGGAGAACGACATGCTCAGCCTGGTGGATCCCATGGACCGCACCGTGCTGCACTCTCAGCCCATCGTGAGCATCCGCGTGTGGGGCGTGGGCCGAGACAATGGACGGTGAGTTTCTGGGATGGCGCAAGGACCCCCATCTCCTTGCCAGGTGCCAGGTTTCAACTTAACACCGAGGTGTGATCTCACAGGCCTGGCTGAATGTGATAGTTGATAGCGACTGACTAGAAATGTTATACATCAGAGCCAGTTGTTTCCCTGCCTCCTGAACCCACCCTGCCACTTTCCCCGACTTTCCTCAGCTCTGGCTCCTACTCTCAGGCCTGCATTTCCCCCTCCCAACCTGCCATATTCTACCAAGTTCCCTTTATTACTTACTACTCTTTTTTCTCTTTTCCGCAGTCTTTCTCTAATTAATGCCATTATACCTGGTTGAGTCCTAGCCATTTCAGATCCCCTGCCCCTAGGGGAGTTTTCTTCATAGGGAGATTGGCTGAAAGGGTTCGATCGCACACAACCTCTAATCCCAAACCTTCCATCACTGGATTATAAGTTTTAGCAATGGCTGGGATTTGGTTTGACTGAAGTTTTTTTTTTAAACACTTGAAATGTCTGGTTATACAAAATTGCATTCCATTTGTGTTTTTGCACAATGCTACTGAAAATGAATTATCTGCAAATGCTGCTTCTTTCTTAGTTGTGTTGTGAATTTTCAGGGCTTTAAGATGACTGGTTTTCTGATTTTCAGACACATATCAAAGCTATTAATGTAAGCAGCCGTTATCATATAAACATCATACTTGGACCTGTTTTAAAGTAGTTCAGCTACGTTACATAAAGTGAACTCTTAAAATTATAGCCAATTTTGAGTAATTTCCAGAGATCAGAGGGACCTTTTGGCATCTTGGGACAAGCTATCAGACAATGAAGTATTGCTGTGTTAAAAATGGCAAGGAGCATTGCAAAAGTGGATAAAATCACCCGTGGCAATCAGAGGGCTCGCTCCGGCTTACGGCTCCATCCCTGGACAGTGGTTTTTTTTTTTTTCAGTGGGTCCCCTTTGTGAGGGGAAGGAGTTTGCCTTGTCATACAATGACATACTCTGAATACTGAGTACAGTGCATTTGCTTGTGCTTTGATCCGGGTCCTTGTCCTAAACCAAAGGAAGGATTATGGCTAAGTGCTCATCGGTCGATGAACAAGTGTTTGCACAGGCCCCAGATGCGACAAAGGGTCTACAAAAGAGAGGGACTGAGGTTTTTTCTGAATAGTGACTGGGCGACCCTTCCTGGGAACGCGATGTGACTTCGGGCTGTCTGTAAGGGTCATGGGTCATGGGTGCTGACAACCCAGGGCAGCACTGGGGGACGAACGGTTTGGGGGACTATTTATGCACATCCGTCGTTCGTGCCCTTGGCAAAGCAGAACCACTGCTAGGTTCGATGCCTTCACTTCCGTGGATTCATTTTACAAAGAAACTCTGCTGTGACTTTCCTGGATGTCAGATGCACCTGTCCTTTCCTGGCTCCCGTCCGCCAGCTCTGTTTTTAAGGCAGGAACCAATGACAGAATCTTTACAGCCTTGCACAGCTGGAAGTGTTTATCTGGGCCTTTGTTTTCACTTGAAGTGCTGACCCTCGAACCCAAGGCTTCAAGCGTGCTAAACAGGCACTCGGTGGAGGAGTCGCATCCTCCAGCCTAGATGTGTATGTTTTGAGCTTAGGTTGTTTGTGGATTTCATTGAGGAAGCTTTCCGCCCTCTTGGCTTCCTTAAAATAAACTCACTGGCTACATGTCTAGAGAAGGGAGAGTCTGATTCTAGTTGACAGGATTATCCAAGCTCACTGCGCCTCGCTCGCTCGCTCACCTAAGAGTGAGGACTGTTGGAACCATAGCATGCATGTATGTGTGCCAGCGAAGCTGTGTAATAGCCGGCATGGCCAGTGTTTAATGAGTGTTTGCTCTTGAGTTTTTTTTTTTTTAATTTTTTTTTATTATGTATTCAACTGTGTGCATATGTGTGTGTATGTGCGCGCGCGTGTGTGTGTGTGCGTATGTATGTGCCCGCGCGTGTGTGTGTGCCTGTGTATGTGTAGAACCATGGACGAATTCGCGAACCACCATGGACACCTCCACCTCCTTCTGCCCCGGGATTCACAGGCTCCGCCCTACCAGGACCAGAAGCGCAGGCCGCCCCCGCTTCCGCCTGGCGTCTATACGTGGGATCTGGAATCCGAACTCAGGACCTTCCGCCTGCAAGGCAGAGGCTTAACCCCTGAGCCACCTCTCCAGCCCCATGCTCTTGAGTTTTTAAAAGCAACACGCAACTAGCTGGTGTAGCTAATTGGCATCCTTTCCACGTAGCTGGGGGGAGGAGAAGTCAGATCTTCAGTGGCTTCCAGGGCGTGGCTCACAGAAGACAGGTGAGAAGAGGCTGCTACAACCCCACCGAGTTAGTTGCCCCTCAAAGCAAGAAGACTCCGCCATGACCCGCCCCTAATACAGCAGTGTGCATCAGGCAACATCACATCGGTTAGATCTTGAACCCTGGGCCAGTTTACTTGTGCTAATTCACAAGGGTGATTTAGGGGTATGCTTGGAGCTCCCCTGGGCTCTCAGGACCTCACCAAGTCCCAGGGGTGGGAGAAGGAGGGGCTTGAGGTGGATTCCTTTTGGAGCAGGAGGGGCTTGAGGTGGATTCCTTTTGGAGCAGGAGGGGCTTGAGGTGAATTCCTTTTGGAGCAATAAATGAAGAGCATGTTCGCCTGTGAAAGGTTCCATTTCTCCCCATTGGTCCCAGGAGTTTGCATTCCCTAGAAGGGGCCTTTATATTCCCCACTGTTACTTATTTTTTTAACCTTTCCTTTGCTTTTGATTCTGTCCCTTTTTTTCCCTTCTTAACAGTAATTTGTAAGAGCAAATTCAATTTGTAATACTGCAAAGGGAAAGGATTTTTTTCACTGTGCATGAATAAAACATAAAAGTGTTTCATTTAGCCTGGGAAAAACAGCCCATTTTGCATTCTCTTTTGTGACTTCCCTCGGTGCAAAAAGCAGCATCTCGTAGGGGATTTCTTCATGTAGTTAAAATGAATAGGAAAAGTATGTGCAGCCAACTTGACAGAATCTTCCTTCAAATCCAATGCACCTCACTGAGCCGTAGAATTTCAGAATTTCAGAAAGTTTTTGGAGTTCAGCATTTTCTGAAGGTTCTCCAGTGGCTTCAGTCTGCTTTGAAGAAATTCCAGATGCAGTTAGTTAACCTCAGTGAGGATGTGATCTGAGAGGCCCCTCAGGGTCCCCAAGCTAGGTTGGGGAAGCACTCACCTCTAAAGTTCGTTTGTTGGGTTTCAGTTCTGCCTGCAGCCTTGTCAACTCTTCTGGGGTCACACAGTCTTTATCAGGGGTTCCTCGGGGCTCGTATGCTATATTGCCTGGCAAAGCAGGGCTGCCTCCTCCTTCTGGCCACACTACACACTCTGACTCCAGTTGATCGCAGATGCCATGGCCCCTAAAGACAGGGGCTGCAAAGGGAAAGGAGAGTTCTAGAGAACCTCTGTTTCCAAGCCCAACTCCAAGGAGCGCCTGGATAATGTGCTCTGCACCGACCACCTTGTGAAGGCGGGTGGTGTCCTCAGGTGCGTGGATGGGTGGGAAGGAGGGACATCACCCCGTTTCAGACTTCTCAACTTGGTGTTCTTATACCCTGGGAAGCAACGCAAACACAAACAAATCGACTCTTTCAACCTGGGGGAACTTTAACAGGTACTCCCCTCTTTGCCAGTGACAAATGATGGACCTGGGTTCAGGGAAAGAGCACCTAGATCCTATATCCATTGGCTAAAGGCAATGGAGTCGGCGAAGCCTTCCGTTTCTGAAAGGAAGGAAAGGGGGGAGGAGGGAATTGTCAGAGCTTCAGATCCCACAATGGGATTTTTCCCAGGAAGTTTCCTTGTTGATGTACCATGGAGGATTAATTATGTAAGATATTCACAGATTTTTTTTTCCTTGGGAGAAAACATAAAAGGATCTAAAGTCAAGTGGAAGAGTGGGCTAAGCACGCTGGACCCTCTCTCTTGGAGATTTAGCTTTATGGAAATGAGCCCACCTTAGAACCTTTCTGAGGGGTCAGTTTTGTATTGCTGTAGTAAAATACCTCCAGTGGTCCACTTTTCAATGACAAAGAATTTGTTTTCCCTCGACGCTTTGGAATTGCTGATCCATGGTCAATTGGCGCTATTCCTGTAGGACTGTAGTCAGGACAGGATGTATATTGTGTGGTAACACACACAATGCTCATCTCCTCCAGTCTGGGAAGCCAACAAGAGAAAGAAGTAGTCAGGGTTCCAACATCCCCTTCAAGAGCATGTCCTCCGTGTAACCAAAACGCTTGGAATTAGTCCCTACCATCTAAGTGCCCCATCACCTCAAATAACACTGTGAGCTGGTGACCAGGCCTTTAACACATGGGCCTCTGGGAGACACTTAATCAAACCACATCACTCCCCTTCATGGGAACGCCATCATACAGAGCACATTTTGGGAACAACGGCTCTAGTTACTAAACTCATCCATTCAAATTAGTGGCAAGACTAAATTGTTGGTTTTGTTTATTAAGAAAAATTTGATTACTTTCAATAAATAATGATTACAAGTGGAGACCCCATTGGGCCAGCATAATGAAGATGACATTTCTTTGTAATTAACAGCAGCCATCAACAGCATTGTGCACAAGTACTTTTTTTTTTTTTTTTTTTGTAATTGGTACTTTCTATTCAGGTTGCATGTCTACCTGGTGATACTGTTTGTATGATTTGCAAAGCAAAAATTCTCTTCCTAGAAAGTACTTTTTACATCCTTTTTCTGATCATGATGAACAGTTTTTAATAAAAGCTTTCTGTGTGATAGATTACTCATACATTTGCAGATGAGTTATCTTTGGTTCAGTTGTTTTATCTGATGATCTCAGGAGCTTTTATCAAAAGAATAGTCAGCTTTGACTACTGAACATTTTTTTAGTATTCTCTTCTGCTAGCTTATTGCCTTTGGGTTTTATGAATCACCCTGGTTTAAGTTGCTTTCAAAGGCTTTTTTTTCCATGACACACAGTTCATGTTCTTGTTTCTTGCCAGTATTATTTTGCATTTTTTTTTTTTTTTGAAACACCACTTATTTTTGATTAGGCGAGGGTTGGGAGCCAGGTGTCCTCAGTAATAGTGGGGTTCTTTAGTTGGATACTGACGCTGTTCTCCCGCCATGTGCTTACGTCAACTCTCCCCATTCTCTGACTTTAAGCTGTTCCTCTGCTCTAAGGCGATGGCTTCCATCTTGCCTCCCTTGGAGCAAGTGTCCAAAAGTTTATTTCCTTTTCTATTGTTTTCAATAAAATCCTTGGTTTAACCTCAAAAAAATTAGAAAGGAAAAAAAAACAACAACACTTTAAAAGCCAGTTGGAAGGAGCATTTAGCTCGAAAGCCTAAAGACCTGAATTCACACCCCTAAATGCCAAGCAGAAATGGCAACGGCCTGTAATTCCAGCGTTGGACAGTGGAGTCTGGGAATCCCCACAGCAAACAGTAAGAAAGTAGAGCAATCCAAGACGATTCCCGATGGCACCTTGATTCTCCACAGACATGTGCGCTTAAGGGTCCTCTTGTATACACACCCACACGCACATGTACACACATGCAACAACAACAACAAAGTCAGTTTGGTGATCAATACCTTTCCATCTGAGGTCCTTCCCCTCTTCTCTCCCTCCCCTTCATTTTTTTACAGTGCTATAGATGGAGCCTAGGGTCTCCCACATTCTACGCCAGCGCTCCACCTCTGAGCTGACTCTTCACTCTTTGAGACAGGGGCTCCTAAGTTTCCCAGGCTAGCCTTGAACTCACTCTTCAGTCCTTACATCTGCCATCTCCTCCCTCAGCCTGCAGAGTTCCTAGGATCTATGCCACCAGGCCTGGGGTATCTGTGTTTTAAACTTAGGAAATTAGACAGGAGAGTGTGGGGAGTGGGGCACCACAAAGAACAACTTGCAGGTGTCCTGACCTGCAGCTAGTAGACGACAGATGATGAATGGTCCAGCTGACCTGATCTGTGTTAAATACCAAGCCAGAGTGACGGAGCCGGGCCGCGTGCTTGTCGTTAAGCAGCTGGTGTCTTCACTGAGCAGATAAGACCCCAGAAGGAAACTGAAAGCAGGAGTAACAAACCGTGTCCCTGATACCTGTTTATGTGTGACCCAAGAGCTAGGAGAAGCTTTTACCTTTTAAAGGTGTTACTGAAAAAAAAATTAAGAAAAAGACTGGCAAGATGGTAGTGGATAGAGATGCTTGCGTGCAAACCCGGTGATCTGAGGTCATCAGTCCCGAATCCCACAAGATGATAGAGAGAACTCTCAACAGTTGACTTCTGACCACACACACGTGCCATGGTACTCACGTGCCCCGCCTCCTCTCTCCATTTCTCTTTTCCCCTTTTTCTCCCTCCCTCTCTCCTTTCCTTCCACTGTCTTTCATGTACATACAAACACACACTAGGAATAAACAAATAGATAAATTAACCTTGTCCTTCCAGTGAGAGAAGATCGCCAGCTTTAAAACATAAAGAAGACAAGGACCCAGTTTCAAGAGACCTAATGACCTAGATCAGATATTTTCAGAAGGAATATTCAGAGTAAGTGTAGCAGTTCACCTGCATGGTTACTGATAAATGACCATCAAACAGCTTAAGGGAACAAGAGTTTATTCTCTCTTACAATTCCTGGTTATAGTTCTCAGTCCAGCTTGACAGGAAAGCGCGCACCAACACCACGGCCGAGGGAACTAGCCACACCATCACTACATAACAGCTGAGAGATGGACAATCCTTACTTGCCAGACCAGCATATCTGGCCAAGTGAACAGAAGGATGCCAACTTCCTCTACCAGCTCTCAGTATTTTATTCACCTGTTCAGGGCCTACCATAGGCTAGGCCTTCCCCATCAGCTAGACAATCTCCTGCAGGTTTGCTCTGGGTTTAACCCAACCACTAATTCTCCACAAATGTGCCCAGAGCCCAAACCCTCAACAGTGAAGTTGACACCTGTGTCGAACTGTGACAACAAGATTCACGCAGAGCAGCTTTGGTGATCTTGGGCTGTAATCAGGAAGTCTCTGGTGGGCATGAAGTCTTTTGATTCCCTCTTTCCTTTCCTAGTGTGTCTTAGTTCTTCCAGCTGCTGGGGAGGAGGAGGGAGGCTGCCCAGGGCTTTCTGTGGTACTTCATCAAGATGCTGTCTCAGCTCCGCCCTGCCCACCCACGCACGCTCCCCTTGATCTCCTCATGGATGTGATGGCCTGGGATTGCAAAACAGTGAGCTCCCTGCTAGTCACTAATGCTTCCCGTTTCTGTGAGCATCTTTCTAGAAGTGCTTCTTTAATCCCCTAACTCAGTTCTGATACCACTTTGCAGCCTTCCAGCATTCACGGGAGAGCAGGACCTTCTTCATTACACCCTTTCTTTGGACACGGCCAGCCTGCGAGCCCTCTGTAAAGGAGCGGGGCCCTGGCCTCAGGGCCCATTCCTGTGAGCCTAGAGCCGCCAGCAGCAGCCAGCATCCTTCTCAGGGATAGTGCTGCCCCATGGGACTCCTCCAAGCATCTCAGGCTTAGTAATTCAAACCTCTTTCCTTTGTTCCCTCAACCCTATAGGTTCTGTCTTAGAATTGCGCGCCTTCCCGGCCCCCCATGATAAGAGAGTGCTTTGTGTTCTCTTTACTTCTTTTGAGGCACTAGTTGCCATTCTTCAGATGATGGTCTCTGTTAAATGACAGATGTCATTTCTTTTAAAAGAGGACAAATTGCTTAGCTTTCAGACCCTAGTGGCAGTATACCATGGCGACGTACATATGGCAAGAGAAAGTTCTCTCAAGGTGGTCTACAAGCAAAAAGAGATGAGAAGGAGCTGGGGTCTCAATATCCTTTTAAGAGCATACCCCTGAGGACCATACCGCCTCCCACAAGGCTCTGCGTCATAAAGGTTCCACCAGCTCCCAGGAATGCCCCGGGCCAGGGTCCAAGCCTTCAGCACATATACTGCATAAGACTTTGCAAATGCAAGCTAGAGCAGAGAGCATTCGCCAAAGCTTTTTTGACCACATGAGTGTGGTTGTTCTTTTGTCTCACTGTCCTACATTGGTGACACAGCAACACCTGGGCTGAGGGGAATTCCTTACTAAATTGGCAGGATTTCTATTTGAGATGATAGGGAGATGTAAATAGTAGGTTTCTTGCTTTTCGAGCTAATCTGAAAGTTCTTTATTTTGGCTTGGCCATCACTGTTTTTCCTACGTACAATTGCTTGGGTGTCCATGTTAGAACGCAGAGCTTCCTGTGTCGTCCAGTAGAGGATTCTGGGAGCCAGGCAGTAATGAAAGACTGATGGACCGAGAAGGTCTACTGATGCAAGTTTAATCTAAGGCGTGTGCTGACGGGCCTCAGGGAGAAAAGTCTTCGAAGAACAACAGCAATAATTCTCTCCCTCTGCCACATTATTCATGACCTCTACAGCTAATTTCTTTTTAATGCAGCCCCATGGTAAGCAGAGGCATGAGGATTTACCTGACCATGTGCTGACTCACGCCGGCGTGATACTTTATCTCTTTAAGAGTGGCTTCAGGGGCTGGAGAGGTGGCTCAGGGGTTAAGCCTCTGTCTTGCAGGCAGAAGGTCCTGAGTTCGGATCTTAGACTCCACGTATAGACGGAAGCGGAAGTGGGGGCGGCCTGCGTTTCCGGTCCTGGTAGGGCAGAGCCTGTGAATCATGGGGCAGAGTAAACGAGGAGGTGGAGGCGTCCATGGTGGTTCCCGAATTTGCCCGTGGTTCTACACACACACACACACACACACACACACACACACACACACACACACACTCCTACATGCACAATTGAATAAATAATAATAAAAAAATTTTAAAAAAAAGAGTGGCTTCCTTGCCTCCTACAAATCATGCTGAGTGTTTGCTATGCTGTGAGTGTATTCACCTTTAAAGAAAGACATCATCAGAGATGGTCCTGGAAAAGTCCCCCTCAGAGAATGTGGGAGGACACTTTCATTCACATCAGTCATGATGACACTGTTACCATGGTGACTGTAGAGCATCCTCGTTCATTTTGGTGGCTCAGCTCAGCTCGTTGTCCAACCTCCTGGTGGACCAAGAAGTGAAGGATTAGTCTGAGCAGGGTGTCTGGAAGGGGCAGGCCATTCGGAGGAGTCCTGTAGAATTAGTCCTGAGCCAGGTGAGGAGCGAGCCGTGCCAGATGCAGAGGGAGGGAGATGGCGCGTTCTTGACCACAGGGATTCTCTGAGCCAACCTTTAAAGTATCATCAGGTCCTGGACTCTCTAGAGCATTCCAAGTGATTAGAGGCTGGCTGGACCGTCCAGGTAGCTGTGGATGAGTGGCTGAGAGCAGAGAAAGCTGGAACCGCTGGAAACAGACCCACTCAGTTCCTGGCATGTCACAGATGCTCAGTTGGAGATGGCGTGCTTGCAGGGCCACTCCTGCTCTGTGCCTCATGTTATCACAAGTATGGACAGTCGCCGCTTTGTGCAAACAAGTTGTTGCCTTGAAGTTTATTTTCTTTTACAAAATTTTTTATTGTGTATATTCATTGCATATGCCCCATGTGACACAGGGACATTTTTCTGCAGTATATGTTGCACACTGAGTACACCCCTGTATTTCTCTGTCCTCTTCTTCTCCCCTGTGAGTCTTCTTTGTTATTCTAGACTTCACTTCTACTTTCATCTCTCTCTCTCTCTCTCACACACACACACATACACACACATACACACACACACAATTTCACTATCTATATAAAAATCTAAGCACCTTAAGTGAGAGAAGACATGCAAACTTTGTTTTTGTGAAACTGGCTTCCTCAATGTGATTATTTCTAGTCACGTCCATTTCCCTGCAAATAACATATCTTTTGTTCTTACGATTGAAAAAATTCCATTGTATGTGTGTGTATGTGTATATAAAATTTTTTTCAACCATTTCTCTATTGTTGAGCATCTAAATTGGTTCCATAACCTGTAATCTCAGAACATGGGATGCTGAAGCAAGAGGATTGCCATGAATTTCAGGCCATTCTGAGCCAAAGAGGGAGGAGACTTTGTCTTAAAAAAAAATAAAAAGAAGGACAGTAAACAGGATGACACAACACACACACACACACACACACACACACACACACACACACGCATCCACACACATATACAAACAAGCTACCTAGATGCATTCAACTAAAATGCTAAACCAAAGACAAGACAAATCCTAGTGCTGCAAAGAAACGTGAAAGTACTAGAACATACAAGAGTGTTAAGTGCTAAACTATGCTCAACTGGCAGTAATCATCCTTGGGGTTATCTTTTTATTTTGCAGGCTTTCTTCGACCTGTTAATTTGCTAATGTTCTGCAAGTTAACTCATAGCTTCACAGAGTTTTGTGGTCTAGTCAGTAGGAAAAGAAATTAGACAAAGATACATTTCCTTAAACCTGAGCCATTTTCTTTGGTAACCTCAAGTCACAAATGACCCTTGAGCACTTGAATTGTGGCTGGTGTGAAATAAAGATATGCAGGCTTGAATTCACATACATTTTTTAAAAAAAAATGTTTTTAAATCCCACCATTGTTTTTTATTGATTATACGTCAAGCTGATCATCTTTTGGTCATATGAAACAATTCGAATTAATTTTTCTTCTTTTCCCTTCTATGACTTACTTATAGGGAATTTTAGTTTACCTGTGTGGTTTACATTACTTTTGTACTGCACAGTGCCACTACAATGAATTAAATAATCTGAAAAGCCTGTTAAATATCCTTCCCACCATGACATGGGAAGGCACGCCTCTCCCTTTGGTTCTTAGACGTGTACAGCCTGCTCATCTCCCATACAGGTCTCCCACCTGCTGCTCCCAGGTTGGCCACTTGCAGTGCCCTGTCCTCTACTTCATTTACTTGCCTCTGTCCCTCTCTGGCTTCTTTTTTTTTTTTTTTTCTGGTAGGGTCTTGCTACATCCAGTCTAAACTGGAATTTAAACTCCTGTCTTAGCCTCCCAAACACTGGGATTACAGGCACGTGCCACCACTCCAGGCTCCCTGCTCACTCCTAAAGACTCTTCCTGCATACTGTCTCCCTAGATTGCACATCCATTCCCTACTGTGGACACAGCAGCAGCCAAGGAAGCTCCCCTCTCTGCCCATCTGAAGAGAACAATATTCAACTCAGGGCTTAGTTGTCTATCTCCTCTCACATTCAAGCAGGTTGTGCAAAAGCAACCATCAGATTTTTTAATGCTGTATGAAGGTCAGGGTTGTAACTCAGGGGTTAAAGTGCTTGCCTAGCATGTGACAGCCTGGGTTCAATCTCTAGTACCACCAAAGTGGGAGGGGGTGGGGGATATTAGAAACGGAGTGTTCTTTATACTCATTGTTTTTCTGTTACTGGATTTCAAATGTTTTGATCATAATTTGTAAGAATGATTGTTTGTACTACAACCTAGCATCCTCACGCTCTCCTCACATTTAACTAACATAACTGCCACACAATGGCACTTCCCCTCCCTATCTGCCTTTGGATCTTCCTTTGCTAGTGTAATTAGCTTTTACACTTTACTTGTAGCCACTGACAGATTTGAAGAACAGCATTCTTGATCAACTTTCCCAAAAAGCTTTTCAGTGGTATATCCTGTATCTCTATATTGGTGGTTAAAACAAAAAGGATTCCTTATTCAAGTAATTCTGGGAACTTTTGTACACCATGCCCTGCTCTTGGGGAAAGCCCTACAAACACACGTCTGGGCTGTTGAAGGCTCTGAACTGTCCTGTATGTAGTGTTCAGTGAACATCAAACACCATTTTTGGCTTCATAGTAGTGAACCACAAAAGAATCAGAATTTCTGGAGCCTTCCAAGCTAGAAAGCACCACCAAACAGATAGCTGTATCGTTAAGGCTTCATTTGCTGGGCCCCTTGCCCCCTGCCTTTTGTGAAAAGCTTGTGTATTTATGAACCCTGCTTCCGTGGAATTCAGTACAGCTGACCTTATGTGAAAAATTTCTATTAATACTTTTTTGGTAATACCATCCCTGAAGATGTCCTTTCACATTGTTACGTTACCTTTGCATTAAAGACTGGTGTGAAATTTCACTTCATCTTTAGTATCTAGAAAACATTGTCTCCTAAGGAATTTAGAATAATTTGATTAAAAGCAAAATTGTGTGGTTTGACATTTTCCCTTTTGTGTGGTTTTGTACATCAGAAATGATCAAATGTGATTCCAATTAATATTACCCCTGTGGGTTTATAGAACTATTTCCTCTAGCTTCTATTTAGCTTTAGAGTTTTACTTTAAAAAAACTTAAGAGTTTTATAGAATATATGTCTTTTATTGTAAACTACTGGAGTGTTTTGGAGAACAAGTGGCATATAGACTTAATAAGCAAACAGAGTGAGTTGTAAGGCTTTATTAACCTAGAGCATGTTGGAGCTCATGTTTTCTATGGAGCCCCCTTATTCCATCATTGGGAAGTGCTGTGCATTCTGAAACAAGGGTATTTGAGGTGTTTTTTTTTTTTTTTTCTTCTCTGTAAACTCCCTCAGTGGCAAAAGGAACAACAAAGTGAAAAATGCATCTCTTCAGCCAGTTAGTATTTATTGGTCAATCCAAATGACACTCTTGGCTCCTTACATGAATCAAAGAATGATAAAGTGTCACAGAAACCACTTCAACCCCAAAGGTGCTTGCTTGCCAAACTAGTTTTTGTCACCACCAGGAATCCCATTACAAAGATAAGCTGCGATTACTAAAAGCATTACATGTAACAGACGCGAGGGAAATTTCTTTATATATTTTCTCTGTAAATGCAGTGGCCCGGAGTAATTGTCTGTGCCCCTTTCTTACCTAAAGGAAATGGTCTGATTTATCTCTACCTAGCTTCTAGCCTAAGAGTTGCTTTGTCTTTTTTATTGACATAAAGGAAACTGTAGAAGATATTATAAAGAAAGATAAAACCTAATGCTATTCATGAAATTCACCAAGCATTGAAAGGCAAAGAAAAGGTTTCCTTAAAGAAGATAAAGTAAAATAATTCTACCTGTGCTATACAAATGAGAGTACTTCTTTAAGAAAAGAGAGAAGGTAATATATACCTTGCTTTCAAAACTTTGATCACTTAAAGTAGGCAAGTTTTTGTTTGTTTTGTTCATGCTGCTGGGAGCCAATACTTGACACAGGGCCTGGTATGTATTACACAAGTACCTGCCACTAAGCTAGATCCCAGCCTAAAACTTAGGTCACTTTTTATCCTAATATTGTTAATCATTTGCTTAGGCGTTAGAACCCTCCTACTGGAGGTGTTGCCAGAGCAGTGTGCTAATCAGAGGAGGTGAACACTAGAAATGTCCATCATTACCTGGAAGGGGGGGCTACATTTTTTGAGTTTGAAATTTTAACTTACCTATGTCTGTTCCTGTTCTTTTTTTAAAAAAATAATAAATTTATTAAATTTACATATATGCTCCTGGCCTCCCTTGTTCTTCCCTCCCTTTGTGGGTTTAGTCTGTTCCCGCCTATTCGCCTATCTTTACCTGTTCTGTTTTAACTGATGTAGTGTAAACTTGGCTTTCTTTATGCCCCAGGGCCATGTCTTCCTCATCCCCCCTTGGAGTGTCCAGCAGTGGAATTCATTTCGTCCCTCGGGTCTGTTACAGCCCATCTATATGGCTAAGGGTTTATTAAATGTGCATTTATCGAGTCCTGTCAACTGTGTGCTAGTACCAAAGTGCAGGCATTAGCACTCTCTGCCCTCATGGAACGTACCAAGTGATGAAGTACTTCGTCTTCTGACCGCAACTGCGTTTACTTGTTACATGGTGTTGCTGTCTTTATGACTTAGTCCACCTTTCACCTCTTCTGTCAGTATTTCTGTCACCATTTGTATCATTCAGAGCAGGATAGATACGTTACAATAATGAGCAAAAATCTCAGTGAATGAAAACACTTCCCTTCTTGATTAACTGCCCATCCAGGCTTGCTCTTGTCTCCATTCTGTGTCCAAAGTAAATGATGCAGCCCCTGTGGAGGGTATTGCCAGTGCACTAGTTACTCTTTTCTGTTGCTGTGAGAGAACACCCAAAGTCAAGCAACCTAAGAGAGAAAAAGAGTTATTCAGCCTACAGTTCCAGAGGGGAGATCCAGTCTTTCATGGCGGAAGCAGCGTGGCTGGTGGCAGCGGCTGGAGGAGACCATCCAATCAGAAGGCTGAGAGCTGCTAGACTGACAACTGTAAGAGCAGACCTTTCATGGAAGTAGGGTGGTGCTAGTCCACCTCAAGGCCCATCTTCTGTGGCTGCCTTCCTCCTGCAAGGTTGCACCTCCTAAAGGTGCCATGACTTTTCCAAACACATGAGCCTATGGGGGATGTATTTCAAACCATGATAACCAACCATCCTTAAAACTTTTGCCTAGGAACAACACCTAGCTTGGTATCCACACCACGCCGTGCCTGCATACGCCTTCATCTCTGCACCCATGAGGACCCTCATGGTCCATGATCCTTCCAGTGTTCTGTGGTCCCTCACCTCTACCCCTGTGTCCACGGCACCAGGGCGTCTCTGGTGTGTCCCTCCATACTCAGTGTGTCCCTCCGCCAGGACCCTAGGGCCCGGTGCCACACTTACTTCGATAATTCAGAACCACGATCCTCCTCCCCAGTAAGAGCCCTTAACCTGATCATATCCATAAAGGCCGCCGTTCCTTTCAGGTAACACAGGTGCTGGGGTGGCCAGCTGGCCTCTGGGGCCATCACATCCATCGCAGAGGACGGCGGCAACTCCTCGTGCTCCTCAGCTGATTTCTTACCCGCTCTGCTCCTCCACCCTCTACACCCCACTCTCTCCCTACCTAGTGTGGGGCATCTCAGGAAGGTCTTCGGAGTAAGGCGTGGTTCTGATTCCACACCCTGACTTTCTCCTCCCACATTGTCCTGGGCAGCTTACACGTTCGATGCCTCGGGCTTCCTCTGGGTAGAGGTGGAGGCTTTAGAATGGCAGACATCTGGGGTGTGAAAGAATGAGACCCAGTGGTGGTTGGAGGGGTATATCAGGGTGAAGGACACCAGTTCTTCCCACAGTATTGTCTCACCTTCAAATCCCCCCCCCAAATCTGCCTCCAGATGTTGGATACAGTGAACTGGAGATAGGATGTTGCCCTGTGAGGTTCCTGCCACACCTCCTTCCATTCATTTTTCTCAGTGAAGTTAAAAACATACAGTGTTTATGAAACAATTCATCATCCTTTCCTAGAAGGGTTATTTCATTTCATGCGTGAACAGTTTATTGCCAGAGAGCGATGTCCTCCCTGCAAATGATGTATGACATCATGTGGTGTCTTAAGTCTTCAGACACATGGATGAACGTTCTCTCTGCCATTTAAACTTGAAGCCAGTGTGGCCTAGTGTTTGGGCGCTTCTCCTCTCAGCCACACAGCCGAGTGGCCGGGGCTCGCTGATCTCATGCTTCTTATTTCTAAATGAGTGTAGATATATATACTGCCTTATAGATAATAAACCTATGAAGAAAAATGGACAATTATATAATTAATAAGAAAATAGCACTCAGGAGGCTGAAGCAGGGAGATCGCTCATTCAAGGCCAGCCTGGGCTACATAATTAGTTCTAGGTCAGCGAAGACTACATAGTGGAAATCTATCTCCAATGTAATAATATATTATGTATAGTACTAATGAGTGATAAGATAAAGAAATAAATTGATACAAAGGTACAAATCAAGTATACTGGTTACTCTTCTCTATTATTATGAGACACCACTCGAAGTCAAGCAACTTAAGGGAGAAAGGGAGATTTATTTATTTACTCAGCTTAGGGTTCTAAAGAGGAGATACAGTTCTTTATAGTTGAAATGGCATGAGGGGCCTAAGTCACATCCATTAAAGAGGCTGAGAGCTACAAAACTCCAGCTACAATAGCAGACCTCCTGGAAGCAAGGTGGAGCTAATCCGCCTCAAGGCCTACCCTGCGCGCCTGCCTTCCTCCAGCAAGTCTTCACTTCTTAAAAGCGCCGTGACCTTCTCAAACCATAGAGAGTCAAACACAGGAGCCTATGAGGGACAGCTCACATTTCAAACCATGGCACTAAGAAATATAGAAAATGATTTTTCTTCCTCAGAAGGTTTTTAGTTTTAGAGTATATTCAATGTGTGCCTTTAGAATCTGAAATTGTAGCCTATTTTGTTTGTAAAGCAGTCTCTTCTACCATGTCATTCTTATCCTAATAGTGGAGTAGTGGTAAAGGGTACATGCCACTTGATGTCATGGTGTTAGTATGTAGGGTTTTGGGTAGGTTTTGTACTTACCATCATCATCACTGTTGGTAACAGCCTGGTCCAAAGGCAGCAGAGCCTCAGGAGGTGGCGTGAATTAAGCAGGACTTGTGACCAGTGAGGGGCAGATCCCTGCAGAAAGCATGTTCCCTCAAATATCTCCTCCTATCAGCCCATGAATGAATGGGAATCTTCAACTCTCATTATTCTGAACTTACAATTAAGCAACTATTTGGACCCCCACATGCATCAGAGGCTGTACCGGGACATGGTTGAGAAGACAGCTCTACATTCTAGTACATGTGTTTGGAGCTATGTGCTGTTTGAGCAGAGCTTTGCCACCATAGAGACTGGAAATGTGGGTTAAAGATTGCAAAGGTTTTGATCTGGAATGTCCCCTAAAGGTATGAAAGGTTTAGACACCAGGGTTGTGCTACTGTGAAGTTGTAGAAATTTTAAGAGGTGCGACTTGTTGGGATGCATTTAGGTTGCTGAAGGTGTGACTTGAGTAGACTCCTCCCTCTCTTCCTGGTCATGAACAGAGCTACTTCCTCTCACTCCTGCACCCCAACCCAAAGCAATGCAGGCATTTAGTTCACTGTGGCAAGGAACTTCCAAAACCGTGGGCCAAGATAAACCTTTCCTCTTTAGCATTTGATTCACGTATTTCCTCATATCGACAGAAAACTGACTAACAAAAATCTTTAGCTGTAAGAAGCAGAAAATAATTGGAGCAATCTGAAGCAAAAGACAACTTGATATTCCTTGAAAGTCGTCAGTAAAGGGCAGCTTGCTTTGAGAAGAGGTCAGAGCTAAGGCAGTGTCAAGATATAATTTTCCTATTCTTAGTCTTGTAATGGATCATAACCTTATCTCCACCCTCCACCCCACCCCCACCCCCGGCTGTATTCCTGAAGGTAAGGTGTCTACCCTTTACAAAGTGCATCTCAAATGAAATGCCCACTGTGGCCACATATGGTGGAATAGAGCCATATTTCCCAGAAACTACGGTCACAGCAGACAAGCACAACCAGTATTGCAGAATTCACCCCAGGATTTCCAGTGGCCCAGCCAGAAATCTTACATTTAGTCTGCTCACTTGGGTCACCTGCTATTTGCCAGGCATGGAGCTAGCTGGAGAAATTTATTAGTTGGGTGTTTTCCTTTTAATTCCAGCCCTCACAGCAATATAAGCAGTCAAGTTTTGTTGTTTGCATTTTACATATGAGAAGAAGCCAAAGGGAAATCACACATTTGTACCCACAGAAGCCAACACAGCTCATTAACATGCTGGGGAGCCTGATTGGTGGTGAGAAACAATGTCGGCTTAGATCCCAGCAATGATCGGTTAATCTTAGTCAGAAGTTACAGTTTATGGCTAATAGGGCAAAACAGGGTAGACAGATCAAGGTAAGTTGTGTGTATAAGAAGTAAATATGAAAACTCGACCTTGCAGGTAACAAAAAGAATGAAAAAACTCTTCAGTGGTTAAAAGAACCAATTTGAGCCAAGTGGTATTCTTTAAATGTATGGAATTTTGCTTGAGGTTAAGTAATTTAGCTCCCTCAGGGGACATTCCTCAACTTCTAAGATGATTGAGAGTTTAAAATTACTGATTTCGTCTTCTGAATATACCAGAAGTCTTTAAATATACATTTCTCCATCCAGTTAATAAGTCATGGGCTCGTTTAATTCATCATCCGTTCAGTCAGAAGTCATCAAAGTAGACTCAGCACTGAGCATTTATTTCTCCTCTGGGCTAGTCCTGACACATCGCACACGTCGCATTTCTCTGCAGTTCTGAAATCGAGATTGCTTGCTGTTAAAATTGGTCACTGGGTTGCTGTGTTCCTAAGAAGAAATTAGAAAGCTCGCTTCAATGATGGGAGTTGAACCTCTTCCAAAACAAAACAAGCAAACAAAAAAAAAAAATTCAGTAGGAGTGGAGGAGGTAGGATCTGAGTCTGGGGATCCACTTACGCTTGTGCATGCACCTTGAGCATGCACACGATCAGCTGGGCTTGATGAACTGCAGCTGGTTTCCTACTGGGCAGGCCGGGCTGGGGCCTGAGAACTTGCATCCCTAATGAGTTGCTGAGTGATGCTAATTCTGTCTGTGCGCCGCAGTTTGAAAGGCACAGTTGTAGTCTGAAGACAGCATCTGCTGAGAATAGGCCACAGTCTGGCAGCTGTGGGAGAAGGTGATGCGTGGCAGGTCTAAATATCCCGTCTGCTCGGTAACAAGGTTTTGCTCTTGGCAAGGGACTTGATTAGAACTGTTTACTTTCTTTGAGGTAAAAAGACAATGTTCCAAGGAGGGCCTACTTGATGATAATGAAGTTTGACAGTTTCGAACTCTTGGAAGAAGGTCCAGAAATGAGCTTCCTTGGTTTTTGTGAAATTTACAAAAAGAGGATAAGCTTTTCTTCTTTGTCCTAAAGTAAACCCCAGAAACTGTTCAACCTTTAGGTCCCACACATGCTAGAGAAGAATTTTTGGTTAAGTTAGGCATTCCGGAACGAGTGTAAATGAAGACATGAACTTAGAGGACATGCGTCTCACACTCGGATCTTTCGTGAAACTTGAATTGAATGAGCTCACTGGCACATCTAGGCATTTTTTGCCGGCCTGCTGAATGGTGAGATTGATCTTTGTATGGATGGGTGGGAAGAGAGAATTTGTGACCAGAGCAGATCATTTGGAAATCAAGACAAGTTTTGCTTCAACCTTACAATTTACACTGTGAATCTCTGCTGCCTATAAAAGAGGGTGTTAATAAAAGTAGCTAATAAAATGGCAAATGGAATCATGTAATGACATGTTAGATATGAAAAATGCTATGAAGATCTAAAATGCGAAAGAAATGTTAGTATTTAGTAACTACACAATGCTAACAAGTAGTTCAGTAAAGATCACACTAACAAAATGACAAAAAGGGGCTAGGTCAGGAGCCAAAATCAAGCTGTATATATTTTAGGTTTTATAGGTTATTTTGTCTGTGTCTCAACTATCAAGTTTGTCATTGTTGGGCTAACACCATCTTAGAACGGATGTCAATGAAAAGCCCAGGCCTGTGCTTTTCCTCAATCTTTATTTACAAATCCCAAGGGACACTGCCCTTCATGGTCAGGAACTAGTCAAGTTTATATGGCTATGTCAATTATAACCCTTAGACTCATTTTATCTTTGAATTAGTCAAGATAGAATGAGTCTACGGATTACAACTGACGTAGTCATTTAAACAACACCAAAGGATCGGAATGGTTGCCATGGTCCTGTATGTGGCTGATCTGCCTTTGAGAGGCAGAGGCACGGGGCGTGTGGGGAAAGCATCATGGAGAACAAGAGGAAGGCTAAGAACCGCTGGGGCTCAGGGCCGCGGCTTGCACAGCCCTCCTCAGAGAGAGCCCCCGGAGCAAGCAAGCTCCAGGAACCGAGTTTTGTGACCACTCAGAAGTGAAAGTGGTTCTGTTTCTTAATCTTCTAATTATTATTATCCTTCTTGTTGTTGTTGTTGTTGTTGTTGTTGTTGTTGTTGTTGTTGTTGTTGTAAGATTCCTGGTGTGCCCAGGTCTGGGAATGTGGAAAGCTGAGATAAGCCAAACGTCTCAGGAAACCCACTCAGACAGTTCCCAGACGTCTTTAGAGGTTAATCCTGCGCCCAGGCTGAAGCCGCTGTGAGTGTCACAGGTGTTTGTGTGAACTCGTGTTGGGTCTCTTGAGGAATGCAGAGGAATGCAGGGGATGCCGGGGCCCACATGCTGGCCATCACATGTGAGGCTTCCCGCTCTGTTCTTCCAGTGGCTGAGCCTGTTGAGTTCTCTCCAGTCAAGTACGGTTCCATTGTTCAGCCTCCGTGTGGGATTGCTCGTGTTTATGGGGGCGGGAGTTATTTTGAGTATTCTACAGTATGAAGTGACCACTGGTTGTTTTTTGCAGTACCACAGATTGAATGTAGCGCCTCATGGGTGCTGTGTAAGCACGACTGAGCCTTCTCCCCGACCTGTCCTTACGGCTCTGATCTGCATTTACTTAGCAGCTCATGATGTTGCATATCTTTCATGTGTTTATAAAAACCACACACATATCTTCTTTGGAGAATATTTGTTCACATTTTTTTAAAGTGTTTTCTTTTTCCTTCTTCAATGTTGAGGACGAAATCTTTTAGTGAAATTCTTACCATGTCGTAGCCCAGGCTAGCCTAGATTTCACTGTTCTCCTGCCTCAGCCTCCAGCATTGTGGAATTACAGATGTGTGCCGCCACCATATCCAGTTTTTGTTGTTGTTGTTGTTGTTGTTATGAACTTCATTTATAAGTGCCCCAAAGTGGAAGCAATGCCAATGTCCATCCATTGGCTGATGAATAAGCACCAATATATCCAAAAACTGGAATGTCAGGCAGTAAAAAGAAACTTCTCGCAGACTTAATATTTACACAAAGTGAAAGTTTGCAAACACCATATGCTCTATAATTCCATTTCTGTAATATCTAGAAAAGGCAAAATCCTAGGGACCAAAACCACAACCATGGTAGGTTGAAGATAAGAGAAAACATGGTGATTCCCCCCCAGTAATTTCTCTTGGCTTCATTCTACGGGCTTCTACTATCTTACCTGTATCCTGTCTCTTCCTGGCCACACCCATTATCCCTTGAGTCTTGAGTTTCTGATGCCAAACATGACTTTTCTCCTGTTGCAATTCTGCAAGTGGCCAGACAGATGCCTCCCGTTTGGCCTTTCATTGTGTGTGAGTCTGCAGCTGGCCAGCTGACTTCATCCTGGCCCTTTGCAATGCTGTTCCCAGGGAGAGACCAAGGACCTGGGTGAGCAGGGAGGGGTGGGGAGCAGGGAGGGGCTGGGCGACAGGGAGGGGTAGTGAATACAGAGAAGGCTGGGCATTAAGAATTGAGCACTGTGCTAGTTCCACTAGGAGTCTGAATCACAAAGCGTAATGATTTTTTTTTGTTTTTGCCTACCCCTCCAAACTCTACCTCCTGGCAGTTGGGCACAGGGGAGCCGTTGGGTGGAGAGGGAACATTGAATCTCTTTATAGTCCAGCGAATGCCAGGGAGTTGCCCACGGTCTTTGGTCTAGTGGGAGGTTTTGTGCACTGAATATTGCATAGAGAAAATGAGCAGTGCTGCCTGCCTAAGGCTTGGAACTCTTCCACATGCAGAGATTTTGGTCTAACACATACATTCATTAGCAACAGCCTTTGTGCTGTGGGGGGCAGAACAGGGAAACTCCAGGCCACTGGACAGAAGAGAATCTTTTCTTTTTCAAATTTTCCACAGGAACTGACTTAAAGAGATCCTGTGGCAAACTCTGGGGGTCTTTGAGATAAAGGCCATGTTCTAATGTGCTAAGCCATGCTTTTGATGTGTCTCCCAAATTTCTTGGGGCAAAAGAGGTTTTCTTGTACCAATACACATCATAAACGCCTCCAAAAAATGTCACTGGGGACAGAGTCCTGTGAAATACATTGGGAATGTTGAGGTTCCCGCTGGGGCTTGGGGAACGTTGCTGGTCCTCACTGTGGCTGCACTGTCCAAGTTTGTCGCAGATGTGAGCCGAATGCTTTTTTGCTGTTTGCTTGGATTGTGATTATTGTTTGGATAATTTGCATCAGCGTTCTTTTTAAAAATATGTTTTATTTATTTATTTGAGAGAGAAAAAGAGAGAGGTTGAAATCAGGGTTCTTGCTGCTCAGAGCAGTATCTTTAACAGTTGAATAAGAACATGTGCTTCACCAGGGAGCTTTCTAGAAATGCAGGCTCTACTCCAAACCTCAGGAAACAGAATCTGTATTTAGCTAGTCCCCAGACCAGGCATTTGCACATGGAACTTTGAAAGGTGTTGCTGCTGCCAGGGTCCTGCCCAAACTCCAAGAATCCCAAACCAACAGAAACATGGTTCTCTTCAGAGTTCTGAGGGTATACTCAGGCACAGGAAGTATACCATATGTCGTTGCCACTTGACTTCCTTCAACCATGCGGCCTGTCTATTCTGAAAACATTCTCAGTGGATAGTCCACAAGCACCTGACCCCAAAGCCTTCTTATGTCTCAGAAGTGGGCGGGACTGCTTATGTAAAAATGCAGAACCTCTTTCCCAGACTTGTTCCGTCAAGCTCTTAGAGTGAGACCCTGCACTTCCATTTTAACAGTTATTATGCACATTGTAATTTGAGAGCAACTGAGTAGGTGTGGCTTGATTATGCAGTGTGATGTGAAGGGAATGTTTAAATACAGTCTCAACTGCTTAAAGGATCACTGGGGTTCTCCGCCTCCTAAATTCAGGAGTTTTGTAGTGGCTGCTGGTTCAAAGCTGTTTTTATCTTTGGCTGAGACAACATAAACATCCCCGTGGATGATACTTAAGGATGGTTCAAATTTATATTTATGTACTTTCTAGTAGCATGTTTTCCAGGGGCAAATGATAATGCTTTGTTCTATAATGACTTGGGAGTGTGAGCATTGTTATGACAATCCCATGACTTTCTTGTTTAATGTTTATACTCATCTAATCAAACAAATTGAAATTGGATTATGTCAGTTGCACATTATAGCAGTTATTATCCTGTTTAAATGCAGGTCTAAAAAAATAAAATTGATTTTTCCCTGCTACTCGGGGACATCCTAGGTTATTGGGATGCTGGCTGAATTTCCAATCAGCTTTGTATGAGGGAGAGGAAGTAAGTGTTGGATTCCCCGCCTTAATATATTATGCAAATGAACAGCAGTACTTCATTCTAATTAGGAAGGATGCTGACTTAAAATGTGGCTATCTGCTTCCCTATTTTTATAAATCATGTCAGGTTTATAAGTGGATAATAATTTTGAGGAGCATTTTTATTTTTAGAAAGAAAAGGGAGAACAGTAGAGAACGCCCTTATACCACTCAGTCTCTGCAGTAACATCTTCCTTACTTCTCAGGGAATGAGCCATGGTAAAGCATGAGAATTTCACGTGTAACTGAGCCTATTTCCCTGTAAACTGAACCTTCTTTTTAAAGTAGCTACATTCCAGAAACATCTTTCGTGTGCCAGCACACAGCAGGCACTGAACCTGACCTGAGGGGCTCAAAGTCTAGCTAACATGCCTCCCTCACAGAAACAAAGGTCTAGTACCACCTATCTCGACTCCCCAAAGCAGACAGGACAGAAGCAAGCTTGGAAGCCCCAGGGAAAGAGGTGGCCCCCGCTCTAGGGCTTGACTCCTAAGCAGTTGTTTGCAAATGGAAATTTGTTCTTTAAATTGTAAAAACATTACATAGCCATTTAAAAAATGGAAAAGGTACTAACTTACTGAATTGAATCATTAGTGTGGATACATTAAGTGCTCATTGCATGTCAGGAATCGTGCCTGCTGTTGAAATGTAGCATGAAACAGTAACCCAACCTCCCTTAGGCTTCATAATTTGCTGGAAAGACTCACAGCACCCACTGAATGTCATTACGCCGCAGAGAGGGTTTGTTATGGAAACAGATTGATTAAAATCATCCATGAGGCAGGGGAGTGGGGTGAAGATGATCAGCATTCGTTGGTCCCATGTATGAAACAATATGTAAGAATAGCTATTCACCCATGGGAGAAAGCTTCCAGGGCAGAGTTCAGCATGTTCCACTGCTGCTGCTCCTGGCCGAGTGACAGTGACACAGTGTCAACCACACAAGCTCATCCTAGCTCTGTGTCCAGAATTTTTATGGAAGTCCCATCACATGGCACAGTTGACTGGCCCACGGGCTAATCTCTGCCCCGGACCCCCGCAGAAATGAAGTCGAGTCTGCAGCACCAAAGCCCCCAGCAGCCAGCACTCCTGCTAGGCATCCCAAGGGCTGAGTGACCCCCTCCCAGAAGCCCAGGCAACTGCCAGGCCTCTCTCTGACCAAGGCTAAAGGCTTTACCCCACAAGAGGAATCACAGCTGTCTGTGTATTTAAAAGACTCGCTGCGAAGTGAAATGGGTGATTAACGAGTGGGTGGTTATCCAGATGAATCACCGAGTAGCAAGGACTGTGAGGATGAGCCTGAGTTGGGGGTGGGAGGTGCTGCCCATTGGGAAAATTTCCAGAAGGAATCTGCATGTGGACCGAGATCTGGAAGGTGGAGGCTCGATAGGCCAGGTGAGCAGTGCAGGGAAGAGCGGGTCAGGAGGGAACTGTCAGCACAAAGGCTCTGAGGCAGAGGGCTAGGCACCAGCCAGGGACTGAGCCAAAAGAAAGGGAGGAAGCGTTCGCAGCCACGGCTGGGCAGAGGAGCCAGATCCCAGGTGGTCCCAGAGACCCTCTAAATGCTGTGGGCGTCATTCCCCATGCAATGGGAGAATGCAAAGGGGTTTTAACCAAGGAACATGGGTGCTCATGTTGGAAGGTTTTGTTTTGTGTAGTCTTGTTTTTTTCCTAAATGTGGACTTAGGGTAGCCCAGTTGGCCTTGATTCCACTACACCTGAGACTGATCTTGAATTCCTCCTCCCTAGTGCTGGGATCACCAGGTGCCACCTCGCTGGGCTCTGTAATTTTTTTGTGTAGCATGTTTGTGACTGCTATGAAAACAGTGTGTTGGGGGCAAGAGCTAGTACAACCATCCCAGCGAGGGAAGATGCTTGGGGGGTACCAGGTGGTAGCATTGGCAGGACCTGTGAGGCATGACTTTCCTGCCAGCTGGCATGGCATGCTGTCAATCTGTGGCACGAGTCAGCCCCAATCTAACTTGCTTCTTCCATTCTAAGGCAGAGACCCAGATGACCAGACTTTAAAAAGTTCTGCGTAAGGAAGGTGGGCCGCCTTTGGAGGAGTAACGGGCAGTCCTGGGAAATCGGTTCCTCTCAGACTTGATGATGATGACTGTTCTGGCTGATGAACCCCAACCTCAGATCCACCACAGCCCCACTTCCAATCTGGGTTGTGTCCAGACACTTCTGGCTTCCTGATCTTGAATATCTTCGAAATAACAGCGGTGTTGCAGGCGCAGACTTACACGACTGGGAGTTAAATAGTGCCTTCCCCCAAAACACCTGCTTATCAGAAAACCCTGTGTGAAACCCTTAGAATGTAGCGCTTTGCAGGCACGTCATAAATATTGGACAAATGAGTGAATTTCCTGGTCCCATTTGAAATGATGAAAGTATGTTTCAAAATGTTTGCTGTACACCTGTGCATATTTTACCAAGCCGGGACAAAAGCATTACTGTACACCTGTACATGTTTTACTGAACCTATACTAGAGCGTTTACCCCTGTGGCGAGCATCCAAGCCCATTAAGACGTTCCTGGTCACACACTCCTTGATTCTCCACATCTGTTTCCTGTTTTCCATTCTTTTCTCTAGAAAAAGGGGTGGGTGAGATTTTAAATAAAACATAGCCAACGTCCTCTTCCTATTTCATTTTGTTAATTGGTCAATCAAATAACTTATTCTTGCCCAGAAACGTTTAGAAAAGGGAAGTGTGCCATGCAGACAATGTAATCAGCCAACAATCTTCAATTCTTCTTCTGGACTTTCATTTTGGCCAGCAGATTTATTTAAAATGCTGTCACTTAGCCAACTGGACACTTTTCTTCTTCCGTGTAGATGGGGGAAGGGCCCTTGGCTGGAGACTGTATGTTAGAGTGCAGTGTGATCTTGGCTTCAAATCAGCTTTGCATAAAAGGTGCCTTAGGAGAAGCGGGGACCGAAAGAGGGGAGGCTGCCAAGCGCTGTGCGTAAATTAGCACATAATCTGCAAAATATCACGGGACTCGATTCACCGCGGGCTGCATCTTGAAATCTATTCATTTTTATCAAACACCAGTTTACTTTCCGCCTTGTCTCCCGATCTGGCTGTGGGCAGCAACACATACCTTGTGATTAGAGGGAACTTTCTTTCCAAGTCCCGTAAGGGCACTTGGAGAGTAGTGGAAGTCAGGCAAAGAGGTTGTGTAGTGCGGGGCAGAGAGTGGTGCCCTCCCTGGGGCGGGCCCTTGCAGCTGGAGCACCTGGCGCCAGCATCTGGCGGGTGCACCTGGCGGCCCGGGCGGAGGGCGGAGGCTCAGCAGCCAATGGGCGGTGACGGGGCCTCGCGGGCGGGGCCAGGCGGGGCGGGAGCCCTCGCTTGAACTTGAACGCTAGGAGCGCGCGCTGCGGTGCGGAGGAGCGCGCGAGCGAGCGCACCCGGCTCGCTCGGTGCAGCCACCCAGGTCCTGGTCCCGGAGCCCCAGCCCCCCAGCCTGCTCCGGCACACCTAGACACCGAGGTGAGGAAGTTGGAGAGGGACGGCGCGCCTTTGTCTGCAGGTGCGCTCGGAGATGGTGAGGTGGGAGACCCTGGGGACAAAGAAGGCAGCCTTGAGTCCCTAGCCTGGTCCAGGGCGGCCGGCAGGGGTCCTGCGGTCACGAGGATGAGGGGGGAGGGTGTGAAATGAAGGGAAGGGGAATCCTTTGATCCCAATTTACTAGCTCCACGGGAAGCCGTTCATTGATGACTATTGACGTCTACACTGGGCATTACGATGGTCAGTGTTGTGGCTGAGTCAATGAGTGTATTCATCTCACATGCCCCCCACCCCGAAATGCTTACTAATGTGTTTTCAAAATCAGGAGTGAAAGATATTGCGTGTTTTTTTTATATATAAAACGAATATTCGAGTTAAAAAACAGCATCCTTTGTGTAGAAAGACCACATTTTCAAATAATTTTTAGTAACGTGATTTTGAATATCGGGGTGACTTCCATGTGAGAAAATGTCTCAGGTTCCCCAAATGTAGAAGCACAGCCAACTTGCTATGCACCATCCTTGGCATCGAGCAAGTAGTGTTTTGGAAAAAGGGAAACGTAATGATTTGAATATTGTTTGCAACACTTGATTAAATTCTCTAGGAATCACCACCTTTTCTAGCTATTATCTCTTTGGCCGTGCCAATATTGTAACTAGGCACGTCCTTGGATCCGCTAATGAATGTGTAGCTGTGAATCTTCATCACTGCTCTGGGTGGAAAGAGGCAATCTTCTCTTCTTTTGAGAACTACAGCGGCAGCCTGCCTTTGACTTGGATCATGAATGGGGGATTCTGTCTGCTTCCTTTTGAGTTTTCTCGGACCACGGAGCACTCTGTCCCTCCCCCAGTTTTGCTGTGATATAAAAGCATTTGGAAGTTTTCTCTGTAAAGACAGATCTTTGCTGATTGGCTTTTCAGTTAATTTGCTTTCCACAGTAGTAGTGAAGTGTCCTAAGACTTTTCCCAAGAAGTTAGAAGCAGAGCGTGGTTTCAGAAAAAACAACCTTAAGTCTGTATTTGTACATCTTACCCATCATTTTGTGAAAGTTGTCACAAAGTGGGATGGGGATTAAATATTTACTGGAGTAAAAGACTTTCTAGAAAGCTCGACTGTGAGAACCCCACTTTCCTACCAGCTGGCATATGTTTGGCTTCTAAGTTTTTAAGCAGCGGGTGTGAGAGCATTTATTTAACATTTCTTTAACATATTTAATGTATTTATAGAACTTCTGTGTGCTGGGGAGTAAGTGGTAAACACACCACATGTTCTTGGAACTCATACCATGTTGAGTTCCATGTTGTAGAGCCTGCTTGGAGTCTTTGAATGGAGCATGCCCGGAAGCAGAGTGGAGGAAGCTGAGGATAGACAAGATGTGACTGCTACCTTGACATCAGCTGACCTTAGGGCTGTAGTTGCAAACAGGTGGATCTCAAGTCAGCTTTATCACAGAGTTTCTATGCAGTCTCAAGGTTTGAGATGAGTTCCAGGATAAAAAATATATTCCTCATGGGTGTGGGAGGAAAGTTGATGTCATGTAAATCATTATTCATCTAAGTTTTCAGGCCATCACAAACTCTTAGTATCATATATTAAGAATAGTTTAACGTGTTCTTTTCTTTGAGAAATTCTTTTTTTTTTTTAATCTTTTAATTCCTCAGGCCCTATCATGGTGCTTGGCATAAGATACCCTTCATGAAGAAAAGTTGGATTGTTGATGTATGAATGCAGATACTTCATTGGCTGTTTCAGGGTGTAATTGTGACCATCCCCTCTTTTTCGCATGTTTGTGTGTGTGCATGTGTGTCCATGTGTGTGTTGCATGTGGGTGGGAATACATGTGTGTCTTGGGTGTGTGTACAAGAGGACTCTTGAGTCTGTGTGCCTATGGAAACCAAGGGTAACGCTGGTATTGCTCTCTTTCTTTTTCGCTCTGGGGTTTCTCAGGGTCTGCCTTCCAGAGCAGGAATTATAGGCCACTACTGTTTCCACCCAGTTGTTTTTTCGGTGAGATCTGGGGATCTAAACTCAAGTTCTTTTACTTGTGAGGCACTTTAACCCCTGAGCCATGTCTCCAGCCTCCTTGCGACTGTACTGTGACAATATTGGTAGCCTGTAGTTTAGTGTGTTCAGCAGATGTAGAGCATCTGTGTGTGCACAAGAGAAAGAAACGTCCTTCCTCAAAGAAGTAGGAGAGAAGCCAGAGAAGTAGATCAAGAAACAACCAGGGGAACTTCTTTGAAGACGCACAAGCACGATACAACAGAGAGTATGTCTTCCAGGAGGGATTGCAGGAGACCACCCATCTAAGGAAGAGACCCCATGCTTTAGCTGGTCATGGAGACTTAGAGATTAGAGGAAACCAGCGAGCTGTGTGAGACAGAAGACGCCTGTGGAATGAAACCATATGGCACCTTGCACCTTGACCGTGACTGAAGATTGGACTTAATTTTTATTGCCTTCTAAAAAAGTAGTAACAGGGCTGGAGAGACGGCTCAGGGGTTAGGACTCTGCCTCACAAGCAGAAAGTCCTGAGTCTGGTTCCCAGGTTCCATGTATAGCTGCCAGAAGGAAAAGGTGACGCCTGCAATTCCGGCCCTGGTGGATGGAGCCTGGGAAATCCCGAGGTAGAAGCAATCCAGGATGATTCCCGAAGTGACCCATGATCCTCCACAGGGGCACATGTGCTCTCTGATACACACATACACATACACACACACACACATACACACAATGAATCTACTTAAAGAGTAGTAACAAGGGAATGCCAACATCTGCTTCTTATAGCATCTGCTCCCCACAAAAAGAGCTTGGAGAGTGGATGTGGGGTGAGGGGGAGGGGAAGCGGAGGGTCCAGCTAGCCAGCCCTGGTCCCAATGAGGAGAAGCAAACAGAGCCAAGAACGGAAGTGTCAGGGCTGAACGGAGAGGAGGAGCAAGGAGTCACCAGTTATTTCTGGTGGGAATACATGTTAATAGAAATAATGATCGCTCAAGGACAAAGTTATTAAGCAGCAGAGTGACTCACTTTAAATTTATGTCATGTCGAGACCTTGACTTAATTTTGTTTCATCCTGCAGCGTGGATGAGCACACCATACCCAGTGGAGACTTAGGCATTTCACCATTTTTCCAAGATATTTTCACCCTTCAGTTCTCTGACTGTCATTTTTCTACTCGTGATCAGACCTGTGAGCATTTTTCTCTGTCTTGGCTTAAAAATAAAGAATCAAAATCAGGAAAATAGTGCCAGATGCTGCTATACCTACCAATATGTGGTGCACATTCCAGCAAGTGTCCGGGTACGTGCCATGAAGGACATACCACGTGAAACTCCGTGAACCACACACACACACAAAAAGACATGAAAGTTGGGGGGAGACTGGAAGGGAAGAAAAAAAGTTGGTAGTGGGAAAAAGGAGGGGGGAATAAGACTGTGAAATAAGAATATTGAAAATAACAAGTTCTTTATATTCATGTATAACACTCTAGAAGAATAAAAAGTAATTTTTAAAAAGATTTAAGCATTGACCTGTATAGAGTGATTCACCTTTGTCTCCTGTTGGATGAGAAACTATTAATCATTGCATTTGGAGTTATTAATTGCACATAGAGCACATTCCATAATTCCAATACCTGGAAGCAGTTGGTAGATAAAACTTTTCCATAATTACTTCAAAGCCTGATGATTCTTACGGCAAATTTGCAGGAAATTCAGTGAGCGTTTGTGTAGCTAGAAAAGTCACTTTCTTGAACGTGAAAAGCAAAAGAACAAAATGCGGTGCTCTTCAACTTGCATTGGGGTGACAGCCCTATGAACCCATTGCAAACTGAAAGTATTGTGTGCAGGAAGTGTCTTCCAAGTATCTACTGAGCCCCCTCCCTTAGCGGCTCGGCACACCGTGGCACAACACCAGCCAGCTATAGCCACTCTTCATGTTGCTGATATGTCTACAGGACCTGAACCGCTTAAGGGAGCAAGGGGCTTATTCTTGCTTGTAATTCTCACGTTCATCAGCATGACGGGAGAGTTCACAGCAACATCAGGAGTCCAGGGGACTAGTCGGCCCACCACATCCACAAGGAAGAGCCGAGAGAGAGACATGCTTTCACACGTGCTAGTAAGCCTGTATGCCATAGAACTAAACCAGTGGTCTCCATCTCGCTCACCTGCCCCAGGGAGTGGTCCTGTTCCCGTGGACTGAGTTCTTCCACATCAATAGATATCGCCCACAGGCTTGCTCAAGACGGGCCTTGACTACTGATTGTTGCAAGATGCCAAAGACTCAGTCTTCAGTCATGAAATCGAAGTGTCTGTGGTGGCTGAGTGCCACGGGCTATTTCTTTTCTTTGATCATGCGACTGGCTGAGAGCTGTGGCTAAATGCCCGGCATTACAAGCAAGTCTTGCATCAAAGTCTGCTACCCTGAGAAAAGTTCAAAATTCAAAGTATAGTTTCTGGTGAGCACTTGCCATTTCCCCACTATTGTAAAAGCCAAAGAGCGGTCAAGTAGAGCCACTTTAAGTGGGTGTGGGGGGGGATTGTGCTTGGTTTCTGAAGGGCTTTTCCTGTCACATCCTTTTTAACTGCAGAATTATAAACCTGAAAGCTAATGGTATCATGTCAGGGAACTTGGGTTTTCAAAACAACTTAAGATTTTTTTTGGGGGGGGGGAATATATATATAGTGTGTATATATTATGTGGACACAAAAATGTTCTGTCTGCAGTCAGTATTTTGAACAGATGGAAAAGGGCAGGAGTGATTGGGGCTGCCAGCCTTTCTGGTGTGGAATCCTGGACTGGTTACCCTACAACTTGTGAGCTTGTTGGGGATGAATAAATTATGACAGTTGAAATAATTATGATGGAAGGAAAGCTGCTGGCGAGAGCACAGCTGTCAGCTGGGCTGAGCTGGCCTCATTCTGTCATGTCCGAGCATCTACTTTCCAGCTACCTGAAAGGGCTGCTTCCAAGGATCTGGTGTGTTTCATTTTTCTTCCCTTTCCTCTCCCTCCCAAGTGGCATTTTTAAATAAAATGGCTGTGACAGATGTCCACATGGATATCGTTTCATATAGTGGCCATCATGTGAGATTTCCATAAGTGTTTTTTCCTCGTTTGTTTTGATTGTCTTCTGTGTTCTTATTTTGCTTTGTTGCTTTCCTGTGGCCCTGGGCATTGAAAAGGACCTAGTGTCTTACACCGAGCCGTATCCACAGTCCGGAATCTAAAGGATCTGCAGGTTGGAAAGCTTCTTGTTTCCACATCTTAGTTGCTGATGGTTTGGCCGTGGTTGGAGAGTGTCCCCTAAGCTCCGTCTAGCGAGGATGGTATTGAGGTAATGGACTTTTGAGAGGTAGGTCCTAGTGCAAGGAGCAAGGTCACGGGGCAGCATCTTCCAAGAGGTAGATGCCAGTCTTAAGAGGAGTCTCGTCGGAGTGAGTTTCCCAAAGTGAACCCCGTTCTTCTCCTGAATCTCTCTGGCTTCCCGTCTTGCCAGGTAATCCTGTGCTCCCACTCTGATGCTGCCCACCACAGCGCAGTGTGACCCAAGGTCCTACCACTGTTCTGCCCATTTTCCTGGGCCTCCACAATTTGAGTTAAAATGACTCTTTCCGTGTAAAGTACTCAGTATGTGGGTATTTATAACAACTCAACATGGACCACTGTACTTCTAGCCAGTCCTGGAACTCAGTACCTGCAGAAGGAATTATTCCCCACTTGGTTTATACTCTGTTCGATGTGCCATCCTTAGTTTTTTTTCCCCTTTGGTTGTCCCAGGGATCAATGCCATCTTGAAGTGTTAACAAATGTCTGGACAGGAGCTTCGTGGTTTTCATCCTGCATTGGTTGTAAACCATATCGTCTGCTCCATGGGCCGTACGTAGATCATTATCCAGAACAAGCTCTTTCTGTGTTGTCCCGGCAATCAGGGTTGTAGGTTTTGCCCACATTATGGTCTGTGTTTCAGTGAGGCAGCTCTGTGTTTGCAGCATCCACACAGCCAGAGTATGGCTATGCGCCAGACATGCTTCATTCACAAAACAGAAGGGTCAGTGTGACGAGTCATGCTTTGCCTACTCCCGATCTGAGTGGAGCCCACAGTGACAGTGAAAGTGAAGATTTTGTGTCCACTGCCCATCCGTGTTGTGTGCTGAAAACCGGTTCCCAAAGGCCATTTCTGCAGGTCAGGCTGTTTAACCCGCACTCTTCTTTAACACGTTGTGTTCTGTGCTCGTTCTCAAATGCTCAGTTCTGTGAGGACTGTCAGCGCAAGGCATGATAGCACCACACGTTTTGTTTTCTTGTGATTTTTTCTTTAAACTAGGCCCGAGGCCTGTAAATTTAGCTTCTCAGAAAACAGAAGTTAATTTTGCTCCAAGATAACACCCAGATAAACAACTTAGGGGAGAAAAGAAAACTTACTTGGCTTACGGTTTCAGAGGGGATGTAGTCCATTACAGTGGGCGTCCCGCTGCAGAAGGCATGGCTGATGCAGAAACAGGAGGCCCATTCGGGTCACCGCAGACAGCAGGAGGCAGGCAAGCAGAGCGACCTGAGGAAGGAGGACTCGGCCCTTGTGACAGGCCTCTTTCCAGCAGGCTCCCCCTCATAAAGTTGCCATAACTTTGCCAGACATTAACATCAGCCAGGGATGCAAACGCTTGAGCCTATGAGAGGCAACTTACATTCCAACCATCACCGAGACTGGAAGAATTAAAGGTTCGAGCCCTGCCTGGAGATGCAGAGTGAGAGTTCAGATCAGCCCGAGCCATGAAGAATCTCTCTCAAAAGCACAAACAGGCCTGGAGCGTAGGCAGGCACTTCCCCAGCATGCGAAGACCCTGAGTCTCTGGAACAGTACCTGTAACAGTTACTCTTGCGTGTTGCTGTGCAGTCAAGCAACTTAAGGGAGAAAGGGAGATTTATTCAGCTACGCTTCCAGAGGGCTACATCACTCCCATCCATGAGGTTGAGAGCTGCAGACTGCTTGCTGCAAAGGCAGACTCCTCCTGGAGGGGGTGGGACTCATCTACCTCAAGGCCTAAGGATGGCACATTGAACAGAGTATAAAGGAAGTGGGGAATAATTCCTTCTGCAGGTACTGAGTTCCAGGACTGGCTAGAAGTACAGTGGTCCATGTTGAGTTGTCATAAATACCCATGGCTAAGTACTTTACACGGAAAGAGTCATTTTAACTCAAATTATGGAGGCCCAGGAAAATGGGCAGAACAGTGGTAAGGACCTTGGGTTACCTTCCTCCAGCAAGTCTCCACCCCTCAAAGGTATCATGCTCTTGCCAAACACATGAGCCTATGGGGGACATGTTTCAAACCATGACAACCCCCCAAAAAGTGTGTTTGCAAGTATAGACAGTATGCACATACACACATATGCACTTACGCGCTTGCACGTGCACACGCGCACACACACAAGGAAAATAAAAAGGAAAAATATTCTTGAATGGGAGACCAACTGCCTATGTACGATAAACCTTCCTAAATAGAAAGAACACATCCTTTCACTTATGTGTCAGAAGGTAACTTGTCGGGATGCTGGGTTCCCCTGGGGTACTGTGCTCTAGGTTTTCTCTCTTGCATCTTTCAGCATATCCTTTCCCTCAGCACATGTGGGACGGTTATCTTAGGTCTTTTTCTAAGTAATAAGCCAAAGTTTATTTCTTAGATTACAAACATAAAATATTATCTGAAGAGTCAGAAATCAATATAGAAGGGAAGTTTGTGTATTGATTTCTATGAGCCAAAGCACTGTTTTTTGTTTAGACAAATGTCCCCAAGAAGAATCTGGTTAGGGACCAGGGACCTTGGCAACACCATGTCGCCTCTGCCGGAGACTATCAGAGCACAGATCTGCTTTCTTTCAAATAGAGTTACCAGAGATTAATGATCTTACAAGAACGTCCCTTCTGCCCATTCTGGTGAAATATATGTTTTATTAACATTGTTTCAGATGACATGAAAATGGAATAGGGATTGAAATCATTTTTAACGTGCCGCCTGTGATAAACAACAGTAGGAAGAAAAAAATGAATGTTTACTTATCATCCCCTTAGTTCTGATCAGCACGCTCAGGGATAAGGGAACCTTCTGTCCACGCTCTTCAGATATTCATGTTTGTCTGAAAGTATTTGCTTTTGCCTACTCACTGCCAGCCAAAAAGGCCCTTCTTACATGGGCTTTCCTTCCTGGTGGGGAGCGACGAGAGCCAGTAATTTGGGTTCTTCAGGTAGCTATGAGTTGCCTGGGACTGGGGGTCCAAGTGGAGTCTGTTAGGGGAATCCACAAAAAGTGGTTTGAGAAAAGGCTCCAAGGCAGAAACAAATTGGCGTGTTTGAGAGGCCAGTGTGGCCGGATGGGGCAGGCATTGGACTCGTGGGTGTTCTTAACTGAGGAGCAACAGAAGAGACTGAAGCCAAATATGTCTGCATTAATAGAGGTGGAGTCAAAAATCCAGGAAGGAAGGAAGGAGAGCAGGAAGGGCGGGGAGAATGAAGGGAGGGGGAGGAGCTCAGGGGGAGGAGCTCGCAGATACACCAGGCAGCACTCGCCGCCTCGCAGCAGACCGAGATACGGAGCAAAAGTTGGTCAGAGTGATGCTCGGGTACCAGGTACCTCAGACCATACAGCAGAGGTGGGAAATCCCAGCCAAGCAAGTCCTGGCTGTGGTCTGTAAGGCATCTACCACCTGCTGGCTGAGCAAGTTGGCTGAAACTTCCTGAACCTTAGATTTAAAATGTGCCTCAGGAACAAAACCTGGTTGGGTGGAAGCATTCAGAAGGTAAGAGCTGCTATGGTTATTTTAATCGTAGTAACCAGTCTTTCCAGTGCTGTCCGTTTTTCTTTAGATACTACTGAGTTTACAGACTACCAGGAAGACTTGCATCTAGGTAGAAGTTAACAAAATTTAACGTGTTATCTATCCCAGTATTCAAAGCTACATAGTAATAGCCTCAGGTTGCTTTGATTTGAAAGTGTAGTTTAATTCACACGAGACCTTCCAGGTCACACCATTGAAGGGAATTCATCCACAGCTATATTTTTCGTTCATTTGTCTTGGTTTGCAGTGCAGGTTGGGCGAGCAGGTACCACCAAGTCCCATCCCCAGCACAGTGTCTTGGTTTTGCTAGTCATGTCTGGGCCTTGCCAAGAATCAGTCTCCAGGCACTTCTCCTTCAGTCGGAGAACTGTCTTCCTTCCTTCTGTGACTGGGGCTCCTCTAAGTCTTCACACTCTGCTGTCCCCAGTCAAGAGCCTTCTGGTGTCGTGTGGTGACCCATGACTTGACTGTTCGCATATAAGTGATATAACTGTACTCTAATGGTTCCCTTGAAATTTTAGCATGGCGTGGGTTACCCCAACACTTGAGAACTAAATACAAGTTTCAGATAACTTTCAGGTAGTCAAGAGAAGCAGTGTGTTTGTTTTGGCTGTTAATGTTCTGTCGGTTTTGTATGTGTGCGTGTGTCTGTAACCCTGCCCAAATGAAAACTGAAACTCATCAATTCTTACTATCCTCAAATTAGAATTAAAGTGTGCACGCACACACACACTTGGTTGCTTTTAAATGTGTTCTCCCACCCCTCCCCCCAAATTATCAGTGAGCTGCCTGGTAACCATTGTGTCTTCTCTCCAGTGGCTTGAGAAAGTCCTTTGTTTAGAAGTGTGTGCCTTGAATATCAATGTCTTTGCACCACTCTAAATCCCCCTCACACTTGGAACTCCCTGGTCCTAGTTAAAGGTGGGCACTTGGCCCTGGGCTGGTGGCAGGACCAGATAGGAGAGAGTTTGGTTTGGAAAAGGCAGCTTACCTGGTCAGAGTCCGCTGTTCCTGTCACCCTCTGTCCTAGGAAATAAAAAAAGCATGTCAGTGTCACCAGAAACCAGATGGGAAATTTGCATAAATTTGATATTCATTTCAGTTCTGAGGTCTCTCTCTTCTACGGGGTGCATTCTCCAGGGGTCTAAGAATGGGTTTCAGGTATTGAGCTATTCCAACTCCATCCTCCTCCTAACCTAATGTCACAGATGAAGACACCAAAGAGCAAAGAAGCCAAGGGTCCTGACGGAGGATGAACACCCAGTAGAATCGATCACAAAGGGGGAAGGAGAGAGAATGTGTAGCTCAGCAGGAAAATGGGCTATTGGGTTAAAGAAACATTGGGTTGAAGTACAAGAATTTTCAGAGCAAAGTCCTATCATTTGTACTTTCTGTCTTGTGAACCTTGGTGATTCTTTGACTCCAAAGACCCACGGTGACAAAAGACATGCATCGAAAAGTGCACAAACAAGAGAGGACTGGCCTCCTGCGCTCAGGGCAGGAGAAGGGGGCGATGGTGCTTTGCTCAGAAGGGAAGTGGCCGTGCCAGGAAGTTGGCAATGCTGCCCTCTTTCAAAGAGCCAACTAGACCATGCCACTGGTGCCTTTTCTGTTGTTGTTTTTCAGGAATTTTTGGTTCGTTTAGATGCCTAGTTACACATGCCAAGCAGTTCTGTTACTTTGGGTTCCTGTTAAGGAAAACATTCCCAATCATCTTCGTCTTCCTTCTCCCAAGGAGCCGCCACCCGAGCAAGCTGATGAGGCTGTCCGGGTGTGTGTGGCTCCAGTGACATTAATCTTGTGGCTTGATTCTTCCCACCCGTATCTGGCACAGCAAGAAGGGAGTCGATTTGCACCTGTGTCCAAATTTAGCCTTCTCCACTCTCAGAATGGCTTACCTGGCTCGTGCAGAAACCCCACTTTGGCCGGATGGGCTGGATCTGCGGAGCAGCTACCCCTGCGTGTGACTCTTCTGGATTTTTGAATGACATTTCAAAGATCCCATAAGTCTCTGTGCTTGGCTTTTACTTCAGCATTTAGATCAAGGGTGTGTCCGAACCCCCAGAGAACTGACTGTATTAAAAGTTTGTGGTATGATTTCTTCCATTTCTGCCTGATGGCAGGGGATGGACACAGTGGCTATGCATCAGTGTTCTTTCTTCCACAGACTCCCATCATTCACGAGCCAGAACCTATGCTCAGGTCTTTAAATTTAGGGCTTGTTTTGGAGTGTATCATACACTAGCCATAGGCATTTTTGTAAGAGTAAACAATTAAAAACGTTTGCTGTATATCAAGATTGAGTCAAAGAAGCATCACTAGCTTATGCCTCTCAAAGGACCCTTATCTTTTCATAATTAAAAAAGAAGATGAGGCGATTCCAGGAGCTTCTTGCCTGGTTTGTGGAGCTCGAAACTCAGGAGGGGTCACAGCACAGCTTTTGCTCAGTTACAGTGAGAATGCAGGCCGGGCGTCCTTGCTGGTAATCTGAATTGCCTCCTAATGTTGACCTTGATAGATGGGGCCAGAGAGTGCAAAGGAACCTCTGCTAGCAATGGCGGTGTCATTCCGGTGATTCTGAGGAAATACCCTTCCTTGTAGGACTGCCTTTCCATGAAAGACAGTGGCACCCATCTCACATGGCACCCGTAGATACAAGGGCAGTCTGGCCACGACATCTGTCCCCTCATTCATCACCAGGGTTGATCTAGTTGATCTGCCTGGCTAGTTTCCATTTCCTCCCTCGCTTTTGCATGGACAGTGCCTCCTAAAGCTGCGTGTGTTGTTGAGGAAGACGACCTTCCCCAGTAAAGAACTATTCTTCCGTCAAGAGTGTGTAAATAGTTGCACTAGCCTGCTGGAACCTCGAAATAAGCCTAGGTCAGATATGAACTCACCGCATGAGTGTGTGCTAACAGCACCCACGATGCAGGTCAGTGTGTTAGTAACATGACAAGTAGTCCATCTCATTTAAATTTTTTTTCTCATGAATGCCCTGAGCTAGCATCCAAGTTGCCTTACAGTGTACCTGGCACACAGACAGAACCTGGGAAATCGACAGTAAGAAGCTAAGTAGCATTCTGGAGCACTTTGTCTACCTCCTTAGCCTAGAGAGCCTTTTCTGGAACTTTCCGGGATACTTTTGTCAGACCCTTTGGTTCTGTATCAAAACAACTCATTCAACCCCCTTCTTGGTTTGGAGATGGACCATTAGAGGGCTCTGCAGGTCCACGTGAAGTGTGGGTTACCTGTCACGGGCCAACATGTAGGAAGACCAGAATTAGAATCCATCAATTGATGAGCTGATGTCTCCACCATGGGTTTGCTGAGTGATCTGGCCATGTTTCTCAGCCTCTTTGAACTCATTTCCTTGTATGTCTGGAAGAAGAAGAATACTGGCTTGCTCGGGTTTCTGATAGGGGCTACATTGCACCAAAACTCAATGAACAGTTTTTGGATGTGTTACTAAAGTCAGAAATATTGGTCTTGTCACTTGTGCCATTACTTGGGCCAGGCTAATCATGATGGTTTCTCCCTGAATATCGAGGTACATATATGCATTTTATTACAAAATTCACGTGCCCATTATACAACATTCAAACGGTTATAAGTAAAATCTGTAATCCCTCTTGAAGATAAGAGTTTGGATGTTATGTTGTTCCAGCCTTTAAAACCATGTATGTATTAAAACACATGTCTTAGCCGTCTCATGGCCTTTCACTTTAGACCGTGAAACTTCAGGTTCCCATCCCTACTCCCACAGAGCACATCACAGGCATTGTTCTGAGGGGTAGCGGCCCTGCCTCTGACTCACTGTCTGGTGTGGTTCCTGCCACGATGCCATCTCATCCCACAAGAGGACCGCTGGCGTCAGAGTCCCCGACCGTGAAGCCACGGTGCCAGAAAGACCAAGCTGCTGTGAATCCTGGGGTGCTTCCTTTTCTCCATTGACTTAGGTTCGACTGCACCACCTCAAAAGGCTGATGCTCTACGTAATGCACGTGTGTCGCTCACTCATTAGGGGGCTCAGTCCTTGGGCCCTTCCACATTGCCCTGTGGATACATCTAGAAGTGGATCAGGGTTAAGTGACGTCCCTAACGTCCCTTGGCTACTCAGGGCATCTCTGGGAATGGAACTTGCACCGAACCCCCACACCTCTTCTCTCCTCTCTGCATCCCCCCTCTTACTTCCCTGGCACTTCTCTGCCCCTCACCTCTAGAGTTTTCATCTCCTAGCTCTCCCCTTCCTACCTCTGTCTTCCTCCCCATTGCTCTTTAAGAGTAGTTTTCATGAAAGCCCCCGAGTTTTAGGGCATTATGTATTAGCAGAGCACACCTGGAGTGTGCTACAAAGCAGGTAAGAACTACGTCCACGTCCCTGTTGCTGTATGTTGTAATCGGAAGCAGGCGAGGCTGGAGGGTGAGATCGGCTCTCCACCAGTGTTTCCTGTGAACACGCTTCTGTATCTGACTGGGGTATTTTAAGCTCGATTACCTCCCCCAGTTGACATGTTGCCTCTGTGGATTCAGCTGGCAACTCTTGGCGCCATCGGAATGCGGCTCAAAATATACTCTCCGGGGTGGTAGCGTTCAGCTAAAATAAGCACAGAAAGACTATTAATGGCCGCAAAGTTGGGAAATACGATGGGATGTCGGTGCTCAGAGCTGCTTATCTGCTGGATGCAGTGCGAATGCTAACCTGCTGTTTCTGCTCTGTTCCCTCATGCCTTCCCGGATTCAGAGAGAGGTAACCGGCGATTTTCACTTCTCCCCTCCTCGGTGTCTTCTGTGTCTGGCAAACTCGCTTGCTTCCCATGCCCATCAGCATCCTTACAGCCTCCTTTCCTTTGAAAAGCAGAACTTTGTTTTGTTTAACCTTTCATCACCATCATCCGCCATACAGCCTGGACTTGCATCTGGGCCCCTAACCCCCTGCTCTGTTCGGACCTGTTTGGGGAAGGTGATGGGCTGAGTGACCAGTAGTAGTTACTGCTCTCTACTAGTAGTTACTACTCTCTACTAGTAGTTACTATTCCCTACTAGTAGTTACTACTCTGTAGTAGTAAGCAAATGACTCAGCATGCTAGGAGAGTAAATGTGCTTTGAGTTCCAGGTCACACTATATAAGCCTCATGAGCTTTAGTACAAACTTTTTCACATTTCTCGAGGATGTTGTTGTTAAGGTCTACACCGGGCTACTAGCGTGGAATTGGTCTCACCATCAGATATTAGTCAGAGCATATGGAATGCTTTTCCTTTCCCACCACGTGAGGACGTAAGTATGAAAGAAATGTAATCAGGAAACGAAAGGTCTTCCTCCTCAGGTGTGGTTTTCAAACACTCTGGATGTCAAGTGTGGAAGGAAGCTTTAAGCTCCTATTCTCTACCTCTGTCATGTCATGTATAAAGTCCATTTTGACGGGAGAAGGATTTTGAGATTGTAGTCAGTGAAGAGAATCAATCTCCTCTTTGCTCTGAGTCAGTCTCAGCTAATCTCCCTGCCTGTCTGGGAGTCGGGAGACTGAAGAATAGCCCTTCTGCAAATGACTCCATGTCTAACTCCCTGTGTTCCAACTGGTGGCCATTTTTCTGTCTCACCATGAGCTCAGTAGCTGGGCAGGGAGACGGCAGACTGCGCGAATCACACTCCCTTCCAGATGGTGTGGTCGGGAGAATTTCTGCCTTTGGAGGAGGTATTAACCCAGGGAAGGCGTTTCTTGAGGCTTAGCCCAGAGCAGGAGGCATGAGCAGTCTTACCTACAGACGCTGCAAGTCCCGCCCCAACGCATGGTTAGATGTTCAGGTGTTTGCTAGTTTCTCCCTCACACGTCTCTAGGAAACAGCTGCATGGATGTGCACTAGAGAATACAACGCATCCTGATTCGGGCCGTCTTGTTCACTGCAGATGGTAGGATTTCAGACCTACCGTTCACACAGTCTGTGTCTCAGGAAAATGTCTGGTAAAGAGACACCGTGAGAACGCATGTTTCCCCAGGTGACAATTACTAGGGTGCCTCTTTCAGATTTTAAGAATTTAGTGTCTTCTTCAGACACACACACGCGCGCGCGCACATACACATGCACATGCGCACTGTTGAATAAATAATAATAATTAAAAAAAAAGAATTTAGTGTCTTCTTAAATGAGAGAGAGGGAGTTGAGTTTACGAAGCTGGGGCCCCAAAGCTTTGTGAGATGTGTGACTCCAACATGTGGTTCACACGGTATTGGGTAAAATGAAGAAAACACCACCAAAGGCTGCCCAGCAGACAGACGTTCTAGACGGTCATCAGGATGACAGAATTCCTCATGGTTTTTCCTCCCACCCCAAAACAAAATTTTTCACAGTATAATCCAAGAATTAAGAGCAGACAGTCTTGGAAACAGGACTGGGTTTTTTCTCTCAGACCTTGGAGGTGCTATTAACTGAACCTTGATATGATTTCATAGTACGAAAGCCAAGTCATTACATCGTGTTCCCACGTGGGCCTGTCTTTTGAATTCCGTTGTTGGATCCTGTGCACATGAAACAAAGGGGAAAGGAAGCCTTTGTCTCCGGTTAGAAGTGTTGTACATCAAGTCCTTCGCAGCTAACTTGTCCTGATCTGCAGGTCCGCCTTGCCCACTGCACTGGTAACCACAGGAAGTTGGGCTGGGAGGAGAAAGTAATCACAGATGTTTCCGAAGTTTTCATATTATTCGGTCAGTGCAGACAGTGATTAAGACCCCCTTGGCGGATAGGAAACTGCATTTAGAAGTAGGCTTTTTCTTTGATTTCTCCTCATTTATAATGGTAACGGTCACTTATCACTTGTCTGCCGTGGACCAGCCTTCAAAAGTCCCTGAATAAAAATATGTATTTGACCTGAGCGAAGAAGAATTACATGGAAGATGTGATCCAGTTTGCAGAGCCTTGCTAGGAGTTGCCGGTGGAGGAGATCTGGTACAGTAGCTAATGGGACGTGAGTGTAATGGAAAGGGGGTGAGGGCAGCTGTCTGTCATTGTTGCTGACAAGGTCAGTATGTCTGGATCTCCCTGGTTCCAATCAGCCAAGGTTACAGGAAGGCAAGTTCCACTGTGGTTCAGAAAAATGTAAATATTTCAGCTCACTGGGAGCTTTTCAACAAGATAGGCTGGTTCAGTGAGTCAATTGGATTTCCTGTCCCTGCTTATTCCAGGTCCTACCCATAAGGGCTGCTCTGGAAGGACCCTTAAGCAGTTCATGTTCCTTTGGAGGCGAGAGAAATGCATAAGCATTCTGTGCACTTAGAGAGAGAGAGAGAATGAATTGTTCTGTCTTGGCTTTTTTTTCATAGAAGCCATTTGAATAAAGAATTGTTCATTCATTCATTCCACAAAGATGGAACCAGTCCCCATAGGGCAATTAGAATGCCACATAGCACCGAATAACGAAGACAATCTTTGATCCTTTTTATCGCCATTAAAAAATTTGAGGCTGTGAGAGGTGCCTTGGTGTTGCCATTTTTCTCCCGCAGAACTTGAGGCTTGTCCTCTGGGGGAGTAATTACCAGGGAAAACAGCAAAAGGACAAGAACAAAAAGCCGGAAGCGCGCAGGCTCAGTGCTCGGGGACGAGACCGTTGAAAGAGACTCCTGGAGCTCGTAGCGTCTGTGAGGGTTTCAGAAGGAGGCAAAAGAGGTGACAGCTACAACCCTCCCACGGCCTGCTTTATAGAACAAAACTCCCCGGTTCCCGTGACGTCAGAAACAAAGGACGCAGGAGTCCACGCCTGGGCAGGACAACCTGCCCCATTCTTGTTTGACAAATGGCTCCTGCCGTCTGACAGAATATGTCAGGCAGAAGACTCTGTGGCCACGGAAGCCTTGTTCTGACCGGGACTTGCTGACTGTGTGCACCAGGGGTGTGGTTTGATAGAGGAGATGCCGAGTCCCTGGGGGCTGCCTGGGGTACCCAGTCGTCGGTGCAGAGAAGCCCATGTCCAGGACCAGAACACTGCTCTGCAGAAGCTAAGAATGCACTAGGGACACCGAGGAAAGCGAAGGGGTGGGGAGGGAGCCATCTAGGACCCCAGGTGCAGACTGAGCAACCACCTACCATGCAGTGTCTGAGCCCCTGGGGACTGGCCAACCCCTTACCCCTTGCTATGTCTGAGCTTCCGGGGACCAAGCTCATTCCTCATCCCACACGCTGCCCGAGTCACCGCAGACCTACCAACATGCACTCGACAGGCACGTGGCCCCCGGTGTTCTCCCCCGAATTCCGGGGCCTGGCACTGGGCTTGGTCATCTACCAGGGATCCAATTTCCGGTTTTCTCAGAAACAGGAAAATCACTAGCACACACTGAATCGTTCTTTCAGGTGGGCATAGTGGCCCGTGACGTCACAGCACTGACGGACTCGCTGGGGGATGGCATGGGAGGTTACTCACTGTTTCCTTACTGTCGTTTGTGTGGCTTTGAAAATTACAGAATGAGAAATATTTTTTAACAGTGATAAATTAGGGGCCAGCTCCACTCTTGGATTGCAGCACTCCTCAGCCAAGCTCCCAAACTCCCTTCTCATAAAGTCACTGCACCCCCCTTTTGCCTGACAAGCGGGTCTGCATTCCATTTGGTCCCCAGGCCTCCCTCCCCTGCCCTCTCACACGCCCCCCACCTTCCCACTGGTCCTCCTTCTGCCTGGGGGACCGTAACTGTTCTTCCTCGGGGGCCTTGTTTTGTCCCATTTTCCACATTCATAGGCTCCAGCGCCCCCAGACCCGCACCTCCCAGACCTACACTTGGGGACCAAGTGTCTGCCTCAGTGGGCTTCCACACGGGTACGCCTCTCCCTCCATGCCCACCCAGGAGCTTAGCAGCTCCTTTATCATGCCCACTGTCCTCCTCTCCCCCGCCCTGCCTGCCTCAGTAATCAGGGTGCTTCGTTGTCCCCGCAGAGTCTACCAGAGTTATTGTCCAGACCTTCCCTCAGCTCCACACGCGTGTGTCCTGCTGGCTTCTCTCCCAGCACTATTCTCACCATCCCTTCTCCCCTCTTCTGCCTCTTCTCCCCACACCAGTATCTCAGCATTAACCCCTGGTGGTCTCCTTCCCTTGTCCAACAGAACGAGCTTTCTGAATCACAGGTCAGGTGGGGGTCATGTGACATGGCAAAGCTTGACTGCCTCCAAATAGGAGCAGTCTGTGGCAGGGCGGGGTGTGCTGCGTAGACCACACAAGCCGTCCACCTCCACGGCCTCTGGCATGTGCAGAGGACGACCAGAAGCTCCCCTGGGCTTACATTCCTCTGTGCCTTTGCCCAACCTCTTTCTCTTACCTGTGCCCTAGGGGCACAGCTGGAGTGTCTCTGGCATCGGCCAGTGGGCTTCTTAGGCTTCATCCTTGTCTGTCTGCATTAGCATCATTAGCACCTGGTACCCGAGGATCAGAAGGAAATGGCGGAAGTGGGTTGAATATTTTAAACACTAGTCCTAATGGCCAAACCATAATTTGCTTAGAATATAAGGCCACGTGGGCAGCTGCATGAGTCTCCATTGTTGGGAAAACAAGGACACAGCGCGAGTGGCCTAAAGCAATAGATTTAGCGGTTTTGCACTTCGTGGTAAGGTACGATGTGTTTCATGGACTTACCCATGTTCCAGCCCTGAGGGGGAGACCTTACTACTTTGGAGACTTTAGGGTGACTTGGGCTACGTTCATGGGCTAAAGTAGGACACACAAACATGGCCTCTCCTGGAGCTCAGTGACTGGTTTCACCTGCTGCTCTGGACCAGCAGACGTCTGCTAGCCTCATACCTGCGTGGAAACAGGAAAAGAGAAGGCTAAACCAAAAAACGTGAGCGTCTAGGGGAGATGACTCAGCCATCAAAGTGCTCTCCTTGAAAGCAGGAGGACCTGAGTTCAGATCTCCAGGTAGATGTGGTGGCCTGCCTGTAATTCTAGTTCCAGAAGGCAGATGAACCCTATCAGTGGGCGCGAGGGTGAGAGGTCCAGCCTCAAAACAGTGAGACGAGCGAGCAGAAGAAAGTATGATTCCCAGTGTCACTTTTGGGCTTCCACTTGCTCACGTACCTGCACATACACATGCATCCTCCCCTACAGACAAGCATGCACACATACATGTATGCAGTCTTTACATACACATGAAAAACTGGAAGAAAGAAAAAGAAAGCACAAATGAGAATCTCCAAAAAAGAAGCCTGAGGCTGCCAAGTCTCCTTCGGGAAGATGTAGGATTCAGACGATTTCCCTGAAGCATCTATCGCCTTGCCCTGAGCCAGAAGAAAATGAAGATTAATAATAATGATTTTTAATAATTATGCCTCAGGGGTTGCCTCTGAAAGGACAGACGACACAAAGCTGCCGTCCACTAGGGGTGATTCGGTATTGATGGACCCTGGGGTGCTTCATCCTCTCCACTGGTCACCTTGAAATGTTGCCCATCAGCCTGCCAGCAGGGATGGAAATGAATGGCGCGTGACCTTGGAAGCAAGTGTTTCCACCCCCTCATGAGAAGACTGAGGTTTTACGAGCCTGGTGACTCTGCTCTAAGATGCTTAGGACCAGAGGAATCTCAAGAGTTTGCGGTGTTGCATATACGTGAAGAGTTATCCCGAGAATGGCCCCCAAATCTGTACATGCAAGTGATTTCCGTTTCAGGTTCACCTAGTGCACATGCCCTAAAGGCAGTTTTAACAGTTTAATAGTTTTGTGCAAGAAACTAAGTTTCCTGATGTGGAATTTTCCCACTTGCAATATCAGGCCAGCACTTGGAAAGAAAGTTCAGGGGTTTGGATTTTTGGATTAGAGATGGTCAACTAAGTAGAACCAGGAGTGAGACTTGAAGCTGAACTGGTTGTCTGAATCCTGATTCAGAGTCATTCTGGCTACTCTTTATTGCCTCTTGGGAACATTATCCAGCTGAGCCCTATATATATGTGCAAATGAGCGGGTTAGTGAGTGCGTCTCTTTGCGGCACAGAAACTATGAAGTGCACATTAAACAGGCAAAGCCCTGTGGGCCAGAGGGCCAGGTAAGGCCCAAGGTAGGCTGTGCTGGGCAGGTGCAGTGCTCAACGAGTAAGGGAAGAAGATGCCACCGCAAGCCGGCTGGAGGCCCACCCCTTCTGGAGCTGGAGCCCACCTGAGTAGGGACAATAATGCTTGGCAGAACAAAATTTACTACTATTAAGTCAAACGGATGTTGAGACTTTTCTAAGGAGGGGAAGGGGTCCCCGGGGAGCTTCGAAGAGATTTGGTCTCAGAAATGGGGCGCCAAACCTGGAAGCTTCAAGGAGGCGCGTGTGTGGCAAGACACTGCGTAGCACATGGCGACCCACCTAAGGGCTGAGAGGAGCCTGCAGAAGGCAGCAGGAAAACAGTGCCTTTGAGCAAGGTCTCTGGAAGCGACTTGTTGCTTTTGTAGATCACGCGTTGCCACCACGGCGGTTGACACTAAGATGGGGAGTCCCCAGGAACGCTGAGTGGAGCAAGATTGGGCTTTCTTCTCCAAGTGTGGGGCCCCCAAGTCTGTAGCTCGTCAGCCAGACACATTTCTCCACCGAGAGTCATGGCATACATTCAGATCGCTAAGGACCAGCTTTCCTCCAGGGACTGGGGACACGTGGAGCCGATCTGTGCTTCAGGGAGGAAGGAACACCAACATTACTGGTTCCTTTCAGGGCAATGCATACAGGGGCCTGGGGACATGGCTGAACCCAAATATGGCAAGCAAGGGGTGGAGCAATGAATAGAAGTCACCAGATTGTTGACTGGAAAGAGGGCGTGACCTAGTGTCCAACAAGCCAGACTTGGGATCGGGTTCAGAACCATGGTGGGCAGGCTGGTGGGCGTCCGGTCCTGGCAGGGAAGACCATCTGGCAGGGAAGAGCTAGATAATGAAGCAGCACACGGGACGATGCTGAAGGCAGGTGAGGCTGCTAAGTGTAGCCTGTGCTTCGAAAACCCCGCTGCAGAACCCAGGGTGTGCAGGGAAGGAGGCGGGCTTCATGTCAGCCCCTCTCGCATCTGAACCCCATCCTGCATCTGGTCAGACCTCTGTGATGGTAAACATCAAAAGGACCAGTCACAATCTATGAAAAGACTATCGGTTTCTCTACTAAGAAGTAATTTGTGTGGGAAGCTCACACTTATAATTCCAGCACTCCGGGAGATGGAAGGACTTTAAGGATTGCTGCAAATTCAGGTCCAATATAGACTGCATAGCTAATTCCAGATGAGCCCGAGACATGGGAGACCTTGTCTCAAAACCCATAAAGGTAGGAAGGGAGAAAGGAGGAATGGAGAGACGGAGGGAAAGGAAGAGGAGAGAGGGAAGGAGGGAGGGAAGGAAACATGAATTTAAAAATTCAGCTGGTCAATGAAGTGACTTATGCCTAAATTCCCAGCCTTCAGAGACTTAGCAGGAAGATTGTAAACTCTCGGCCAGTCTGAGCCACACGGTGAGACCCTGTCATTTTTTTTTAATCATCTGTAGTTCTGCAAACATGAAGTCACCTGACTCAGTCATTATGGTGGGTAAAGCTGGACATTTATTTTTCATAAACCCTTTCGGTCTTCGGAGAGCCGCTCCCCTCTAATAACATGGAGAGGCGTGGTTGTTTTGAAGCCCATGAGGTCGTGGTGGGCGGCTTTTCCTCTCCGGCACCGGCCGCTCACTCCTTGGCATCAGTGACGCTGCCGCCGTTGCCCTGGGCGTGGGAGTGCGGAGTGCAAGCGTTCAGCAGGGCCACAGGCGTTTGAAGGGTTCCCGTCGGCCGGGCCTGTGTGCCGTGCCCCTGCAAGGGCCCATCAGCTTTCTCAAGCAGCCGTGGGGCTGGCCGACCCCCTGCACACGTCCACACATCAGAGCCCATCGTTCGCTTCTGCCGCCCTGCCATGTGTACCAGTTCAAGCCTGTGCCCGCTGTCTCCTTGCCATGTCTGTCCTCGCACTAGACGCAAGGGTTCTGAGGAATTCAGTGTTCATTCCGCGTCATTTGCCATCGCAGAACTTCAAGAGACTGGGTGTGGAAGATACTGTTCATGTCCCTTAGGAATGAATCCCTAACATCCACAAAACTAGGCTCCTGTTTTCTGTGGCCATTGAAGCTTGGCGCACGCGCACGTGTGTGTGTGTGTGTGTGTGTGTGTGTGTGTGTGTGTGTGTGTGTGTGTGAGAGATCATTGCATACCCATTTCACTGCTGATACGCTCGGCTGCTAGCGCAGTTAACATTCATAGCCAGAGAACACATCGGTACGAGCATCTTTTTTGTAACCTCCTGATAAATTTCTTTTGCACAGGGATTTTGCTTATGTAGCAAGAGACAAAGATACAAGAATTTTGAAATGTCATGTATTTCGATGTGATACACCAGCAAAAGCCATCGCCACCAGTCTCCACGAAATCTGTTCCAAGGTAAGGTGGGTTGGGGCGCAGGGGGCTGCCTGCCTCCCTGTCTCACTGTCCTGCGAGGGAAATCACGGTAGCCGCCCTGGAAAGCAGGTTCAGGAAGAAGCAGGATATGTGCTCAGCCATGTCGTGAACGTGTAGTAGTCGTCCTTTGAAATCCATGGGCCATTGGCAGCAGAACTCCTGTGTCGCTTTTGCCGAGGAAATGCAAACAAACATCTCTTCAGTCCGGATAGGGCATTGGCGGCAGACCAAGGGAACAGTCCTACCCAAACCGGCCTGGTGAACCAGTGAGTTTACCAGAGCTGCGTGCAGAACAGTGACTTGGAGGCAGCTACATGTCTCGAGCTCTTAATGCCACTTGCAGACCAGCTCAGCTGACCCTGGGGTCTCTTCTCCCTAACGGTCGTTACTCCTCATGGTACTGATGCAGTACAAATGCTTTGTAAGTAATTAATTGTTAGACTATTTGTTCAGGAATAATGACAAGAAAAGATCTATATGTTGTTAGATCACAGGCCCTGTGACTTGACTCCCCCCCCCAAAAAAATACCCTCTATGACTCAGAAACTCCCTTCATCTTAGGAATTGAAGGCTCTTCCTTTACCTTAAGACCCTTGGGGCTGGAGAGGTGGCTCAGGGGTTAAGCCTCTGCCTTGCAGGCAGAAGGTCCTGAGTTAGGATCCTAGACCCCACGTATAGACACCGGGCGGAAGGGGGGGCGGCCTGTGTTTCTGGTCCTGGTAGGGCGGAGCCTGTGAATCCCAGGGCAGAGTAAACGAGGAGGTGGAGGCGTCCATGGTGGTTCCCGAATTCGTCTGTGGTTCTACGTACACATACATACACATGCGCGCACACACGCATACACATACAATTGAATAAATAAATAATAATTTAAAAATTTTTTAAAAAAAGACCCCAGTCACACTGCTGGTGGCGTGGTGCTCTAACCCTCTTAATGGTCTGGGAACTGAAAGGTCTGCGTCCCCTCAGGACCCTGTCACAGCTGCCCATATGGCCAGGATCTGAGATCTCCCCTAACAAAGCTCTTCTGAGGGGTAATTTCGCCTCAGCTTCCTTTCTGTGAGCTCATTTTTATCTTTTAAAGCACACGTGTTCAGTATAGATGTGGTCTAGATGTATGTCTAACTGATGCTACCCTAGCAACACTGACATTTTTTGATCTGTGGTCGCTTGAGGAACCCACACGCATGGAGGGAGGACTGACTCTGATCTTGCTGCCTACAAGCCATGAGCTGCTCCAAGTGACATTCTCTACAAGATGAGGAGGACCGTAGTCCTTCCCATAGGCCGAGACGTGTCCCTGGAATGCAGTCGGGCCAAACTGTGGCAGATGCAAATGGTGGGGACGTGCACTGTCCTAAACCAGAGAGAGGGAATCGTGGCAGATTCACAGGGAAGGCACAGCTGGTCTGACAGTGGATGCGGCAGAGAGGACTGCAAGAAAAGGGAGGCCGAGGCTAGAGAGATGGCCCAGGGGTTAAGACACTGCCTCGCAATCAGAAGGTCCTGAGTTCAGATCCAAGGTCCCACATAAAAACACCAGGCAGAAACAGCTGCAGTCTGCACTTCTGGCTCTAGTGGGCAGAGTCTGGGTAATCCCACGGAGAAGTCACCCTTGATCTTCCACAGGGACACACAGTGCCCTCTGAGACACACACACACACACAGCCTGCCACTCTGACCACGCAGCAAGCCATGTGTGGTGGGTTTTGATCTGACAATCACTTTCCCTTTCAGCCATGTTCACACCCTTGGATTGATGGGGTCAGAGTGAGGCCACACCATTGGCAGCTTGTAGCACACCTTCTGGGTTCCATCGGCCTCATTCATTCATGCAGTTACTGTGATCATGTCATGCGCATGTCAGGTCTTATCCCAAATACTGCAGAGAGGGCATGTCCAAAGCAGGAAGAAAAAACGTTGCCCTGTGGAACTTGTTTTTTGATGTCAAGCCCTCGGAACCTGGTTGGGTCCACAAGAAGTACTTGGAAAGTATTTTACACTACTGGACACTGCAGCGTTCTGGTGTGAAGTGATTTTCATCCCCTTGCACTAGAATGCTTGCAGTAGGGCGCACCTTTTTCAGCCCCTGAACCCCCAGCACTGTGGAGCCTATCAGGAACCGGTGTGAAAACCACTGCTCAAGAGCAGCAGTAGCAGCATTCCTCACCGAAGAGGGGCCATTGGAGGGGTTGGAAACGGTATCAGCAACTGACATCGCTGGGTCTTCTGAGTCATTTAATCTATAGATTAAATACAGCTGTCATCCTGTGTGCCAACAAGGAGATAAGACACTGAGAGGCAGGTGACCCGTCTACGCTCACGTGGCTAGTAAAGGCACAGATGGGATTTGCACCATGTCCTCCATCTCCAGAGCTCCTAAAAGAATGTCTAAAGGTCACCTTGTGTCACTCTGTGCGCCCCAAGACCTGGAGCCAGAAGGTTCAGGTGTCCCCAGACATCATTGTATTGTTCTCAGCAGAGATGAGAGACTGGTGATTGGAAGAGAAAATTCCAGGCAATTAGGGGTCCATTACTATGAGAAAGAGCTGACCTGTTACCCTGGAGGTGAGGGGAGAATGAGAATCTTATGCACAGTGTATAACTAACTCAGCGACGCTGGGAAGGCAGGCACAGGGTAAACGTCAGTTTAACCTAAATGAAAGCACTTGGATGATTTACTGGCTGCACCAACTGGTGATGGGGACTTTAAACCTCGAACTCAAGTTGTGTCTTCATTCGATGTCTGTCTAGATTATGGCTGAACGGAAGAATGCCAAAGCCCTGGCCTGCAGCTCCTTGCAGGAGAGGACCAACGTGAACCTCGACGTCCCTTTGCAAGGTTGGCCGCAGCGTCTCTTTGTCTGTTACACTTCTGTTTCTCTGGAAAGCATGCCCAAGATTCTGCAGAGAAGGTTCAGCTGGTTAAAGGCACTTGGCCACCAAGCCTGGTGTTGCAGTCCGCCTGCATAGTTGCTGATAAGTGACCATCAAACAGCTTAAGGGAGCAAGGGTTTATTCTCCTACAATTCTTGGTTACATTTCTTAGTCTAGTTTGATGGGAGAGCACACACCAACACCAGGGCCGAGGGAACTGGCCACACCATCACCACATAACAGCTGAGAGATGGACAATCCTTACTTGCCAGACCAGCATGTCTGGCCAAGTAAACAGAAGGATGCCAACTCTCTCAACCAACTCTCTGTGATTTATTCCAGGGCCTAATCCCACCCACCATGGGCTGGGCTTTCCCATCAGCTAGACAATCTCCTTCAGGTTCTCTCTGGGCTCAACTCAATCACTAATTCTCCACAACTGTACTCAGAGCTCAAACCCTCAACAGTCAAGTTGACACCCGTGCCTAACCATGACACCTGGTGACCCGAGTTCAGTCCCTGGAGCCCACAAGGTGGGAAGAGAGAACCTGTTCCCATAGCTGTCATGCAGACACACACACACACTAAATAAATGATGTAAAAAATAGTTTTTAAAAAAGTATGCACGAGAATTGGTATGGGCCTGAAGAGACGACTCAGGGGTTAAGACTGTAACTCACAAGCTGAAGGACCTGAGTTCTGATCCCCAGTCCCACGAAAAAATCTCAGCAGAAATGGATTCAACCTACATTTGCAGCTCTGGGAGGCAGAGCCCCAAAAATCCTGGACAAAGTGAAAAGGAGGTAGAAGCAATCCGAGGTGATTCCTGAAGTCACCCTTGGTCTTCCACAGGGGCACACAGTACCATACACAGTACCCTATGATACACACACACACACACACACACACACACACACATAAAAGAAGAATGTTGTGTGGTTGGTGATCTCTATCGACAGTCCCTATGCTTGAGAGATGCAGCAGGAGGATCACAAGTTCAAAGCCAGCCTGAGCTACATAGTGAGGCCCTGTTTAGGAAAGGGGCAGACAGAGAGGGGAAGAGAAGTCAAGCTGAGAGGAGCATGATTGCATACTGGGCTCAACACACATGCGCTGAGCATGCTCTCTGGGCTTTTCAGGGAGCGCTGCTTGTCAGGAAGATTGAGCCTTTCCAAAGAGCAGTTGGTTTTGTTGCATATGAACAACACTGAAGAAAGTTGCCATCAGCGTTTGAAACTAGTTTGAAAACACGCGGCCTGTTAGCAGGGGGGAGCTCTTCAGTTATATTTCTCGCACCTTTGATTGAGCCATTTGTGATTAAATTCTGGTCGTCAGCCGCACTTAACAAGCAGAGCCTGAAAAGCTATCTGTTGGCACTCGGCCAAGACAGAAGCAGTCTTAGCACATCGGATTGTTGCCTGCAAAGGCTTCTCCACTTTGAAAGGAAGTTGGATAGGATTTTGACTGACGAGCCTCGGTGTGTGGAGTTTCGAGCCAGTTCTTACAGCCCATCCAGACGGGGGGCCTCCTGGTACGGGTGGTCGTCCGGGTGTTCCCGTCTCAGCGGGACCACTGGTTTTCATCGTTTGCTGGAACCACTGAGAAATGATTATCTTTGTGTCCTGTAGTAGATTTCCCAACACCAAAGACTGAGCTGGTCCAGAAATTCCACGTGCAGTACCTGGGCATGTTGCCTGTGGACAGACCCGTCGGTAGGTAAAAGGCGCCTTGTCTTCCACCTTGCAGGGGGTCGGGGCTGTTCGCGTCCTCGGAGTCCAAGGACCACTGGGTCACTTCCTCGCCCTGTCCTGAATGAAGCCCTCACACCGTCCCCAAACAGAGCGCCCTTATCTCATGAGCCATAGAAGTCAAGTCACAATCCTGACTTGACCTGTGACCCCAGCATAGGTGTGACTTTAGCGGGGCGGATGTGTTTGTTTGCCCGGCAGTCCAGAGACGAGCAGACCGCGGCCATGTAGGTATTCTGCTCTTCTCCCCTGGCTTCCAGCTCCGGGCTCCTGCCTGACATCTCATTCTTTGGGGGTGAAAAGGAAGAACCGAGGGAGCTCCCATGCCTGTTTTGAAACCATGGTCCAGAGGTGGCACCCACAGTCTTCATCCTATCCTGGTGGCAAGGACTGAGTTGCTCAGCCTGCCTCCGCTGACAACACCTGGGAGCTGTAGCGACACCTGGCTAGAAAAGGCTGGGGAGAAGGCAGCACCTTAGCATTGCTGGGGCCAGTGCGAAGTGAGCATCGCTGCGGGAAGCAGTCTGATAGTTCTTCAACAGGGTGAATATCACCTCTGACCCACTTCCTTCCTATACATGACATGGAAGCCTCCGTTCCCACCAAAACTATAGTCACAGCAGCATTATTCATGACAGTAACTAAAGATGGAGACAGTCCACATGTCTGTCAAGTGACAAATGGTTAAATAAAACATGGTTGTTACATAGAATAGAATTTTACTTAGCAACAAAAAAGGAACAATGTTATGCCATAACATGGATAAGCTTAAAAAATATTGGACCAGGGGCTGGAGAGGTGGCTCAGGGATTAAGACTTTGGCTCACAAGCAGAAGGACCTGAGTTCAGATTCCTGGATCCCACATGGAAATGGTGGGGGCTTGTACTTCCAGCCCTGTAAGGCAGAGCCTGGGAAACCCCAGAGCACAGTAAGGAGGTAGTGCAATTCAGGATGATTCCCAAAGACACCCTTGGCCTCAACAGGTATGTGTGTGTGTCCAAATAAAAAGGTACAGGAGTGCTGAAAATGTTCTAAAGTTGATTCTGATGATACTACATTATGAATATATTGAAAATGATCATAGTCTACAATTTAAATGAGCAACTTCTCTGTGAGTCGTATCTTGGTAACAGTGGTATTACTCCTTCTTCTAACTCTCCGATGAAAGACCAAACTAAGAGGCCCCACTGACTAGCACACAGCATTCATGTGAAGGGGCCGTTAGACTTGGCCTTATTTCATGTCGAGTGTGGTGTGTCACTCAGGAAGATGCTGGTTTCTGCTGAGTATCCCCAGGCTACTTGCACCTACAAAGGCAGCACGTGCTGAGTTTGAGTTCAAGCAATCGCTAGTCTGTCAAGATGACTGATGGGCATCTCTTGTATCAAACCCTATGTAGTATGGCCAGTCCACAAGGGAGCTCTGTTGCAGTTCGCCTGCACGGTTGCTGATAAATGACTATCAGATGGCTTAAGGGAACAAGGGTTTGTTTTCTTACAGTTCTCAGTCCAGCTTGACGGGAGAGCATGCGCCAACACCAGGGCCGAGGGAACTGGCCACACCCTCTCTATGTAATGGCTGAGAGAAGGACGATCCTTACTTGCCAGACCAGCATGTCTGGCCAAGTGTACACAAGGATGCCAACTCTCTCAACCAGCTCTCTCTATTTTATTCCAGGGCCTGATCCCACCCACCATAGGCTGGGCCTTCCCTATCAGCTAGACAGTCTCCTGCAGGTTTGTTCTAGGCCTAATTCAACCGCTAATTCTCTACAAATGTGCCCAGAGCTCACACACCAACAGTCAAGTTGACACCTGTGCCTCACTGTGACAAGCTCTAAGAGACAATGACCAGAGTTAAAACTCATGATATAGCTACAGGAAGTACACATGAAGGCAACATGTTCACACCCTCATCAGGGAATCTTCAGAGCGAGTTTGAGGTCGTAGTGCCATGATCTCGTAGGACACTCCTACACTGGATCGCTGAAGGAGCTCGTGGCCTTTCTTTTGAAAAGTTGCAGTGTCTTGTCTTTAGGAACTACACAGAAAGATCGACCTGGATATATACGTGTCTGTTATGGGCGACTGAGTCTGAATTTGACAGTGACTTTTTCAATCGCCCTTTCCACCCATAGGCATGGACACCCTGAACAGTGCCATAGAAAATCTTATGACCTCATCCAGCAAGGAGGATTGGCCATCGGTGAACATGAACGTGGCCGACGCCACCGTGACTGTCATCAGTGAAAAGGTGAGGACTCATAGAGGACATTGACCTGTCTGCACTTCCGGGGGGGGCTTGGGATGCAGCAATCACTCACAAAACTTAGAAGCAAGCAATAACACCTATTAAGTTTGTATGAGCGGAAATAATAATAAAAAATGTTTAAACAAAAGAAGCAAGCAATAACAGAGAAGCTCGGGGGCTGGGGAATTGACTCAGCAGTTAGGCCCTGCAACGTTGAGGAGTTTGGATCCTCACAACACGTAAAAGACAGGCATGGCAGCTGCCTGTACTCCGGGACTCTCCAGGGCAAGCTGTCTAGATGGACTAACTGATCGATGAGCTCTGGGTTCGACTGGAAGGCCTTAACAATAAAAATGGAGAGCAACTGAAGATGCCCCCCAGTGTCAACTTCAGGCCTCAATTATGCACGTGTGTGTGAATACATGCAGGCCCCTGTAAAAGAGAAAAAAAAGAACACTTTGGAAATCAAGCCAAGTTTGACTTCTTGGAGCTGAGGGTATACCGACTTGTGATTGAAGTGACCTACATTCATAAAGGACCGTGGCCTCTGTGTCAGTCTCACTGTACACACCTTCGCTCTCCTTGGGACCTAGAAATTCTATCCTGTGCTCCTGTTTCTGCCTTTCTCATTAGCTCAAGAACTTGGGACACATTTGCTAACAGTGATTATGTGTTACTTGCTATAGCCATGAGTTTTTCTGGCCATTAGCTCTTAGGGCCCCAGTGTGGACTGGCCATGCTATGTGAGCTTGGGGAAACAAGCACAGAAAGATCAAATCTCTGGGGGCTGGAGAGGTGGCTCAGGGGTTAAGCCTCTGCCTTGCAGGCGGAAGGTCCTGAGTTCGGATCCTAGACCCCACCTATAGACGCTGGGCAAAGCGGGGGCGTGGCCTGCCTTTTTGGTTCTGGTAGGGCAGAGCCTGTGAATCCCAGGGCAGAGTAAACAAGGAGGAGGTGGAGGTGTCCATGGTGGTTTCCGAATTCATCCGTGGTTCTACACACACACACATACATACACACACGCACACACGCATACATGCACAATTGAATAAATAATAAATAATAATTAAAAAAAGAAAGATCAAGTCTCTTGCCTACGTTCACACACTCAGAACTGCAGGGCCAGACTTTGAAGCCAGATGACAGGCTTCAGCCCACTTTCCAAAATTCTGCCTCGTAAAGCGCCTATTCTGGAAGGATCTCAGATCACAAGCCTGTCCTGACTGCTGCCAAGCAAGGGTCTCTTTCAAGCCCACTTCTGGTAGCAGTGGGAAGGATGCTCACCAGCCTGCCTCTCTGGAGGGCTGTTCTGGATGTTCCTCAAGTATGCCACCCATACCCATTCTCCCTGCAGCACCCTGACCAGGGCTACTCCTTCCTTCCGCCATCCCTGTGCCTACCCAGTCAGTGCTCTCCCAACCCAACATTTTTTTCCCACAAGCCTCCTGACCTCTGTGATCAATATAGTCTGCCTATGACATGCTTTCATGTCTGAATGAATGTTTAACAAGTCAAGATGTTATGGTTTAGAAGCTGACATTCTAGATGTGTTTGCTAACTGAACAATTGCATATGGTTGTTGCAAAGGATGTGGTCCTTTGAGCCATGGGAATTAATTCCACCATGTATTTCACCGCTGTATATGGTTATCAGTTTGGAGAAATAGAGAGAAATGATACGACAGATCTGTTGATTTTAGCAACTTGTCGTCTTACATGGTGTCATGGTTAGGCACAGGTGTCACCTTGACTCTTGAGGGTTTGAGCTCTGGGCACAGTTGTAGAGAGTTGATGGTTGAGTTAAGCCCAGAGCAAACCTGAAGGAGATTGTCTAGCTGCTGGGGAAGACTCAGCCCATGGTGGGTGGGATTAGGCCCTGAATAAATCACAGAGAGCTGGTTGAGAGAGTCGGCATCCTTCTGTTCACTTGGCCAGACTTGCTGGTCTGGCAAGTAAGGATTGTCCATCTCTCAACCATTACTCAGTGATGGTGTGGCCAGTTCCCTCAGCCCTAGTGTTGGTGCATGCTCTCCTGTGAAGCTGGACTAACAACTGTAACTAGAAATCGTAAGAGAATAAACCCCTTGTTCCCTTAAGCCGTTTGATGGTCATTTATCAGCAACCATGCAGGCTGACCGCAACACATGGTATTAGGAATATGAGATGGATCTCCCTTTCTCCTGGGCAAACAGGCTTTGATCTCTGTGTTGAGTAGGATGTAGAAGAACACAGTATCGCTCTTCCCACGGAGAGCCGCAGAAGTATAGTGGACAGGCAGCCGAACACACTTTCCTTTTCTACAACAGCAGGATCATTCGCAGCAAGACACTGAGGGCCAAGTTTCCCTTTTCTAGAAAGACACATAGGCCTTTCTGAATCTATTTTAGCCATGTGGCTCTGTGCGTGTGTGTGTGTGTGTGTGTGTGTGTGTGTGTGTGTGTGTGTGTGTGTGGCACTTGAGTATATGTGCCTGTGTCTCCACAAAGGTGACTTTGGGAATCATGCTGGATGGCCGTACTTCCTTATTACTTTGCTCTGGGGTGTCCCTGGCTCCACCTTCCACAGCTGGAAGTAGAGACTACAGCCATATCAATGCAGAATTTTTACTTGGCATGTGGGCATCTGAACTCAAGTCCTTTTGCTTTTGAAGCAAAAACTTTAATCCCTGAGCTATCTGTCCAGCCCTCCAACCATATTTATTTACTATTTTATTTTATTTTATATTCATGTATGAGTCTGTGTGCATGTGTATCAGAGGGCAGTGTGTCCCTATGGAGGCTCGTGGGTGACTTCAGGAATCACCCCAGATTGCTTCACCTCCTATTTGCTTTGCTCTGAAGTTCTCCCAAGCTCCACCTTCCAGGACCTGAAGTACAGTACACTGCCTGGCGTTTTACGTGGGATCTGTGAACTTAGGACCTTCTGCTTTAGGAGGCAGAGTCTTAATCCCTGAGCCATCTCTAGCCCCTTAAACCTTATTTTTTAAAATGCCAGGTCCTATAAGGTGGATTCTGTGGTGTGTTTAAGGTGTGACAGTTTTGGTGATAGCAGACCGGCTTCCCCGATGCCGACCTGGTGTCTCTTGCAGAAGGAAGAGGAAGTCTTGGTGGAGTGTCGCGTGCGGTTCCTGTCCTTCATGGGAGTTGGAAAGGACGTCCATACGTTTGCCTTCATCATGGATACCGGGAACCAGCGCTTTGAGTGCCATGTGTTCTGGTGCGAGCCCAACGCCGCCAACGTTTCGGAAGCTGTCCAAGCTGCCTGTATGGTGAGTGGTCCCTCCCACCTAGGGGTTGCCCCGCCCTCCCTCCCCTGCTCGTCCCATAGGGGAGATGAGAGTTTGCCATTGAGAAGGGTGCAGTCTAACTCTTAGAGCCCTGCCGTACTTCATCGCTCTCTCGTTCCTGCGGGCAGAATCCGCTGTGGCAATTGTGCCAAACAGGACCCATCTCAGGAGCCAGGGTTCCGTAGAGACTGCAGTCCAAATTATCCATTCAGCGTGTGATCAAGAAATGCTGCTCACGCTGGGTTGTTGAAGTTTGCATTCAACTTGGTATTTTAAGAATAAAATACCTTGAGTGGATCTTTTGTTGTTGTTGCTGTTGCTCCTTAGTTGTTTTAAAACTCGCTGTTTTTGTATATTTTGGAATTGCATATTTTTATATTGTATCTTTTATTCCGCACAACAACCCTGTCGGGCTGTTTCACCTGTGAGGAATGAGGCCAGGCACAGGACCAGAATCTGGGGTGCCTCCCCACACTGGAGGGCCACTTCGCCATGCATATGATTTGAAGCGAGTCCCTCGTCATTCCCTGAATGCATAGCCTGTGAGCCGCTTTCATGATGTGCACTGAAAAGCTGTAGTAGTGCAAGGGAGCTGTGGAAATGCAGCTATCGAAGCCTGAGGCTCACGGCACAGTCTGGTGATGGTAGTCTGGCTTGCTGGGGCCAGTGGAAGGAGGTGGAGCTCGTGCAGTGAGCCCGGTGCTTTCATGTCTCTGTGTGACTCCAGCAAACATGGTTAGGCATGAACTGAGCAGGTTCGACTTTGGGAGTTCTGTTTGTATTTCATTTGGTTTGGTTTAGTTTTTTGAGATAGGACCTCACACTAAACCCAGGCTGACCTGAAACTCACTTATATAGCCCAGATGGGCCTCAAGGTCACAGCGATGCTCCTGTCTCGGCCTCCCAAATTCTGGGATTATAGGTGTATACCACCACTTCCAGCTCATACTTAAGATTTTAAAGAAAATCCCTGCAAAAAGGAAGACAGTGCCTCTACCTTCCTGCCTGTCTTTCCTAGTGGAAGACAGGTTTGAGGGACAGGTTGAGGGGTAGCAGCACAGGTGAGGGGTAGCATTCTTCCTGGGGGCTGGCCAACTAGTGTGGACCAGAGCGGCAAAGAGCATCTGGGTTGAAGCAGAGATCTATCCAAGAGTCCTGCTGGAGAGCTTGTTGGCCTGGGATGGGGCTGCTGGGGCAGGAGGCTATGTGTCTATGGGCTGGATAGAGGCCAGAGAGCCAAAGTGTGACTCAGGATAATCTCTGAATAAGGAAGCTCAGGCATAGAGGGGATGGCGTGCAACCCAAAGAGAAGTAGGTGAAAAAATGGGACAGCGCTAGATTGAGAAGGAATTGGAAGAAGGGGCAGCTCTGAAAATGGATGACCGAAAGTCTGACGGTCAAAAAGTTGCTTAAGGGACAACGCTGGTTGGTCTGTGATCCCGATTGCTTTAGGACGGAAGCGACGTGCACACGGTTTTGGACTGAGGATGGGATAGCGAAGTTGGCTTCAAGAGGAGGCTATCTGTACACATCGTGTACCTCATAATGGCATATGGACCGTGCATGTGGACAGTGCTTCCATAAGATTCCAATGTGTTGGGCTGGAGAGGTGGCTCAGGGGTTAAGCCTCCGCCTTGCAGGCGGAAGGTCCTGAGTTCGGATCCCAGATCCCACGTATAGACGCCAGGTGGAAGCGGGGGCAGCCTGCGCTTCTGGTCCTGGTAGGGCGGAGCCTGTGAATCCCGGGGCAGAAGGAGGTGGAGGCGTCCATGGTGGTTCGCGAATTCGTCCGTGGTTCTACACACACACACACACACACATGCACACAGTTGAATAAATAATAATAATAAAAAAATTAAAAAAAAAAAGATTACAATGTGCTGAAAACTTCCTGTTGCCTCCAGTGTTATTACAAAAGGTCAAAAAGGTTTTGAAAATAGAGTTTATAATTAGAAATGTTAAGGTAAGCTAAGGTTAATTTACTGAAAATTGCTACTATAGCATAGGTGCAGTGATAGGTGCAGTGGTGTCCTGCTAGCACACATGGAGCAGTACCCCCTGTGCACTCCATCTATATCAGTGCTCATGTACCTGCTTTCTATCTTTCGTACATCTGCTTACCTATGTTTTAGGGCACAAATCCCATCCTGTGGTAGACACGCTCAGACAGCAACTCAGTACAGTAACCTGCCATGCAGGTCTGCAATCTAGGAGCAGCACCGTGCCCCACAGCCCAGTGTAGCTGGTCTGAGTGACACTGATAGTCACACGACGGTGAAGTCACCTAGCATGTTGCTCAGAATGAGTCTTGGTCACAAAGCCACGTGCAGGTACAGCATAGCCCGACTGAAAATGGTCATAATGCTCTGGATGAAAAGTTTCTATTGCTTAGGTAAGGACTTTTTACTTTGATGAGCTGGAGAGATGGCTCAGGGATTAAGCCTCTGCTTCGAAAGCAGAAAGTCCTGAGTTTGTAAAAATGCCAGGTGGAAAATGGTGGCGGTCTGGAAGGTGGAGCCTGGGAAACTCCAGCGCAAAGCAGAGAGGAGATAGGACAATCCACGGTGATTCCTGAAGTCACCCTTGGGCCTCCACAGAAACACACGCACACGCACATGCGCGCGTGTGTGCGCGCGCACACACACACACACACACACACACACACACACACATATACACTTTTTACTTTGACATAAGCCAGAAGATGCTAAGAACCAAAAACGGGGAGCTGAGGGGCAAGAAGTAGAGAGGACTCTCTGGTTTTGTGGTTGTTGGAGGTAAGAGAGCGGCTCGCACAGGCGGAGAACAGGAAGGGAGACCGTGGACCTGTAAGAGGAGAGAGGAATCTGACTTCCGTCCATACTCCGGTGGGTCCCTCTCACCAGTTCCTTGTTGGAGAGTATTTTCTCCCAAGTGCTTATGGAGGCAGGATTTTAACACTCATAAAGGCTCAGTGAGAGAAGCAAGAAAATTCAGGAGCCGAAGCGAACCTGTGGACCAGGTAGGGGGAATTAGGACGGGGCAAGGAGCTATCGGAAGCAAGCAGAGAATGCTGTTTCAAGCAAGCAAAAAAAAAAAAAAAAAAAAAAAAAGTCTATTTAGATATTTCATAAAATTGAAACGGATCATAACAGATGGTTCAGGTCCTAAAATGAGTGGCTTTCAGCCTTAATTACACATTTTAAATGCTAATGGCAATTAGATAATTAGCTTTATCAGTAGCTACAGTTTGTTTTCAGATTCCCAGACTCATTTTCCCTCTTCAAAACAACATTTTTTTAAATTGTATTAATGCGACCAGCTGGAGTTACTCAGTCAGTGTGGCAGAAGACTGTGGGTGTGCCTCAAGTCCTGCACCCCACTCTGAATCCAGCTCTTCTAACATACCCAAATCTACATGGCTTTCCAGCTGGAGTAGCTCCTATGCTTTGCACTAGCTGAGATATGGTATTTAACATATGCTTCGGAATCTTTTTAAGACGTATTTTGCAACTATGTCACAGATCTAACAAGGCACACACAGTAGACATGTAGTTAAGCCAGTCTTCTTCATGTATTGGTTATTTGACTGGCCAGACTTCAGTCCTAAGTTGATATTTTCTTACTTCCACTTTAATCTCTGCTGAAGTATTTAACTTGATTCAATAGCATCTAATGGTTAAGAGATTTCAGGCCTTTAGAATTAAAGGTATTTATAAGATAAATTTACTGAGTTGAAGAGGTCAGTTGCTGGCGCGTGGGCATAGGATAATATTGTAACATGCCATCACCCGTCTTCCTGGCCAGTCTAGCCTAATCCATGGGCCCCAGATTCAGTGAGAGAGAGCTTGTCTCGACTGATTGTCTCAGCAATTAAGATAGCAAGTGAAAAAGACACACAACATTGATCTTTGCTCTTCACATCTGTGTACACGCATACACATAGGCGGGGCTAGTAGTAAACTCTTGAACTTAGATTTGAGAGCCAGATCATTTGCTTTTCAGAGTTCAACATGTTGGTGATGAATTAGAAGACGTAAAAAACAAAGAGCAATAAAATACTGTTCATTCCCTAAAACTGTGTTTGTTTCATTCCAGTTACGATATCAGAAGTGCTTGGTAGCCAGACCACCTTCCCAGAAAGCCCGCCCGCCACCTCCGCCGGCAGACTCCGTGACCAGAAGAGTCACAACCAATGTCAAACGAGGCGTCTTGTCACTCATTGACACTTTGAAACAGAAACGCCCCGTCTCAGAAACGCCATAGCCGCTTGTGTTTCAAGGATTCTGTTTCTCTTAACCTGAGGATCAAATAGCTACACTAAAGAAAAGGAATTCATTATCTGGCCTTCCATCCAGTTGCTGATGCTTTGTCTCCAGAGAATTTATCTTTAACCAAACAGTGTTAGACAAGCATGTTCTCTGTCTTGCCACCATCACGTGATATGAGAAGAAGCATGAGGGTTTTGATTTTTTTTGTTTTTATTTTTTGTTTTGCTGTCAGTAAGTTACATCATAGGCAGTGGAAGGTCCTTTTTCTTGTAAATATTGTGAACATGATTTGACCTCACACACACACACACACACACACAATGTGGCCACACCCCTCCTAGAAAACTAATGCTGCATCCTTAGAGTGAATGATGCCCGAGTTCCTTTCACTGACCTATTGACCAGATCTGTCACAAGCAACCTTTGACTTCTACCGCATATGGCCCTCTTTGCAGCATTAAAATGTTTAGATGCTGAATCACAGATACCATTGAGTGGCTGTCAGAACAGGGTCTTAGTTTTTCATAAAATTGAACCTGTTGGTTGACAAAATTGGTTGCTGGCATCAGCAGAAAAACCAACAAGCAGCTTTCCTCAGCAAGCTGTGTGTGACACAGACACCATTTCATGTCTACAGCTGTTTGTGGGGTAATGGGGGGAGAAAAGAAACCTTAATATTGACGCAAAACTAAATTTGAGGAATTAAAATCAAACAACAACAACAAAAACTTCCTTTTCAGATAGTTTTCAAACTGATTGTTAAGAAAAAGAAATTAACAAAATCATAATGCATTTTGGGTGGGACAATACTTCAAACTTCTGCCTTACATTATACAATGCAACTAGAGAGTTAAAGTTCACTATGGCCGTTCTCTGCCCAGACATGAAAATGAAGTGCTCCTCATAAAGCTTTCATCCTTAGCTTGATATGCAACTAATATGCAATTTAGATTGAGGAAGCGTCATTTGTAACTCTTGTCATACGCTGTTATTTCAGGTCTCCCCCACATGATGCTTGTTAGAACACATCCTGCGGGGGGGTCAATGTTCTGCTAGACTTCTGTCTAGCCCAATCTTTCTCTAGTGCTTTTTGTCCGGAAAGCTGTGTGTCCATCGTGTATTGTCCATGGCAACAAATTTAAGTTGAAACTTCCTTAGATTTAATTTTTTTTATCCGAGCAAAATATGCATAGGAATAATGAACCGATTGACACATTCCCCCAAAGTAGCCTTTACCTGCTGCTTTTTGTGTAGATATAAAACTGAACCACAAAGATTCACAATTTAGACTCTTGTTGACATTTTAAAAGTAAGTTGCAAAGGAGATCAATCTTAATATTAGTCCTGTTTATTTTTTAATTTGCACTGTTATGAAAGTAATGCTTTATCCATATACTTGTCAAAGTGGTTTCCAAGGTCTGTTATGTTTGAGCCTTAGAAGGTAGAAAAGGTACCGAAACTCACCGAAGAAGTCAAAATCCAAAGTACCAAGGGGTTAATTAAACGACTTAAGGTCTCACCAAAGCTCGTGAGAGCCAGAACCGGGACACACATCTCCCCAGTTTTGTCACGTTACTCCGCCTCCTTCCTTCAGGAAAACCCTTTCCGAATGATTCTGGACCCGTGCAGAGAGCAGATGATGCAAATACTCCTTTCAAGATGTCTCAGATTCTGTGGTAGCTAAGGAAAGATGTCCCGTTTACCTACCCAGTGGCATTACTTGTCAGAACATTGTCCTCTCCCAGCTCGGGACTTCGCTGCAGTGTGCCTCGAACATGTAGTAGAGGACAAGGTACCTCAGCTGGCCTGTCCCGGTCTAGGGGGCTTCTAGGGGGCTTGGCACTGAGCCTCCAGAGAATATGATAGAATCCATCGGCAATTCATGGGTGGTGGGCACAGGGGCTGGAGCCATCTGCCAGCAGCCTCGGTTATAATACAAACCAGTAACTGATAGGGAAAACAAACTGTACTTCACACCTGTTGCACTCTCTCCGAAGCACCCAGTGCCATCTGAGAAATAAGCACATAAGAACCCTTGCTATGCCCTGTGAAAAGCTGGTCAAAATTCAGTTAGGATGGTTTTCCATCCTCATCGCCCCGGTGAAACATTTTAGCGCACCTGCCTTCAAAAAACTTAAATAGTACTTCCCTTTTCTGCAGGAAGTCTCTACCCAAATCTCTTCGTCACTTTTTTTTAAGGCATACATTTGTTTGTTTGCAGGATTCAAGAATACTAAGCTAGCTTTAAGTAGCAACTGATTTATATATGCAATTTTAAGATGCAGTAAAATGAATGATAGCCTTTACATATTGAAAACTTTACTATGGATATTTTGTTTTGAAAATAGTTTTGCATACTAAATGCAGGTTAATTTTGTAAAATTAATTATGTTAAACAGTATGTTCAAATACTTTCTGCCATGGCCAAAAAGTATGTATGAAAGTATGTGTGTATTCGTCTGTGAAAGGATGCCAATATTTTACCTGAGATCTTGGTGATTCTTCAGTTATCTATGCATTCTTTATATCTGTGATTTGGTAAATAGGCAGCCATGTTCACTATGCCTTGTATGTCTTATCATTTTTTTAATTAACCTGTTAAATACAGCTTAAAATATTTTTATTTTATTTATTCTATTTTTACTGAAATATACTGCATTATTGTGTTAATGTATTATCTTTCCTGGATATCATGCCACAATGTATCCAGGTCTAAGTAATCTCAGTGAATTATACATTGCCTAAAAGGTGGTTTTGTAATGATTTGTAGTCACATTTCTATTGGAATATGTAGAAGAAAAAGGCAAAATGCTTAAAGTTCTTTTTATTTTTGAAAAGCAGCTAGCTAGATAAACTTCGCCACCTCATCCACAAGCTGCTCCTTGGCAGCGTCAAGGGGAACAGCCAACATGCCTACGGCTAAGAACTTTCCTTTGTAGACTATAGCACTGTGCGGTGCTTTGTTTTTATATCTGTCACGACATGTGCGATTTCATGAAAAAGACACACATATATCCACACGCCCTTTGTTTCCACCTGGGTATAAACGCACCCATAGCTGATTAGAACCATTGGTTTTTGTTTGTCTTGTCTTATTGCATGAAGGAACATTAGACCCATTTCCATTAAAACAAGTTCTTGGTGATAAAACTGTTGGCGCTACTTTTTTTTTTTTAAATCCCTAACATGAGTTTAAGAAGGTCACTAACACAAAGCCATTTACTGGGCGCCCCAAAGCTTCCTTCTCATGCTTGGCATACTCGTCTTATGAACATTGCGACACAGAATTTTGTAAGCAACATGAAAAAAAAAAAAAAACAACTCTGACTTTAGCACAAGTTAATAAATCCACAAGCTCTGTAGTTGGCCAGATTAGCCTAATACTTATCTAATGTTGTTTACAGCCAGTAAAAACAATTGTTTCAACATGCTGGGGATGTAGCTCTGCGGTAGGACCCTTGCACGGCCCTATGTCTAGACCCCAGAATCACTAAAGGGAAAACCCATTTCTGCTTCAAAGCAGAGATGTGCACCATCTGAGAGCAGCCCGTGGCCCCCGCTGCTGCTGCTGCTGCTGCTGCTGCTGCTGCTGCTGCTGCTGCTGCTGCTGCTGCTGCTGCTGCTGCTGCATCCTCAAAGGACAGCTGTTTCCTTTTCCTTTTGATACCTTTGCTGCTGACCACTTTTACACATTCAAGATGTAAGTTGCAGTGAGAAGAAACTTAGCTGCACAAAGTGCTTGGCTCATTTATCTAACAACACACCCATACATACAAGAAACAAACAGAAATTGTGTCTCTACAGTGGTCATTTCATTTTTGTATTCTTACCTCAGATTAAATGTTTTTAAAATCATTTTAGGGCTAGAGTGATGCCTCAAGCAGAAGGTCCTGAGTTTGGATCCCAGGTCTCATATAAAAACCAGGAGGAAAGAGGCTGTGCTTCCAGCCCTGGTGAGCCTGGGAAAACATCAGAGCGACACAAATGGAGATAGAGCCAATCCAGGATGATTCCCGAGGTCACCCTTGGCCCTTCACCAGGACACACAGTGCCCTCTGACACATACACATAAAATAAATAAGGTTCAAATTTTGAGGAATGATCCTGTCCCTGTTTGTTGGTCAAGAAAGACAGCTGGCATTCCAAACACTGAAATCCATTTAGTCATCAGTCAAAGTCTTGTAAACAGTCTTTCAAGAATGAAGACATTTCAGTGTAACGAAGTCTAGCTTTCACTCCTTTAAGTGTTAGGAGCAGAGGAACTGGTGAGGCAGCGCAGCAGTCGGTGTACTTAGGGCAAGTAATAGGGCCCAAGATCAAGCCCCCAGATCCCATGTAAAATGCTGGATTGAGTGTGGCGGCCCACCTATACTTCCATCCTCAGAAGGCAAAGATTTGGGAATCTCCAGAGCAAGCTTGCTAGCCTTGCTTCCCCTGTCGATGAGCTCTGGGTTTGCTTAGGTACCCCATCTCAAAAAGAATAGGGTGGACTTGCTGTTGATTTCCTAATATCAGTATCAGGCCTCCACGTGCACCTGCACCGTACGCACGACACTCCCCTCCACATGCACATACCCGTAAAAATGGAAATACTAAGAATGAAGACTGGAGATGGAAAGACATTAGAAAGGTCAGTTGGACCTGACTCTGCTTCCAACATGAGAAGACCAAGTATGTGCCCGAGTTTTGTTTCTTTGTTTGTTTTGTTTTGTATTGTTTTTTGAGGCAGGATTTCATGTCACCAAGACTGGCTTTGAACTCATGGCTGTCCTTTTCCCTTTGCCCCTGAGCACACTCCACATGCTGTTTAAGGCCTTAACTGTTAGTGATCAGAATTTCATCTTGGTTTTCACAGTGGCAAAGGGTTTTGTTACTGGAGTATCTCAACACTAGTAGTTTGATTCTTTTGACTTAGCAACACTTTAAGAAGTTCAAAAGAGTAGATCACCAAGCAAAGGTCACGCGTGACTTGGAATCTTCTCTAGCGGTGTCTTGTCTTGCTTTCATCTGATTTTCCCTTCCTACTCTACTAAAATATTGAGATAATTGCTCCTGTCCTCCTTGGAAGAGTGATAGATGAGTGGTTTCATTCAGAATCTCCATAGACTTCTAAAGAGAAAATTAATACAATGCCAAAATGCGTGTTTGAAGATACCGAAAGCAAGTGACTTCGAGTGGTGACTGAGTCGCGCTGCTGGAGAATGTCCTGAGCCTCTTCAGCAGTGACAACGCCTCCAGCAATCACTCGAGAACAAAATCTCATACCTGCTTTTGGACAGTGAGTTGCTTTTCAACTCTGATGGAGTGAGAGGAGGAAAAAGATAAGAATTCTGGGATGAATTCAGCTCTTCTCTGAACGATGTTAAATTAAACAACTGTGACAGCCACAATTTTAGATCACAGAACTATGTCGTTCTAGGTTAAGTATTGGAAATGCTTCTGCGTGGGTTTTTTGTTTTGTTACAGTGGGGAGGGGGTGATAGAAACCAGGGTCTGGTGCCTGCCAGGCAAGTGGCCAACTGCTGGGTTACATCCCGGCCCTTAGATTTTTTTTTTCAAGACTCGGTTTAGAATTCATAATCCTGATGCCTCTATATTTTTTTAAGAGTCATAACTAAAGAGAAGAATTTTTTGGAGATTCAAAAGATAAGCCTCAAGTATAAAACTATTTCTTTTGCATATAGATTTTAATGAAAGATAAATCTTAAAGAAAAATCATTTAATATTATGAAGATGAAACTCATCATTCTTTTTTCTCTTCACTTCAAATGAAGAAATAAAGGATATTAGAGCTGAGTCTTTCCTAAATATTCTACTCAAATTATATCACCTGAATTGCTCATTGAGGAACTAACATTGCTACACAATTAGATTCTGAAAATAAAACTTTAAATTCAAGCTCCATGGGTGTTTATGGTTTTTAAAAAAAAATAAGATTTATAGTCAGAACTTATTCTATTTAATGTCAAACAATTTCTGTTACCATGATGAAAAAAAAATCAGTAGACCCAGAAATGATAATCATGTCAGTATTGGTAGGCAATTGATAATACATTCAAAAGGAATTGACATTTAATTAACATAGTGCCACAATATATTTTAATTGTGCATCAGAAATGAATTCCCAAAATTTGATTACTGCACGCCATTCGAAATGACCTGTACATTGTGCTGCATCACCTGATCTTTAAATGGAATCAGAAATCTCCATGAATTTCTTCACCAATAGATTTGTTACATATATTCAAAAGTTGTACCTCTTTCTCAGAATTAGGTATATTAAGGTGGAAATTTACTCTGTCTTTTTTTTTTTTTTTTTTGCAACAGTGTTTGGCATAAACAGTTCAAAGGGAGGGATGATCATGCTCAGTCTATGCAGAATTCTAGGTCTCCAGAAATAGTTTTGTCCCTGAATGGACATCTGACCAAGCTCTAGAACTTCCTGGGCTTCCTGCTGCTCCATCTCAGTGCATTATAAAAACTCATGGCATTCCCTGTTCCAGGAACAGGGGGATAATCTCAATTGTGATTGAAAAGGTTCAACACTTTAGACCTCTTGACTCCCCCCAAGAAGTGGGCTTAGGTCCTGAACTGGACCTGCAGGAAAGGATAGCATACTGTACATCTCAGAAGTTGCAAGCAAGCCCCTCACAGTGAAGTCTGCAAAGCTGCCTGCTTAGAATGCAGACCGAGCCCTTTGTGCAAGACAGCTGACGATCCAAGAGGGAAACGAGTTCTGACGGCCGATTCAGAGTCTACAGCAGATCAGCCCTGAGCTAGTTCGATCCTAATTCTGCTTGCTCGACTCCCTCCATTATTGTTGCTCACCTGTCTTCCTTCTCAGAAGGTAATACCACATTTAGAAGATACTAAGTAACCAAAAGTGAGTGGGAGTATCTTGCAGTGTTAAACCTGAGAAATACCAGCAGCCCCTGTAACCATGCATCAGAGCCATGGCCGAGGACGTCTGAATAGAGAGGGGGAATTCTCCTTAGACTTCTCCCCTCTTCTGGATGCTGATGGTGAGGAAAGGTAGCTGGGCACATTGCTCTTCGATCCGACCCAGCGATAGTAAAAATGGTGAGTTGGCACCTGAAATCTACTTCCTTGGGGACTCGAGAACGGGAACATCACCGGAGGCAAAACAATCTCCACGGGCTTGAGAGGAATCATCCTCCCTTCGTGTCGGGATTTCACAAAGTTCGTCTGCCGGTCACATGGCCGGTGGGCACAAGTGTTCTTCATCAGTGTGGGCACTAAAGGATTGGTGACCGGCTTGATGGGCTTTCTGGCCTGTGAGGAAGGCCCCACTTGGACCACACTTTTGTGTGTGGGGAGAGGCGTTTTTGTTATGATTATCTCTGGACGGTTGGCACTGGTTTTAGTTTCTCGATTCAGGAACTCCGTGATTTTCAGCTGGACACCGTTGTTATCGTTAGTAACAGCTTTTGGAAATGTCGTCTTTGATTTCTTCTTCCTCCTCTCCCGTTTTGACGATTTCCCCAACTCAATCCCTTCCAGCAGACCCTTTGCTGCCGCGCGAGCCAAAACGTCTTTCACGGACACGGCCTCCGAAGGGTCTCGCTACAAGAAAAGCAGTACTTGTTAATGTGGTCACCGTTGTGTACATGTTAAACCCCTGCCAATGTTTTGACACTAAACAAACTAAATTGAACGGTTTTTTAGCTTTAGTCCCAAATATATTTCCTATGCCTCAGCAGGTGACATTTAACTTCAACATCCCATTTATACATCTAGTAAAAAAGAATCACACAGTTAATTCCTTATGTGTTAAGGAAGATGTGCTAAATGTTGACAAATGGCTTGGAGAGGCAGGAGTGCAGGGCAGGCAAAAGGATGCCCTGAGGAGAATCAGAAACATTAGGTGTGATTTGCCATACCACATTAATTCCTTTTTCCACCCTTCAGCACATCTTTCCGAAGTGTTCATGAAGTGGGGTTTGCTTGCAAGTATGACACGGATACAAGGTAAGACATGGGTTGGAATTTCTCTTTCCCCTTACCTCTCGTGTTAAAATAGAAATAAAACAACCATTGGTAACGTCAGATGGTTCTATCCTGAAAAATTTGTCAGTAGACAAGTGTATTTCCTTTAGGGAGCATAATGGAAGAACAGGAGGACTGAGTCTGCAGGAAAAAAATGAACAAACATTAGATAGATAGAATGGCTTTTCTCCTTCCAAAAGAGAAAAAACTATCTTTCAATTAAGTTTTCTCCTATTGTGTTGTACCAATCACTCAGATAAAAATTGCAAATGGAAAAAAAAAGTTCAGCCTGTCTTTTTCAAAATTCTAAGTTGAGAACTCCTATTACTCATATCACACGTATAAAGTCTCTAAATAACTATGACAAGGATAATGATCTTTTAACTTCAGCGACTGAAAGCGTCCTTAAGTCGTAAGGTGTGATCAAAATAGGGAAAACACATACAGCAATCACAAAAGTGTAACGGGGCTAAGAGACATAGCTCCAGTTGGCAGAGTGCTTGCCTAACCTACAGACAGCCCTGAGTTCCATCCTCAGCATAGTCAAATGGGCATAGTGACCCAGACTTTGTAATCTCAACACTTGGGAGGTAGAGGCAAAGCAAAGGCTATATGAGAAACTGTCTCAAGAATAAATAAATAGCACCAGATTTTCCATGTCACGTACTAAACTATAAAGTATATGACTTTCTGCTTTGGGTTACTCTTTGTACAACCAATCTAAAAATATAGCCTATTATTTTAACTACATTATTTTCTGCCTTTTTTGGATATTAATAGGTGACTCATATAGTATTCAAAAAGAAAGAAGTAGAGAAACTTGCAATCACTCATGTTTAAATTTTTATTTTTTACATTTATTTTCTCACTTAGCAAGTTCATTAATGAATGAATAAATTATTCTTATATTTCCCATGTTTTGAATTAGAATATACTAAATAAAACAATTCAACACTTGTTCATATGAATTAAAGTATCAGGAAATATATTAATTTTGTCCATTTAAAATTTATATTTATCTCATTATTAGCCTACTAGGTACAAAGCCCATGAATAAAACATTAATTCTCTTTATACAACAGAGAAACTATGACCTTACAACAATATAAAGAAGTCTGAATATGAATGCTGAGACAAGTTGGGAACAAAATCCTTTGGGAAAACAGTTAAGGTTCAGCTAATGTGGCCGTGGGGTGGGAGTGACAAGTGGGCAAATAGGAAACTGTCACAGAGGTAGGGATGCCAATGATGTGTCTTGAAGAGTAGGTAGGCTCAAAAAAAAGAAGTAAAGCATCTGAGTCTAAACAAAAAGGAACATGAAGAAAGGCACGAGTGTCCTGACAGTGCATGATCGTGCACAGCAAGAGTTACCAGGTGGCTAGGCTATCAGGTAGCGAAAGATGGAGAATCAGGCAGGGGCCAGTTGTGCATGACCTCAAGTGACCCTCAGAGAGTTTGGCACATGGTGACTTGATCTGCAGTGCCACAGAACAATTTGTAAATAATTACGGATTATAAAACAGCCAAAGACTGTATGCCTTACTCGGCCGAGACAAGGTGCTGAATTCCTAATGGAAGCAGTTTTCTCATTCAGATGAAGGCATCTGGAAACTACGATTGCACGTTATTGTGGGTCACTGCTTCATTGACTTCAGGAGGGCAAGAACTCCCTTCAAGTCATTCCTGGGTGGCATCTTCTTGAAACTGACAGCTGACTGTTCTACATGTATCCAGAGTCCGCAGGACATTCCAGCTAGCAGACGCCATGGGGAAGAAGGTTTAAAGTCATATTTACATTGTGTGTGTGTGTGTGTGTGTGTGTGTATCAGACTTGATGACAAGCAGTTTTACACAATGAGCCATCTTGCCAGCCTTACTATTGTTTTTTGAGGGGCTCTCTGTGTACCCCATGCTGGCCTCAAGCTCATGGCACTACTATGGCATCCACATTCCAAGAGCTAGATTTACAAGGATGAGACACCATACCCAACTCAGGCTTTAGTATTAATACTTTCTCTCTATCCTTACTTTATTACTACACTTTACCTAGAAGTTGCTATAGGTACCTAGGTCATTTTTACTTCTAGCCCATTCGATACAAAAGGCTAAAAGGACTTAAGAAATAAATGTCTTCAAATAATCTACATCCAGTTTTCTGTCAACTTTCTAAAAATATTTTATATCTATAGAATACATGTATCTAAAGTGGGTTTGAAATGTGGACCCAGTTAATTCAGGAAACAAATCATGTTAAACTTAGCTTTATCAATAATAACAAAAACAACAAAATCTTTTTATGGATAAGAAGAAGGTTGGCAAAAGCTCCATGTGTGAGGTGCTCTTGGGACCGCCCCTCAACTCACACTAACCAGGGATGCAGAGAAACACCCAAAAATCAGCATATATGTGCACATGGGATAATTTATTAGCAAGCAAAATAGGATGGCTGTCTCTGAATCAGAGAGGCAGCAGCCCTGGGGTTTTTTGCAGGGCACGGCATGTGACCATGGAGCGGAGCATGTGATTATAGGGCAGGGGCACGTAGCTGAAAAAAAAAAATGGGATGGAAGGAGTGTTTGCTTCAGAGTGGGTAAAAATCCTTGGGAGAATGTGCCAGTTTTTCTTAGTTGCGGGTGGACTGGGGCTGTGGAGAAGTGTAGACAGGCTGGGGACTACGCAGCTGTCCTTGGGAGAATAGAGCTGCTTTATCTAGGCAGCCTGGGAACTGGGAAGGGTCCTTTGTCTGGACACACACGAGGCCAGAGTCGGGCAGATTGAGCCATTTTTTGTTTTAACAAGCAAACTCACCACTGTGGAATCCACTTTAAAACTGTAAGAAACTAGTCTATTTCGTCATATGAAATTCTAATAAAAAGTAATATATTTATACAACTCAGAAAGTCATTTTGTCATTTCTATATCTCCTCAATGATAGTTTTTAGCAAGATCTGGTTCTTACTTGTAAGGTTGTATTTTAATCCCTTGGTTTTGATAGTCCAGTGCCTTTTTGACCACAGCTTCATTTTCTTCTTGATACATAGAACACGTGCAGTAAACAACTGCTTGAGCTTTAGCAACTGTATATAAAGAACATGTAATCAATATGGCACCTCCATTGGCCCAATACAATTTTGCTGGCTAGCACACATTAACCATATTTTGATGGTAATGAATACCACATGTGCTTGAAACACTCAGAAAAGAATGCTAGGAGAGATTCAGGAAACACTTCCGTTGGGGAAAGGCAAGTTATCAGGGGAAAGGAGAAGAGAATATTCAAAAAAAATACGATATAGGGGATTCAGTAATGAGTATTGAAGGATGATAAATTCTAAGTACAGAACAGGAAAGGGCAGAAAAGGGGCTATGAAGAGAGTTGTGGACATCTTCAAACTGGGATGAGCAATGGCTTTGGAACCAGGAACCTCTGGGGTTGATAACCTTTAATAATATAGAGAATATATTGATAAACGCTTGATGATTTTAAAAAGTTTTACATTTATATATTTAGTGTATGTGTGTGTGTGCGCGCGCGCGTGCAGGCATGCATGTGAGCAAGTGTACACATACATGTGTTCATCTGGAGGTCAGAGATAACACATAGAAGCCGGTTCACTCCCTCAACTGTGAGTTCCAGTGATCAAGCTCAGGTGGAACTCACGCTCAGGAGCAAACACCTTTATCCGCTTTATTTTTGGTATATCCCTATTTTTTTATGATTTTAGAATACAGAGTAGTGACAGAGTTATGAGTTTTAAAGGCCAAGGAATTAAAGGAGTCCCCTCCCCACTCCACTTCCGGTCCCCAGTAATTCTGGTCAAAGAAGCATAGCAGCTATGAGAGGAGATTCAGCGAGGAATAAGTAAGACAACACGTGTAAACAGGTGTCCAGTGAGCAGCAGATAGTCAACAAGAGTTTAGATTTGTTAAATTTACCTTCATAACTAATAAGAGCACAGGACCAGAGTCACATGAATGAGTTAGCTTTTAGTTATTTCTTTCAAAAATTGGAGTCAAACCCCTTGATTAGGAATTTTACCTAATATTGCTTTATGAGAAAAGTAAGCAATTAACTATACATATTCCAATAATATAAGCTTATCAACTGCCAAATATTATGTTTTTTTAATTAAAACAGCATATAACCATTTAAATCCTTTTACTTTTCATGGTTCTTTCTGGTCTTTTTTTTTAACCTTTAAATATTCAGTCATAATTTAATAAAAGTACCTTAGTAAAAATGTACTTACCAGGCCCCCCGCCCCCGGGAAAGCCCACCTGCACCAGGTAAGAGCTCGAGCCATGGTGCAGACCCAGGGGAGGCGACACCCATCCGCCCCAGACCTCTCTGCCTTTCCCCGTACAGACCCCAGAGCCAGAGGACAGCCTTATCACACAACCCAGCCCAACAGCAGCCGAAGTCAGAGAGCCTCATCAGACCCAAGAAAGCCAAAAGCATGTACCAAAGGAAATAGTCACAGACCTAAGAGAAGATGTCCAAGTCACTTCATAAATCCACAAAATAGACTAAGTACCAGGAAAACAAGTCTTCTACAAACAGCACCAATCCCCAGGATAGATTCCAGTCAGAATAACATCCTGGATACCAGTGCAGAAAGCGATACTCGAGATAATGTCTTCCAAAGAAATGTTTTTAACATGATCAACAAACTTAGAGAAGAACTCAAAAAAGCACCATAACAAGCCAAAAAAAAGGAACTTGAAGAACTTAGAGAGGAAATGAGAAAGTATTTGACCTGATACAAACAAGAAAATAATTTTAAAATTATCTGAGATTAAAAAAAGGAAATAGACGAAACAAGAACAAGGTTAGAAGAGGTAAAGAACTCCAAACTGAAATTCAGCTGGAATTCAAAGCTAAGCTAAGTGAAAATAAAATCCTAGCAGAAAGTTTCACACAGAGAATGGATCACGCAGAAAATAGAATATCAGATTTGGAAGATAAGCTGACAGAACAGGATCATTCAATTAAAGAAGCTGAAAAGACAAAAATAATGAAGGAAATATTCAAGAACTGAGGGATATCATGAAAAAGCCAAACCTACATATTCATAGAATCCCAGAACAAGAAACCCAGGAAAACACACCCGCTAAGATCAGTAAGTTAATCATAAATGAGAATTTCCCATATGTAAGGTAAGAGTGTCCCATCCAAATATAAGACACCCATCACACTCCAAATATGACCAAAATAGGAGCAGAACAAGACAAATAATAGTAACAACGTCTCAGATACAGGACAAAGAGAATGTTCTGAGAGCTTCAAGAGAGAAAAATCAGGTCATTTTTAAAGGCAAGCTTATTAGAATAACAGCTGACTTTTCAATGGAAACAGTAAAGGCCAGAAGAGCTTGGAAAGGCATTCTTCAAGTTGTGAAAGATTACATATAGCAACTCAGGTTGGTATATTTAATCAAACTATCAGTTTTTCTTGAAGGTGAAAAATATTTTCTGATAAAAATCCTAAAGTCCTTCTTAGTTAACAAAGCAGGCCTACAGAAGATGCTAGAAAAAAATCTCAAAACTGATCAACACACTCAAAAGCATAAAAGGGAAAAATAATGCCTATACAACTACTAGGCAGAGAACTGGCAACACAAAAAAAAAACTTCAATAAACTCAAAGAAATAAGAGGAATCAATAAAAATGTATTAATAAATGACTTTAACATCCATGGGATCAACTCCCCAATCAAGACACACAGGCAACAGCATGGATTAAAAACTACAACCCATCAATATGCTGTCTCCAAGAAATACACCTCACTTTGAAAGATAGACACAATCTCAGGGTCAAAGGCGGCTCTAAGACCTCAGAATCAAAGGAAGGTCCAAGCAAACACAACTAGGAAATAAGCAGGAGTAGCCAACATAATAGCCAACAAAATAGCTTCAAGCCAAAACAAATCATAAGAGATACAGAAAGATATTACATACTCACACATTCATCAAAGGAACAATACATCAAGAAGAATTCACAATTCTAAACATATATGCTCCAAACACAAACTCACCCACATTTGTTAAACAAACACTACAACATGTAAAACAACAAATCAACCCAAACACGGTTTTAACATCCCACTGTCACCATTAGATAGGTCAATAGGCAAAAAACTGAACAGAGACACACTGGAAGTAAACCAAACCATAAACCAACGGACCTGACAAACATTTACCAAACATTCTATCCTAACACCAAGGGATATACAATCTTTTTTAGCAGTCCATGTAATGTTTTCCAGAATAGATCACTGGGCCACAAAGCAAGCTTCCATAAATACAAGAAAATTGAAGTCACCACCCGTATTCTATCTGACCACCAGGGAATAAAGATGGACATTCATAACAAGGCAAACACCAGAAAGCACACAAACTCTTAGAAGCTTTAACAATATGCTACTGAATGAGGAATGGGTCCAGACAAAAGTAAAATGGAAATTCAAAAATTCCTATAACTCAAGGATAATGAGAACACTTCATATCAAAACCTTTGGGTTAGGAAGGACCTCTTAGTCTGCCACAGAGGCCTGAATCCCCATGAGAGCAGATGATGCAGAAGGAACCTCAAGACCCTAGAGCCAAAGGACAGGAGAATAGGAGAAAGTAGAGTGGACCCATGAAGGGAGGTGAGGGACGGTGGGAATGGATGAGAGCAGGAGGGAAAGGAGGGAGGAAATGAGGGATGCAAGGAGCATGTATAACCAGGAATTTAAAATATTTAAAAATAAATTTAAAAAAAAAGAACTGCAAGATATCAGAGCTAAGAAAAAAAATGCCTTTGGGATATGATGAAGGCAGTCCTAAGGAAATTCATAACACTCAATGCCTACATCAAAGAAATGGACACCGCACAAGTTAACAACTAATAATGCAACCTAAAACTTTAGAGAAACAAGAACAAACCAACCCCAAAAGAAATAGACATGCAGAGATTAGTAGGATCAGAGGAGAAATAACTAAAATTGAGACAAAGAAAACAATACAAAGAATCAAACAAAAAGTTTTTGAAAAACTTAACAAAATTGACAAGCCCTTAGCCAAATTAACCAAAACCAAAAGAGAAAAACCCAAATTAATAAAATTAAAGATGAAAATGGAGCTACAACAGATGTTGAGGAAATTCAGAGAATCATAAGGTCATTTATTTTTCAGATACTTTACATATACATTATTACATTTACATACACTTTAAAAAATTATACACCACTAAATTTGATAATCACAAAGAAATGGACAAATTTCTAAACACATACAACACACCAAAGTTAAACCATGATGACATCAATTACTAAGTAGTTCTATAACAAGGGATGAAGTTGAAACAGTAATATTGAATCTCCTTATGAAGAAAAGCCAGGACCAGATGGATTCAGTGAAGAATTCTACCAGATATTTAAAGAACAATTAATACCAATACTCCTTAAATTATTCCACAAAATACAAAAGGAAGGAATACTTCCAAACTCTACAAAGCCAACATTACACTGATCCCAAAAATAAATAAAGACATAATAAAAAAAACTATATGCCAGTTTCATTGATGAACACAGATGTAAAGATCTTCAACAAAATTCTAGCAACCGGATACAAAAACATATCAAAAAGATCATCCACTATGATCAGGTTGGGTTTATTCCAGAAACACAAAATTAGTTCCATATACATAAATCTATAAATATAATTCATTATATAAACAAATGCAAAGCTAAAGATCACATGATTCTCTCAACTGATGCTGAAAAAGCTTTTGACAAAATCCACCACCACTTTATGATAAAGACCCCGAAGAAAATAGAGTTGGAAGCAACATTTATCAACATAATAAATTAGTCTATATAACAGTAAGCCTGTGGCAAAAATCATCCTAAATGGTGGAAAACTGGAAGCATTCTCATTCAGATCAGGAACTGCCCCTATCACCACTTCTGTTCAACATTGTACTTGAAGTCTTAGCTAAAGCCATAAAACAAGAGAGAGAAAATTGATAAAAGGAAAAGAAAAAATCAGGTTGTTCCTATTCACAGATGACATGATCCTATACCTCAAAGACCTTAAAGATTCTGCCAGGAAACTCCTGGAACTAATAAACAAATTCAGCAGAGAGGCAGGATACAAAATTAATGTTCAATCAGTGACTTTTCTATACATCAAGGATAAACAAAGCAAGAAAGACCTCAAAGAGACAATACCATTTACCATTGCTCCTAAAATAAAATGAAATGCCTTGGAATAAACCTAACCAAGGACGTAAAATATCTATACAATGAAAACTTTGAAACCCTTAAAAAGAGAAAGACAGAGAGATTACAGAAGACATCAGAAGATAGACCTCCCATTCTCTTGGATCAGCAGAATTAACATTGTTAATTTAATTACTTAAAGCAATGTACAGAGTCAACGTAATATCAACACAATTCCAACCCAATTCTTCACAGAAATTGGTAAAACAATCTTAAATTTCACATGGAAACATAAAAGACCCAGGATAGCAAAAACAATCCTGAGTAATAAAAACTCTGTAAGAGGTATCATCATACCAGACCTTAAACTATACTATAAAGCCATAGTAATAAAAACAGCATGGTAATGGCTCCCCCCAAAAAAGATATAGACCAATGGATTAGAATTGAAGACCCAGACATAAGCACACTCACCTATAGTCAACTCATCTTTAACATAGGTCCAAAAAACCCATTGGAAAAAAGGACAATATCTTCAACAAATGGTGCTGGCAAAATTGTATATCTATATGTAGAAGAATGAAACTGGACGCTTGTTTGTCTCCCTGAATGAAAATCAACTCCAAATGGTTCAAAGACCTCAATGTTAAACAAGAGACTATAAAACTCCTAGAAGAAAAAATAGAAAATACCTGCAAATTGGTTGACCTTGGCCAGCATTTTCACAATAAGATCCCAAAGGCACAGAGAATAAGTCCAACACTAAACAAGTGGGATTATATGAAATTTAAAAAGCTTTTGCTCAGCAAAAGGGAATATTAATCAAGCAAAAAATGAAACAAGCAAAAAATGAAACCTACAGAATGGGAAAGCATCTTCACTAACTGCAGATCCAACAGAGGTCTAATATGTGGAGTACACAAAGAACTTGAAAAATTAAATACCAAGGAAGTAAACAAGCCCATTTAAAAATGGGCTACAGAACTGAAAAGTTTCTTTTCAGTTGAAATTCAAATGTCTAACAAACATTTTAAAATATGTTCTAACTCCCTAATCATCAAGGAAATGCATATTAAAACCACCCTGAAATATCATCTCACTCCATTCAGAATGCCTAATTCTGGCATAAATGTGGGAAGAAGGGGACCCTCATACATTGCTGGTGGGGTTATAAACTCGTTCAACCCCTTTGAAGATCAAGTTGAAGTTTCCTAAAAAGGTTAAAACTTGAAGTTGCATATGACCCAGCTATACCACTCCTGGGAATATTCCCAAAGAACACTGTGTCCCGCAACAGAGTCATGTGTACAACATGTTCATTGCAGCTCTTCTCACAGCAGCAAAAAATATGGAACAACTTAGATGCCCATAAGTTGATGAATGGCTAATGACAATGGGGTACATATATACACAATGGAATATTCACTAGTCAGTTGTCAGGAAAGATAAACTAATGAAATGTGCCAGAAAATGAATGGAACTGGAAGAAATCATGCTGTGTGAAAATAGCTCAGACAGACACTATGTTCCCTCTTACAAGCAGATTCTAATATTAAGTATTCAGTTTGATGGAATCAAACAGAAGCTCTTACAACACCCACAAATATAAAGGCATACAAGTAGGGATAGGTGGGTGTGGAAGAAGACCCCCAAAGAGCAGAAACAAAAGAACAGAGGTAAACAGTTAAAAAAGGCTTTTATGTGTAAAAAAAAAGAAGTCTTTAAGGAGAGAGAAGAACAAAAATAAGACGCAATAGGGAGTGGGTAAGTAACTAACCACCTACTTGCTAGCTTCTAACACCATCTCCCTCCCTCTCCACCCCCTCCAACTCTTTTCACCCCCCTCCCCCCCCACCCCGCAATAATAAGCCAGGAGAAAACAAAAAACTGATGTAGTCCAGATCACATGCTTCAGTACTATCACAAACACCCCATAGTAAACCTCCATCTAAACGCCTCTCATTTTGTCTTTAGAAAAGATCTCAACACCCAAAAAAGAAACAACCCATTGTGACCCTAAAGTGATCAGCTGGAATCAGGCCAACCAAATTTCTTCCTATCCTAAGGCTCAGGAGATCTTGTGGAAGAAGGGTCTGTACCATTGTAAAAGCCTAAGGGAGGGGGTATCCACTGCTGGCCAGGACATTCCACTCAAGACAGGACTGCTGCATTGAGGAACTTAATGCAATGAGACTTACCCTCACCAGACCTCGCCAGATATGACTGACATATCAACATTCCCCTATACTATAGAGGAACTCAAGAGAAATAATTACAAGTAGGTGGAACCTTAGGGGCTAGGGTTAGACAGATGGGTCTACCCAAGAAAGGGCCACTTAATCTGCCACAGAAGCATGAGCCCATACTAATGCAGACAACCAGAAGGGACCCCTGGGGCCCACACAAGCAGACAGGCAGGAGGGCGGCTAGGAGGGAGAGGGATGGGTTGGTAAAGGGGGAAAAAAGAAGGGGAGAGGGAGGGAGGGGAAAAGGAGGGGGTAGGAATAATCACTCAATATATTTGTAAAACTAGAAAAATAAAATAATTTAAAAACTAAAAATAATTTAAAAGAAAGAAACAATGTAAGTTTAAAAAAGAATGTACTGGGGCTGGAGAGATGGCTCAGGGATTAGGGCTCTGCCCCACAATCAGAAGGACCTGAGTTCAAACCCCAGATCCCATGTAAAACACCAAAAGGAAACAGCAGCAGCCTGCCCTTCTAACCCCGTTGGGTGGAGCCTGAGAAATCTCTTTGCAAAGCAAGAGGGAGGTAGAAGCAATCCAAGATGATTCCTGAGGCCACCCTTGAGTCTCTCTACAATGCCCTTGGATATACACAGACACCCACAGGAGACACACACACACACACACACACACACACACACACACACACACACTCCAAATAAACTTTAAAAAAGAAAAAAGAATGTACTTACCAACTTCCTGACATTCCAAACAATTAGTTTCATAGTTCATGTACATGATACTGCATTCAAACTAATATTTATTAGTAACACTAACCATATGCTAATTGATTAAATGTATAATTACAGATATAATTATTTTCAATATTAACAAATTATTAGATCATGCTGGAGAGCCAAGTTTATAATGATAGTAAAGCAAATATTTCCAAAGACTTATTAAGTTAGTTAAAATAAATACTTTGTTATTTGAAGGCATTAAGATTAGATGCCCTGGATATTTTATGGTTCACACCTGATTGCTTTATTGTAATAGATAAGTGAAGTATTTACATTTCCAATATTAACATTGAATTTTAATAAGACTGCACTAATAACCAACTTACATTTCATTGCATGTGTTAGCTGTTCATATTGTTGTCCAACAAGAATCTGAAGTTTATCTTCTGATATGCCACCTTGAGAGAGGTCTTTAAGTAAACTTGTGTCTAAATTTGGAAAAGTAAATATATACTTTGAAGTCTGATACAATAAGTACTTTTCATACATTGCTATTGCTATATAATTTTTAGTCATTTTGCCTATTCACTATATTCTATGAATATAATTTTTCATAGAAAATACTTACAAAATTAAATTGATAATAATTAAGGTTTAAGTTTAAATTTTCAAAATTAGTAAAAAGTATGCATAGTGTTAGTACTTGTTTTCCAAAGGCGTACAGAAAACATTTAATATTGTTCCCCAAGCTTTTATGAGATAGTCCAAGTGGCCACATGAGTTATTTAGATATAGAAGAATATACTCAATTTGAAGAGTAACTCAGAAAAGAGAGAATAAGATTCAGCCTTCAAAGTTGAGATTAATGGATTACAGCCAAACAATCTCATTAGTTTAGAAATTAAGACAAGTACCTTCATGTTCGTTTAAAATAAATTCCACTGGGTTACTAATAGCCAGTACTGAGCACCGAGGGAGCAGCAGAATCACTTTCACATTCTGCAGCCTGTGGTCCTTCGCTTCAATGTCAACAAATTTCTCATCAAGTATTTCAATATCTGGGAGGGAAACAAAACAGAAAAATGGCATGTAAAGCTTGAATGTGATGTGTGATTATAGTTACTCATTGTTCACGTCCAAATCTTCAACTCACAAAACTAATCTTAATATAATTAGAAAAGGGGGCTATTTTTCTATGATAATGTCCAAGTTAATAAAGGCATTTATTAATATTGTTTTTTTCTACCTGATAAACTGGTTTTGAAATTTAAAATTAAGTTTTTCATTCTGAATTTCAAGTTCAATAAAAGCTAGTGTGATATAGTGGGAAGATTGGAATTTGGAAGCAAACTCAGGTTCAACTTCCAACATCATTACTCATTAGTTTTGTTTTTTGTTTTTGTTTTTTTGGTTTGTGTGTGTGTGTGTGTGTGTGTGTGTGTGTGTGTGTGTGCGCGCGCGCATGTGTATGTGTGTTCAAAGGCAGGATCTCAGATAGTTCAGGCTGATATCAAGCTTACTAAGAGGCCAAGCATGACCTTGAACTCCTAATGCTCCTGTCTCCACTTTCTGAATGCTAGCATTACAGGCTTGAATCACCACATGCTACGCAAGCACTCTGCCAACTGAGCTACATCAACGGCCCAACTGCTTGTGTCTCTTAAGCCTTCATTCCTTATTCATGCAAGAGGATGGCTTCCATGCAGAACAATGAGATAAAGTAATTAAGTGTAATATGGTATCTCATATGTAGTAAATGCTTAATGTTTGTTATTTCTCTTCCTCATTTTTATTTCCTTTTCTATTTTCTCATCTCCTTCCCTAAGAGCATTCTTTTATTTTTGTTTAGTTTCAGAGTTTATTAAATCCTCTCAGAAATTCGCAGTATCACAGCAGATCCAGTCACTGCAGAATTTTTACTCCTTCGGCTTTTTGCCAGCACCAACATTGGCCTTTGCAGTTCCCCTGACCGTTTTCATGTTGTTCTTGCGTTCCTTTAGCTGTTTTCTTGAAATCTTTTTCTTTTCATACAGGCCATGTCTTACAAGTCTGTGTTTGAGCTCATTTTTCTTCGCATAATCTAAAGAATCAGAAATCATGCAGAAGCCAGTTATCTTGCCATCACCAGAATGGGTTCTGAATCCAAATACAAAGATGACGTCTGGTGTGGTCTTGCACATTTTGACTAGGTTTTCTCAAGTTTCCGTCTCCAGTACCGTTGCCTTCCTGGGGCGAAGGAAATCGATGGCCATTTGTTTTCTCTGTAGTCACTGGTTTGTCATGAATTTCTAGGTCCGGATACTAACTGTGTCATTCATGATGGCAGCAATCCCCGGGCAGCTGTCATCTTAAACACTGTCAAAGGTGTAAAATCACCCCTTCCTTTAGGGACCTTGTAATTTAGTTCAAGACAATCTGCTTTCCTACAGTTATAGTCATCTGTACCCCTACTTTTGAGAAGATGGCAGGGTTACCATAGAATTATGATGTGGCTGGTATTCTCAGGATCACTGCTCAGCCTACACAGGAGCAAACGAATATTGCAAGAAGAAAAGACCTGAGGGAGGGGACCAGGGTACCTATTGAGCTTGTATGATTGGGGAAAAATAAATAAATATAAATTTTAAAAAAAGAAGAAAAGACCTCTTCTCTGCTTCTTTCAATTCCCTGACGTTTCTCTAGCACCCTCTAATATCGGAAGCTAACAGTGAGCCGTCTGGCAATCAAGAAATGGAGACCACAGACAGTTCTAGACTCACAAAGAAGGGCAAAAAGGTGGGCTTAGAGTTTGGGGGAAATAAAGCAATAACTGCCTTCATGTTTTCTTGTTTCTTCTGTGGATCTTTTGCTGGATCCTGACTTTTTGTAGTATTGAGTGTCTATCAGGCAGCTTCAGGATTTGTCCTTAACTGTCTACCCTCATTGCCACAGTGGCCACAACATTAAATATTACTTACAGGTTAACAAATACAAAATTTGTATCTTTAATACAGATCTCTCCCCCAAATAGCTGCTTGACATTTTCTCTTAGTGTCAGAAAAGTATGTGAACCTAGTTCCATCTCAAGAAAGGGCTGTCTCGTCTTTCCAGCTGCACAAACCAGAGACCAGAATCAATCCTGACTCTTCCCTCCTCCCTCCGCCCCTATCCAATGTAACGGATACACCTTCAAAGATTCGTAGTCTCATAATTTCCACTGCTACCACCTGGCAAGAGTGAATGGCTGTTCAAATTGCCTCAGCTGGTCTCTGTGTTAATAATTATCTTTAACTGAACTCTGTTTAAATCAAATTCTGATTTAGAAAACAAACAAACATGACACTCTTCTTCATGAAGTTATTCAGTGAATTCCGTTCTAGTTCAAGGTCAGAATCCTCCCTCTGACATAGAATGGCTCAGATTTGTCTCCAGATACATGCTTTCCTTGATTATTTCCTTCACTTAGTATGATTTACTGTTCAGCTTCTTTTTTTTAATCTTTTTTTTATTATTATTTCCGCTCATACAAACTTAACAGGTACACTGGTCCCCTCCCTCCCTTCACCTTCCCCCAGCCCCTCTGCTCCCCCCTCCCCTCTCCCCTCCCTCCTCATCCCCCAGTGCTTCCTCCCCAATCCTCAGAGCATCCTTTACCGTGCATGCCAAACTCTCCTCTGGGTCCTCCTCTCCGATGAGGTGCAAGGACCCAGGGGCATATCCCAGAACCATTTCGTGTTCCCCTTAAGCTTAGGAACACTACTGTGACTGTCAGTCCCTAGACTTTAGTCCATGCTAGACTTTGTGGGGTCAATAGTGTGTGCTCAGCTTCTTTACTGTTCCTGGGACATGGTTGATGTACTATTTACAGGCATTTTTTTGAAAATGTATTTTTTATTTATTTGAAAGGGAGATATGACATGGTGCATGGGTGGAGGTCAGAGAACAGCTTTCAGAAGTCAGTTCTCCCTTTGGTATGAGATGATCCAGCCCTGCTTGTGAAACTGTACACTTAAATAACCAGCTTGGAAAACCAGTATTTCCATGTGGGTTTCTGAAGATCAAACACTAACCTGCTGAGTTATCTTAGCAGCTGCACTATCCCAAGACTTTAATTATTTAATTATTACACTATTCCAAGGCTTTAAATTAGTAATTTAATGAATTGTTCTTTGACAGTTTTTCTTGCATGTGTTCCTCTTTCATTCATTCAAGTCTCCTCTCTATGCTCTTCATTACCCTCTATAATCTCCTTCTCTAAACTTTACCTCCTGTCTGCTTACTTCATTTTTTTTCACATTTTCTGTCTCACACTATAATGTAAGTTTCCTAAGTGAAGATTTGTCTCACTGCTTCATCCCCAGACAAAACAGTGCCTTGTACAAACAAACTTACATCAATAAAAATTTGGTGAATAAAAAAAAAGATTTGGTGAATAAATAAACTTTGATGGATGACTCCTTTTATTAAAGATTGCTCCTCTTCATCCCACTATTTATCTTAGAAGTCTATTTCCTACTAGTTAGAAGATCAATGTTATGTTCATAAAATTCATTTATGGGTTAGGTTTTATTATGTGTTAGGGTCAACAATTTATTCTGTGAAGTCTTATTAGCTAGCTAGCTAGTTAGTTTCTAGTTTGAGACTAATGGTAAGTAACATGCTGTAGTCTGGACATGGTCTGTTGCCAGTAAATTTACATGTTAGAAACTTGGTCCCCAATGTGACAGTATTAACTAATGGTGGACTTTTCAGGAAGTTAGGTTTAGTGGAGGTGATCATCAGGCAACGCTTCCCCAGAAGAGATTAATAAGGGTCTTGGAGAGTAACTTAGCCCCTTTGAGAGTGGGTCGTTATGGGTCTGCATCAATGCTTCTTTCTGCTCGCCGACTTCCTGTTTTCGCCATGAGGTCTCCTCCCATATGTTCCCACAATTATACCATCTGACACTGTGATATAGAGGCCAGAAGATCCTGGCACCATCTTTCTTGTGGACCTCTCTTACTGTTAGCTACACAAACCTCTCATTGTACAAGTCACCTGGCCTCCAGTATTTTGCTATCATAATGAAGAAACAAGCATCATGCTTCCATGAATATTGTTATGGATAGCTTTTGGTGTTACATATGCACTGTTTTAGAAGCCGTATGTTGATATATATGCTACTCTGATAAATTATATTAGTTTTCCAAACTGATTATTTAAATTCACAGTCGCACAGACAGTGCTGGAAGGTCCTTATGCTTTTAATCTTGCCAATACATGGTACATCCAGTCAATTGTAATCACTCTGTAGGTGAGTAGTGACAAGATACAATTTTAATTCCTAGATTACAATTACAAGTCCTAGATTGCCACTGGGATTTGCTGTTTATTTAAGGTTTTGGTTTATTTTGCTTCTAGAAGATCTGTTTTTATGAAACACATAGTCATATCTTCTTATACATGTTTCTATTAAGAAATGTACTTTTTTCTTTTTATTTATAATAATCTTTATACGCTATTGATAAAAATCTCTTCACAATTTTATGTGCTTCCTTTGCCTTTTTACTGATGCATACTTTTAAAATATTTTTCTGGTGTTCAGTTAATCGCTCTCTTCATGGTTAGTGTGACATGTGTTCTATTTAAGAAGAAATCTTAAATTCTCTCCACAAGTCATACACATTTCTCCTATATTTCTAAGAGATACTAGATGCATTCATGAAGTATCAGCTTTTTCTAGCACAGTTTACCAAAAAGAACATCTCTTCCTCAATAATTCTGCAGTGTCACCTTGCTGTAAGCTTGCTATATAAAAGTTATTAGTTCAAATAATTTCTTTATGATTCCTTATTATTTTCCATATAGAGAGAATGATTGCTGGCTCTAAGTAATTATTCTCAATATATATGGAGATTATGTTGTTATATATATAATCTTTAGTACCATTATATTTTCCTAATGAATTGGTTCTTTCATAATTATGTTTTTTATTTTTTAGGATTTTTTTCTCTCCTTTCCCTCTCTCCTTCTCAGTATCTTTTTTTCTCTTGTAATAGGGGATCTCACTCAGTCAGATGTGTATCTCATGCACATTAAATTCTGTCACTGAAATACACCCTAGTCTCTCAAGGAGTTTGCTGACTGAATCTATTTGCTTATAGGTCTTTTTGTCAGTGTATCTTTTTCTGTCCTATTCAGTTTTTGTTGTGTTTATTTACATGGTATCTCTTGTAAGCAGCATGCAATTGTTCTTTTACAATCCAATATTGACCTTTTTTCAAATATTAACTCCTTGTACTTAAAGTGTTTAACATTTATTTTATATGATTATCATTGCAGTTTGCCTTCATGTTGCTGAAAATTCATGGCCAAAGAGCTTAGGAGGACAAGGGAGTTTTATTCTTTCTCATGATTCTTAGTTTTAGTTCTTAGTCCAGAAGCTGCAGGAACTCGATGCACCATATCCGCAAGGATTTCTGAGGGCAAACCTTACTTGCCAGACAGCAAGACTTTCCAAGTAAGCTGAAAAACACCAAAGCCATTGAACCGTTTTCCCCATCTCATCCTCCCTCCCAGTCATGGTCCTACTCTGTAGGGGCTGGGTCTTCTTTCACAAATGTGCCCACAGCTCGGCTTTCAATGGTCAAGTTGACGCCCGTATCTGATTAGCACACCTACACTGTGTTTATATAATATAATCTTACGTGATTATAATCTACCTAATATAATCTACCTGTTATTTGTCTTGCCCTTTCTATGCCTTTCTAGTTTTCACTTAGAATTGTATTTGGATTCCAAATTACATTCCTTACACTTAACTGTTAATTATACATCCTTTTATTTGTGTTTACTAATTATTCCGGTCATTTTAACAAACACCACTTGATGTAATTCATTATTTTTACTACTTTTTTGAAAAGTGAGAATCATAGAACACATCGATTCTATTTTCTCCTAAAATTGCATGCCACAGTAGCAATTTATTTTAATCACATGTGACAGATATCTAAAATGCAACAGACAGTGACTTGTAGCCCCGCAAGACATTCTGATGTGTCTAACCTGCACCTGCAGGCTAGTTATGAATGGAGGACAATGCAATTCAAAACTTACTTAAAATACTGTGAGGTATGTATGTGTTTAATTTTTGGCAACTTGGTTGAATGGTTCTCAAGTGTCAACTTTGTTAGTGATGCAGTGTGACCTGTCATGACATTATGCTGCAATGTCAAAAGGCTGGGCACAGATTCACCTGTGCACTTACCTTTTCCACTATTACTCATTACTCTCAACATTTTGGACATTCTATATTATATTACTTCTACTCCATATTTTCTTTATTGTGTCTCTGATAACAAACTCTTAAGCTATATTTTTCTGAGACTACCCTTATTTTTCCTAAATATAGAAATCTAACCTGGAAGCCGCTTCCATCACTATGAAAATATTAATATGTAGATTTATAGGCTTATCTGTTTCTGTTGAAAAGTTATTTTGGGGGAGTTGTACTGCTATATCATTGAAAATACTATATTTTCACCTAGGTGTTGACGGCTACATTTTGTCTTTGCTTTTCAACAAGTGTACTATGATATACCTAGGATATTACCTTAATCTACTGAGGCCATTATAACAAACTAGCATAGATAGATAACTTACAAATAACAGAAATTAGCTTCTTACAATTCTGGAGGCTGAAAACTCCACAATTAAGTCAACAGTTGACTCAGAATCTGTTGAGGGTCATTTTTCATAAATGGATCCCTCTTGTTGAAATTTCACGTAATGGAAGGGGGCTAATTATGTCTCTGGGATCATAAGGACACTTAAGGATCTATTCACTGCTGAACTTTTAAAGGCCCCAGTTCCAATGCATCACTTTTGGGATTATGATTTAAACATGAATTGGGGAGGAAACAGGCATTCAAGTCATAATATGTTTGCTAAACATTTATTCTTACTGGCATGCATAAGTCTCTTGGAATCTGCAGTTTAATGTCTGTCATCCAGTTTAGAAAATTCCTAGCCTGAAATCAAGTCAAGCAGTATCTTCTCAATTCCTCCCCTCTCTTCCTGAGATTCCAAACATAATGCACACTAGATCCCTGGACCATTGAGTGTAACACATCTTTTTTTTTTTTTTTCATCTGGATATTTTATTTTTTTCTTAGTTTTCCTTAGTTTTGGGTTTATTATTGACTCCATCCTTTTTTTTGTTTTTTTCTTTTTGTCTTGCACTTGAGATCAAGCCCAAGGATTCATACATATTAAGCATAAGCTCCCACAGCAGCTCCGTTAATTTCTTAATTTTCTATATTACATCTTTTAGCTTTAGAATTTTCTTTTGGTTTTCAAATTTTTCTGATGAAATTCTGAACTTAACATTAATCTGTTTAGTTATTTCACTGATGGTAAATAATATATACATATAATTATCAATTATATATTATATATAATATAAATCAAATATATATATATATATATATCCCACTGATGACTGTGCTTCATCTTTGGTTTTCAGCAATTATACTATGATATGCCTCAGCTTTATCTTGGTCTATGGTCTATTTAAGGTATGCAAAAAACTGCATAGCACAGGTAACGTATAACTATTGGCTAATAACTATAATAGTTATTTTACAGTCCACAACTGATCTGATGCAGTATCGGAATACTCTTCTGATGTGACTCTATTGCAGTGTCTTCTCTTTAGAGTCATGACTATTGTTACTCATATTTGTACTCTCTGTTCTTTTCAGTTTAACAATTTGTGTCATATCTTTCTCTTTATTTGTACATTTTTAGTTGAGTGTTAGACATTTCACTTGGGAAAAAATTTAGGAGATAACTGGAAATTTAGGAGAGTGTGAATTTTTTTTTTCCAGAGAGAATTTACTTTTGCTTGTGTCAGACCTGCCTATTTCCCAGATCATCTTAATCGAACTAGAAATTAAGATAACAGGGATTTGGGTGCAGTTTGCTGAAGAACTGAGCACTGATCGCTATCCAGTGTGTACTTCTGTGTTCCAAATACAATTTTGGATATTTGTCAAGCTACCTTTCCTGGCCGAGCCCGGAGTTCTTTTTGTGCTTGATTGTGTGGCTCTGACATCAGTTTTGTCTGTTTTTTCAGTCTCAATGAACCATCAATAAAATGTAGTCTTTTGTTTTCATGAGTCAATATGAAATTTTTAAAGGAGAATAAAAACTTCACTTCTAGTCCCTGATATGTATAAATATATTCTTACCTATTAAATGAAGAATCTCTAACCAAATGTTTTTTAAGCATCAAATTGTCAGAGATAAATAGCAAACACAGTTCCAAGATATTAATTACTTTAACTATAGCTGTTAGACCAACACTAAGCAAGAACACCAAATAGATTCATGAGGACATTACATTTTGCGTTGTATTTTAAATCATAAGAAATTTTAATCTAAGCATTTTCAACACTTCTAAAATCTTGATAATCATCAAATAAAAATTTGTACATACTTTTACATCCCATTTTTGTGAAAAGTTTCTTCATATCAGTATCCTTAACTTGTGACTGTATTCTACATACAAATATTTTTGAGGTATTATTGCTTGTTAATATTGACATATGGGCAATCGTGTACCATGAGCCTGTATTGACCATTAAGACATCATCATCCATATTTATTAAGGCTTTCACAGAATGGACAGCAAGACTTCTAGATTTGTCCTACAAGATAAATGTATAAATAGAATTTCAAAATTATTTGTACCATTTGTTCTTCATTTTATTATAACTGTATTATATTTCACCAGACTAGAAATATAAACTTATTTTTGCTTTGGATAGAAGTACTTGGTAATAACTAATAGATAGTACTAACTGTTATCGAATCCACTTATTGTATGTCTAAATAAAAAGTTAACAAAGATAATTGACAAAAACATTCATAACAAAAAGCTTATTCACTTATCCTAAATTATACTTGTCATTCAATGTTTTATAATCAAAATATTATTCATAGATTAATAATATCCTAGCTTTCATTCTTATCTCTTTATGAAACCCCATTCATATCCCAATTACACTAGCACTAACACATTAACAGCTGCTAGTTCAGATTAAATTAGAATGTTTGAATGGTTATAAAAGAAGATTAAATAGGTAAATCAATTCTCTCCAAGAATATGGGTGAAAGAGCTGGACATAATGGTGCATGCCTGAAATCCCAGGACTTAGGAGGCCGAATGATAGGATCACAATGAATTGAGACCAGCCTGGGCAAGATAGCAAGTTTCAGGCCAGCCTGGGCTATACGACAAAACCCTGTCTTAAAAAAATAAAAACATATTTTATCTCTGGCCAGAGGGTGACATCCAATACTCATCAGGATGGAGCTAAGGGCAGTGCAGAAGCAGCAAAACTGAAAAAAAATCAACAAACCACAATTCAGAATATCAGAGACTCTAAATCAACCACCTGGAACTAGGCCAGCCTAATCTCTCCCCATCCTAAAGCTCAGGGAAATTTACAGAAGAGGGGGCGGTAAGATTATAAGAGCACAAGGATGGGAGGAGTAATGATATGCAAGATACTCCACACAAGTTAGGGCACAAAGCAATCATAATAGAACTTTGCATAATCTGTGCAATGACCAACATATCATCAACTCCCAAAGTCTAGCGTGGATCACAAGCACTAGGATCCTTAGAAACAAAGGAATAAACAGCCACAATAGTGTTCCCATACTAAAGGGGAACACAAAAAAATACTCTAGGCAATGCTACTGAGTCCTTATACAGCATCAGAGAGTAGGACCCAGAGGGAAGTTTGACATGCACAATATAAGATGCCCTAGGGATGGGGGAAAACCAATGGGAGTAGGGAAGGGGGGAAGGGGAATGGGGTACTTATCAAGCTTGTATGGGTGGAAAAAATAAATGAATATTTTTTTTAAAAAAAGTAAACACAATGGCCCTTTCTGCCAGGACATGCCCAGTCCAGGGAGGACACACTGCTTCATAGGTAAATCCCCTGGTCCACGCCCCAGGCCCCAGGTCACCCGCTCATCCCATCAGCCAGCTGGAGCAGCACCCAGTCTGCTCTGAGCTAGGAAGGAACCCTAGGCCACGCCCCAGATCCCAGGGGAACTGCCCAACAACTAGAAGCTCAGCCCTTTCTGCCAGGTCCAGGGAGGACACAGGGCTCCTCAGAATTCAACAGAGTTCAAAGAAAACCCAAGCAAAACTCTACATCTGAAGTCCTCTAAAATCATCCTATCACATGGGAGAGATTCTTCACATCCAGCTCAAAGATAAGTAAACCCCCTTTTTACCATCCTGTTGCTTTCAAATATTAGTCACTGTAGTTTAACTTTTCCATATAGCCACCCCAAAACATATACAACTTCAGGGACTATACCATTCACCCTCACATATAATCAAGGTACTAAATTGTAAAAGTGCAATACCATACTAATATTCACCCCCTGTCCACTAAACCTGACTTAATTAATGTATTAACAGTCTGTTAGTCTCATCTAGGAAATAACAACAACAGACACGCATACCCAACTCCAAGGCAAACACTAGTAATAAGTGCTCAAGAGTAGTAATGCCAACTAATTCAGTTCAGTCAAAAACACACAGAAACTGAAAGAAGGTCTTAAGAGATAAAACAACAATGCCCAGGTCACAGAGCAAATCCATGAGTAACAAAACCCAAGAAAACAAATCTCCCACCGAAAGAATTAACCCCATAATGATAGATTCCAACAAGAACAAAGTCACAGAAAATAGCCAAGAAAGCCATACCCAAGATAATGACTTTCAAAGCATGATCATTACCATGATCAATACTATGAAAGAGGAAATCTGGGAGGAGTTAAATAACTGCATCAACCACTTTGAACAGGAACACAACAGACACTTGGAGGAGTTGAGAAAAACAGGTCAAGAAACGAAAATAGGGATAGAGCAGTTAAAACAGTCTCAAGCAGAGTTTAAAATTGAGCTAAAAGACAAGTTATCATCAACCCAGAACTCAACAGAGAGGCTTATCATCAGAACTAACAAGGTAGAAAATAGAATTCAGACCTTGAAGACAAAGTGGAAGAACTAACCAGCTCAATGGAAGAGGTTCTTAAAGCCAAAAAGATACTTAAGAGTTATTCAATATTCAAGTTATGGGACACCTTGAAGAAGCCTAACATGTGCATTCATGGAATACCAGAACAAGAAAACCAAAATACCACACCCGATGAAATTTTTCAAATTATCATAAAGGAGAATTTTCCTCATCTAAAGAGAGGCCCATCCAAATACAAGAGGCATTCCACACCCCAAACAGATATGACCAAAAGAGAAATTCGCCATGGCAAATAATAGTCAAAACACTCCACATTCAAGACAAAGAAAAGGTGCTGAGAGCTTCAAGGGAAAAAAAAAACAAGTCACATTTAAAGGTAAACCTATTAAAATAACAAATGATTTTTCAATGCAAAAAATAAAAGCAAGAAGAGCTTGAGAGACGTACTTCAAGTATTGAATGAGCAAAAATGTCAACCCAGGCTGATATGCCCAGCAAAACTATCGGTTGTGATCAAGGGGGAAAGAAAAGTTTTCCAGCACAAGGACAACTTGAAGGCTTACGTGTCTACCAAACCAGGCCTTCAAAAAATGCTAGAAAAGACACTCAAGTATAAGGAAAAGAACAAGCATATCCAAGAGGACCGAAGGGAAGTATAATACCAACAAAACCTAAAAACCAAATAATACACTTACAAAAGCCACTAAACATAAAAAGTGTCTAGAATTAAAAGTAATTTCTCCATTATAACACTAAATGTCAATGGACTTAACTCACCAATCAAAAGACACAGATTACAAACTTGGATTAGAAATCACAACCCATCAATCTACTGCCTTCAGGAAACTGATCTCAACACAAAAGATAGGCACATCCTAAAAGTAAAAGGCTGGTCAAAAATTCTGCAAGCTAATGGAACCAGGAAACAGGCAGGGGTAGCTATTATGCTATCAGGCGAAGTGGACTTCAAACTAAAAAAAATCATAGGAGATAGAGATGGATACTACATTTTAGTCACAGGTACAATTCACCAGGAAGACTTCGCAATACTGAACATATATGCATCTAATATGGGCTCCTCCACATTCATTAAGCAAATGCTACAGCATCTAAAGCAAGAAATCAACCCCAAAACAATAATTCTTGGGGATTTCAGTACCACCCTCTCAACATGGGATAGATCAACAGGTCAAAAACTTAACAGAGACACACTGGAACTTAATCAAACCCTTACTGAAATGGACCTTACACATCTCTATCAAACTTTTCATCCACACACCAAAGAATACACATTTTTCTCAGCAGCACACAGAACTTTCTCCAAAACAGATCACATATTCGGCCACAAAACGAATCTCCACATATACAGGAAAGTTGAAATTCTAGCCTGTACCCTATCAGACCACCACGGTCTAAAGCTTGACATCCGCAACACAACAAAAAGCAGAAAATACACTAACTCCTAGAAACTAAACACTATGATGTTGAATGAGAATTGGATTCAGGAAGAAATCATAAAAGAAATTTAAGATTTCCTGGAAGCGAACAATAATGAAAATACAACTTATCAAAATCGCTGGGACACAATGAAAGCCATCCTAAGAGGTAAATTTATAGCTCTTAATGCCTATATCAAAAAAAAAAACCCAGAAACATCACAAATAAATAACTTAACAACACAGCTTAAAGCTTTAGAGACACTGGAGCATTCCGATCCCAAAAGCAGTAGAGGAGAGGAGATTAGCAAAATCAGGGGAGAAATGTCAGAAATTGAGATAAGGAAAACGATACAGAGAATCAACCAGTTAAAAAGCTGATTCTTTCAAAAAAATCAATAAGATTGATACACCCCAAGCTCAATTAACCAAAAGCAAAAGAGAGAAAACCCAAATTAACAAAATTAGAAATGAAAATGGAGTTATCACTACTGATACCCAAGAAATTCAGAGAATTATCAGGTCATATATCAAAAACTTATACTCTGTGAAATTTGATAACACAAAAGAAATAGATGAATTCGTAAGTAAGCACAACTTACCTAAATTGAATCAGGAAGTTTTGAATTATTTAAATAGTCTTATAACATATGAGGAAATCCATGAAGTAATCTCAAATCTTCCCACTGAAAAATGTCCTGGACCTAATGGATTCCATACAGAGTTCTACCAGACATTTCAGGAACAAATAACACCAATACTCCTTAAACTGTTCCATCAAATTGTGAAGGAAGGAACACTACCAAATTCTTTTTATGAAGCTAATATCATCTTAATCAAAAAACCTAATAAAGAAACACTTAAAAAAGAAAACTATAGGTCAATCTCTTTGATGAACACAGATGCAAAGATTCTCAACAAAATCTTAGCAAATCGGATTCAAAAACATATCAAAAAGATCATTCACTAAGATCAAGTAGGCTTTATCCCAGGCACATAAGGCTGGTTCAACAAACTCAAATCAATAAATGTAATTCACCATATAAACCAGTCCAAAGTCCAAGACCACATGATACTCTCCATAGATGTAGAAAAAGCTTTTGACAAGACCCAACAACCTTTTATGATCAAAACCCATGAGACAGTTGGAATGGAAGGAACTTTTATCAACATAATAAAAGCTGTATACAACAAGCCCACAGCAAGGATTATGCTCAATGGGGAAAAACTTGAAGCATTTCCGCTTGATCAGGAACTAGACAAGGCTGTCCATTCTCACCACTTCTATTCAATATTATACTTGAAGTCTTAGCTGGAGCCATAAGACAATAAAGGAAGATAAAAGGGATTCAAATCGGCAAGGAAGAAGTCAAGTTATCTTTATTTGCAGATGACATGATCGTATATCTGAGCAATCCCAAAAACTCCACCAAGAAACTCCTGGAACTAATACAGAAGTTCAGCAGAGTGGCAGAATACAAAATAAACATACAAAAATCAGTGGCTTTCCCATACACTAAAGATGAAAAAAGTGAAAAAGACCTAAGAGAAACAATTCCATTTACTATAGCCCCTAAAAAAATGAAATACTTTGGTATAAACCTAACCAAGGAAGCAAGAGACCTTTACAATGAAAACTTTAAAACCCTAAAGAAAGAAATTACAGAAGATATCAGAAGGTGGAAAGACCTCCCATGTTCCTGAATTGGCAGAATCAATATCATATACAGATTCAATGCTATACCAATCAAAATCCCAAAGCAATTCTTTAAAGAAATTGATCAAACAATCTTAAAATTCACATGGAAGCACAAAAGACGCAGGATAGCAAAAACAATCCTGAGTAATAAAAACACTGCTGGAGGTATCATCACACCAAACCTTAGTCTATACTACAAATCCATAGTTATAAAAACAGCCTGGTACTGGCTCCAAAATAGACACACAGATCAATGGATAAGGATTGAAGACCCAGATATAAGCCCACACAACTACAGCCATTTGATCTTTGACAAAGGGGCCCAAAAAAGTCAATGGAAAAAGAACAGTATCTTAACAAATGGTGCTGGAAAAACTGGATCTCCACATGCAGAAGATTAAAACTGGACCTTTACTTGTCACCATGTACAAGAATTAGTTCCAAATGGATCAAGGACCTCAAGATTAGGCCAGAGACTATAAAAACCCTAGTTGAAAGGGTAGGGAACTCCCTCGAGTTGATTGGACTACGCCAACAGTTCCTAAATGGAAATCTAATAGTACAGTCACTACAACCACCACTCAACAAATGGGATCTTATGAAATTAAAGAGCTTCTTTCTGTTCATATAAAGCGATTGTAAACCGAGCAAAAAGGCAACCCACAGAATGGGAGAAAATCTTCACTAACTACATATCTGATAGAGCTCTACTGTCCAGAGTGCACAAAAAAACTTAGAAAACTAAACACCAAGGAAATGAATAGCCCAATTAAAAAATGGGCTTGGGAACTCAAAAGAGACTTTACCAGGGATGAAATTGAAATGTCTAATAAACATCTTAAAAAATGCTCCACATCCTTAGCCATCAGGGAAATGCAAATCAAAACCTCCCTGAGATATCATCTCACCCCGGTCAGGATAGCAAAAATCCACAATACAAACAATACCAAATTCTGGAGAGGATGTGAAGAGAAGGGAACTCTCCTACATTGCTGGTGGGAATGCAGGCTCATACAGCCACTCTGGCGATCAGTCTGGCCCTTTTTTAAAAAGTTAAAGATTGAAATGCCATATGGCTCTGCTATTCCACTTCTGGGAATAATCCCCCATAAAGCAAAAATTCACATCAATGGCACAAGCACAACCATGTTCACGGCAGCACTATTTACAATAGCAAAATCATGGAATCAACCCAAATGTCCAACAGTTGACGAGTGGATAAGGAAAATGTGGTACATTTATACAATGGAATACTACTCAGCCATCTAAAAAGATGAATTAATGAAATTTGCTGGGAAATGGATGGAATTAGAAAAAATTATATTGAGTAATGTATCCCAGACACAGAAAATTAAGTGCCATATGACTCCCTAATAGGTGGATAGTCACCCACTTAGTGACATATTCAAAGATAAATTTCTGTAATACCTACAGTAATTGCAAAGACTATAAACAGGAGGGAAGGAGAAGGAAGGCTCCCCCAGAAATAAGGAGAGAGGGGATCATGCGACAGCAGAGAAAATAGTTCACCATCAAGTATTGCAAGTAAGTAATGAGACATCTGGTTAAGCTCACTCATTTTCCTTCCTGGTCACTTGAAACTGAGGGGGTTTGATCTCACCAGTCAAAGAGGGAATAGAGTCTGACAGATGATGACCCCCCTCACTGCAGTCTCCTATTCTTATTCCATCTACTTTGAACCTACATTGATCACTTGGAACCAGACCAGCCAAATCTCTTCCTATCCTAAAGCTCAGGGAAATTTGTGGAAGAGGGGGCGGTAAGATTGTAAGAGCCTAAAAATGGGGAGCAATGATATGCAATATACTCCACATAAGCTAGGGCTGAAGTAACCATAATAGGACTTTGCATGACCTGCGCAATGATTGACAGAATAATGACCCCCCAAAGTCTAGCAGGATCACGGTCAGTAGGATCCTTAGAGGCAAGGGATTAACAGCCACAATAGTGTTCCTATACTAAAGGGGAGCGTAAGAAAGGGTCTAGGCAATACTACTGAGTCCTTACACCTCATTAGAGTGAAGGACACAGGGATGTTTGACATTCACACTAAAGGATGCTCCAGGGATTGGGGGGGGGGAAGAAGGGGCACTGGGAGAATGGGAGGGAGGAGGGGGAAAGAAAGGGGAAAGTGGGGGAGGGAACAAGGGAGTCTGGACAGGGGTGGAGGGAAGGAGAGGGCCAGGGTATCTATCAAGTTTGTATGGGTGGGAAAAAAAGTAAAAACGACAAAACTAATGACAAAAAGTATTGAGTATGGGTAAGGGGTAAATCTTTAAAAACTAATCCCAGGCAAGAATTTGAACCTAAGAATATTAAAATGAATTTAAGTCGATTATTTGAACCATTTATCTCCCATTCTGCTGAAACCACATATTTCTCACATTCACTTCCTGCATTGATATCCATCAGGTACCACTCACAAATCACAAGCTGAGAGACTATATTAAGGAGACTATGAGAAAGTTTTGTACAATGCCTTTTTATATACAGAAAAACACTCTTATCTTCCCAGAAATGGAAGGAAGAAAAGAACACAGCCTTTTGGCTGCCAGCAGTTTCTTCGTTCATAATTTTGAAGACCAGAATATGCTCTTTACTCTGAACTTGAGACTACAAGGTATAACAAGAATACTGAGTTATAGAAGTAATAATTTTATCCAGGGTGACAATCAAGCTTATAAACTCCATTAAAAAGCAAACAAAATTTTATCTTAGGTGGATGGATTTTTGGGGGGTAAGTAGTATTACTCAGAATCAGAATAAAAGTAAATAGTAGTTTACCTGGAAGATAAGTTTATAATCTTTGAAGAGATCTATATTTAAAAGCTCCTTTTTAAGATAAGATGGGAAAATTAAAACATTGTAGCAATGCTGGTCCACAGCAAAGACTTTATCATCAAGATGTGACACAGATTTCACTTTCTGATAGCCTTTACTCCTCAAATAATTGTAAACTTCTTCAGGGCTGTAAGTAGGTAAAATTAAAGCATAATTACAAATAGCACTCAGTAAAATGTATTAACATTAAATAGTTTGTCCTGCAACAAAGAAAAATCTCACTTTAGATATTGTATCTAATGAAACAACTTTAGCCAGTAACAAGTTAAAAGGTAATCAGAAACAAAACATATATCATATTTATGTAGTTTCCTCAAAAATCTGGCAAATTGGTAATAACATCTAGAGTTAAGGTTTTACTTTCTAATCAGTCCACTAAATGCCACCCCTACCCTTTACAAGGTAATATATATTACATTATTGTAAAAGGGTGAAATCTTGAAACTTGAATAAAGAATTGAATTGAAACTCTTACCTGATTTTACAAATATTTATCCAGGCATACAGTGGCAGCGTGGAGGCCCTGAGCTCTTGTTTCCTAAGGGTCTCGGGCAGAATGTGGTAAATGGAAAGGGCATCATGTTTGATTCGACACCTTGCCAGTGATGCAGCCAACTTTATCTTAAAGCTAGAGACAGAAAATCCATTCTTGGTGATTACAAACATTAACAAATACATTTGGAATTTTCACAGATTTGTCTGTTTTTCCTTTTCAAAATTTCAAAGTGTAAAAGAAAAATGTGTCAAAAGAAATTGGAAATCTTTATTCCTTTCTTCAGTTTTTGCTGTATACTCCTCAAATATATGTTTCATTGCTAGTTGAAAGATAGCTATTTAGTGATTTGGGGAATGGTGTATAGGATGTAAGTCACACAAACCTGATGTTGAATCAAGTCTCTATCACTTATGTTATTTAATGGGCTGGAGAGATGGCTCAGGGGTTAAGACTCTGCCTCATAAGCAGAAGGTCTTGAATTCAGATCCCAGGTCCCACCTAAAAATGCCAGGTGGAAATAGCAGTGGCTGCATTTCTGGCCCTGGTGGATGGAGCCTGGGAGCAAAAAGGAGGTAGAAGCAATCCAGGATGCTTCCCAAAGTCACCCTTGGCCTTTCACAGAGACACATGTGCCCCCCCCCTCTCTCACACACACACACACACACACACACACACACACTTAAATAAGTAAAGTCTTTTAAAAATGTTATTTAACTTCCTGGCCTCAGTTTTCTCGTCTGCAAATGTGGTCAACAACTTACCTTAATGTAGTATATCAACCATGTGTACAAAATACTCAGCCAGGGCAACCTGGGCAACCATTGCATCCTGATTAATATTATCAAGGTGGCAATAATAGAGTGTTGATAAGATTAATGGGATTTCACTGATCTCAATCAAATCCTGCTCTGTTTTGAACCTCTCATGTCACAAAGTTCCAAACGACAGAAAGAAAAAAGTTGGTGTCACTGTGAAAGCCCAATGCATTTTCAGTTAGTGAGAACACGGGACTTCTTGGCTCATCTGTCACTTTCCCAGGGGGAACTTAACAGAAATAACATCAACTATAACTTTGAAGAACAAATGAAGAGCAGATACCATAAAAGAAGCAAGCACCACTGAGCTATAGCTGATGTGTGCTCTAGAAAGATGTTCTCAGGGAACTGCTGTGAGGCCGGCTGCACTGTCCCCAGGATGACAGGACGCCACTATGGTTTCAGCATCAGCTGCTGGATGCTGCTACCTTTTCCTTTTGCTTACAATCTCCCCAGCCTAAATTTCATATCCACTCACCAGAGTGACAACTCTTCACTCATAAAAATGTTTATTTTGAATATATGTGCAGGTCTGAGAGACAGAATAGAGGAGTATCTGGGGAGGGAAAGGGTGTCAAAGGTTAAGCTTTCTATAGTAAAACTAGATTTGTCTAGTTCTGGATCTGAATGCCACAGAACTATAACAGGGAGCACTTCAAAATGACATAGTAGATTAATGCACACCAAAGACACCTGTAAGGATGATGAGTTACTATCTTATGTTACACATGTTTGTACTGTACACATGTTTGATTATGGAGAATTGTTTTTGTGTGTGTGTGGATGCGTGTGTGTACTGGATGATACTTGAGTGTGTGGTGTACTTGGGTTCTTGAGTTTCAAGCACTCTGCCCACTGAATCATCTCTCTACCCCAATAATGCAATTTTTTGATTTACATTTACTTATTTCCTGGAGTAGAGCATAACAAGGTCAGAGTACAACCTATGGGGGTCAATTCCTCCTTTTACCAAACAGATTCTAGGGATTGAACTCACGTCATCAAGCTTAGCAATAAGCGTCTTTACCTGCTAAGCCATCTCACTAGCCTAATTTTTTTTCAGTGCTATCAATACCTAATACATCAGAAATGTTTCTCTTTCATGTAAACAATATTTTCTTAATGTCCTAAGAAATTACTTGAAAAAAATAAAATCAAATACTGTGCACACACACACACTGCTCCATATTCTTCACCATGAAAGTTAAGTATGCAGAGAAGGGCTAAAGAAACACTGGATAAAAACCCACAGATGAGTGTTTAGAGGGCATTTTGGTAAATGAGACAATCTGGAGTATGACAGGCAATGAGAGAATTGGGGACAATAAGAAAAAGAACATATCTGAGCACATGTAATTTATCCATATGAGATCCTTAATATTCATAAATCAGCCAATGTAAATTAACACTTAGAATTTAAAAATTAAAAAACTTAGAATTAAAAAATTTGAAAATTTAAAAAATGTCATTGCAGCCCTTTAAAAGTGTGATCTCTGTTTTCTTCACTCAGTGAGATTGCTGTTTTCCACTTCCCGCATTACACTTTGGAACGTCCCTCTGGACATAAAGCCAATACTTCACTTCAAGGCTCAACTCATTTGTTCACGTGCTTAAGCCTGTTTTCTAGTTGCTTGCAGTAGGGAATCAAGACTGACCCAAGCTACTTTATGATGACCACGTAGCTGCATTTTAAAAAATTCCTCTAGCTAGATAGAGTGGCACACACCCAGCATTTGGGAGACCATTTTAGAGATAGGAGGACGAGTCTCAGATCATAGAATATAAACAGTGAACCCAATGAGATGTCATTACAGCAGTCCAAATGAAGGATCATGGTGTGTGGAAATGGCAGTAGTAGAAATGGAAATGAGCGGATAGATTCAGCATGCTTTGGAACTTAAGTTACAGGACATGATGTATAGAGAAGTGTGGCAGAGAGGAAAGGAGAGCCAAGGTTGATATCTAAGTAAATGGTAGTGCCTTAGCTATAACATGGAAGACTTCAGACTGAATAGTTTGGGGGTGGCTTGGGAGGGTAGACTTAACTCACTGGGTAGTTCCCACGTTCCACAAAAGTTCCAATAAGTTTTTGGAAGAAGATTCTTGGATTGGTAAGAAAGTGTAAGGAGAAAGAAGAGGCTGAGGTCTCTCTCTTTTTTAACCTAGCCACATACTACTAAAAATCCAAGGAAAGCATCCTTGGGCAGGTAGGATGGCTCAGTGGGACCAGCATGGAGGAAGGAGAGAAACGACTTCCATAAAGTTGCCCTCTAACCTCCACATGGCTGCTGGGGCAACGCATGCACCTGCTCCTTTTCTCTCAACATTATATCTCTCAAACATATAAAATATATTGGGAAAATGAAAGGGTTTCAAAAGACAGTGAATATGTGGAAAATGACAGCAGGTGTCATTCTGAATTGTTTGTCTAAACTGTGAATAAAGGAAGAGAAAAACATAATGTGGTACACAGGGATGTAAGTATGATAAAACAGAAGAATGCCCAGGAAAAAAAAACAATAAAGGTGAAGGAGGAAATCATTCAATTTCCTGCTAATTACTTCTTTTATCATTTCTTAAAAGTGATTTTTCTCTTCCCAGTGGTCATATTAAGATGTTATTCTATCATGGTGATTTTACTTCCCTAAGAACAAAAGTGTCTGTCCCAACCCCAGGATAATGCAGAGATTAGCCTTCAGTAGTTGTTTATCTTTCAGAATCTCTCTTCATTAACGATGGGGAATTGCACTGTTCTCAGAGAATGCATCTAACCCATGCTCTACTGATCAGAAAGCCTCTCCCAGGAATTTAGCATTAATTTGCAGAGCAGACCCGCGGTCACACAGATGGCCCTGGCACTGCTTCCAAAACAGAGGTCAGAGCCTTGGGAACTTATAAAGAACAGAAAATTAAGATCAAAGCAACCAGAGAAGGGAAGAGGATGAGAACAAACTCACTCTGGCAATCCCTGTTTTGTTTTGTTTTGTTTTGTTTTTCTTCAGTTGCTGGGCATTGAACACAGGACCCTGGGCACGCTAGGCAAGCACTTTACCATGGAGCTACATTTCCAGCCCTAAGAATCAGCAATGTGTTTTTCATGTGCTTATAAGCCTTTTATTACAATAATGGCAGATGTGTTAGTACAAGCATGTAATCTCAACACATGGGAGGTGGAGGAGACAGGAGCATCAAGAGTTCAAAGTCATCCTCAGCTCCACAAGGAGTTGGAGGTCAGCCGAGGCTACATGAGACTCAGAAAATAAAAGTAAAAAATGAACAAATAGCAATCCAGAAGGCAAAGCCATCATAATCAAATACATTGATCACTAGCTCTTTAGTTCTGGGGGACACATTGAAACCATAGCACACAGCAACACTTGTCATGTATGGACCACCCATGAGTCTAACCCAAGCATTTTATGTATCAGTTCTTCTAGTCACCTCTTGTGGCTAGTGTTTATTATACTCATTGTAGTCTTCTGCTGATATTAATATAAAAGGAAAACAAATTTAAAACATATCAGTTTGTTCATAATAAATAGGATCTTTTTTTTTTTTTACCAATTTGGCAAGATGGTCAGTTCTTATTGTAACCTTGGCACTTACCCATCTGTTAACTGTAGATATTTTTAAAGACTTGTAAATAAAACTAAAGAAATAAAAATAGCTGTTACAGATGAAGTTAACTTAAGTATGTGCTAAGACTATTAGAATTTGTAATAATTTCCCACATGCTTATACATTGGATCTTGCAATTCAAACTTTTGAAACAATTGATTTTCAAATTTCAATTGGATATTTAGCCTATACAAAACTGTTTGCAAAGGGACTCAAGACATTTAAGAACTTTTATATTTTCCCTAAAAAAATTTACTATAGATATTAAGTTATACTGCTTAAAATTGTATCAATGAAAATATTATGTTGATTTCATAGAAAATATCCTTTTTACTTGTGGATTACCTGTTAAGAATGTTCTCTACTTCTTGAACTTCTGATATGGACTCTTCACTATCCGAAATGGCACGACTTTGAAATTTTCTATCTTGGAAATCGTACATCATCACAATAATAAGACTGTTCAAATAATCTGGCTACCAAGGGGAAACACACATAAAAACAACTGAAGAAACATTATCGAATGGGTTGGGGATGTAACTCAGTGGGTGAAGGGCTTGCCAAGCATGCATGACGCTCTGAGTTTTATCCTCATCACAGAGAAAAAGAAAGAAACCAAGAGTGATTTTTTTTGCCTTCTATTATTTTAAACAAAATAGGAACATGATGATTTTTACATAGTATGATTACATCAGGAAATAAGGAAAGCCTTATAAATAGAGGAAAAGTCCAGTTTAAAGAAAAAATCAGAAAAAATATGCTTTTGGGTATATACATCAAAATGATCAGACAAACAAGTAGGAAAGAACCTATATTTTGAAGAGGTCTCACTATTAAGGAAACTATTATTTGAATCTGAAGAATCGTAAAAGTTAATAATGAAAAAAATAATTCTAAAAGTCGTTTGCTTACTATTGTGGTATTTGGGAAGACACAGCTGTCTATTAATATGCTTTCCAAAATATTTTGATCTGTAAAACAAGGAAAAATACTGTTACTAAAAATCTCAAACATGAAAATAAAAACTTTTAAATAAAACTTTAAATAAAGCTGCAAAATAATTCTAGTTATAGCTCTAAAATACACCTCAATTCTTACTAGAATAGATCACAAAGGCATGATGGAAAATTAATAATCTTGGTGAGTCCTGGGCCCCGTGCTTCAGGATCTATGTGGAATCATAAAGTAGTATCTGAGTAAGCAAAGTATTCCTCAAGGAATTCTGACTTTTAATATATGGCCTTCAGGAGACATTAAGCAAGCTCTAAATAAAAAGTTGGACACTCTTTCTCTTATTCTTTTTAAGCATTGCTGGATTTGATTTGCTAATGTTTTGCTTCAGATTTTTGTTTCATGCTTATACTATGAGGATATTAACTTGCTTGTAGCTTCCTTATCAGTGCTGGGTATCAGGTGTGCTAGCCTTGTAGGTGGAAAGCATTCCTTCTTCCTTCATTCTCATCAACAGTTTGTATTAGAATATTATCATTTCTGATAATAAATTAAATACTTGGCAAAACTCGCTATTGAAGACACTGTTGAAATGCTAATTAATCTAAGACTCAAATGACAAGTAGCTGCCACATAAGGATCTCGGCACAGACAACAGTCCAAGCTGAAAGAATAGCATGATTAATGCAAAGGTACTAGGCACAAAGGCTCATGGGTATTCTTCGATACACTATACCTTATACATATATATATATATTATATATATATGAGGTTTATATGATATGGACAGAAAGAAGTAAGGTCCAATTCATTGTTGGCTTCAATTCATTCAATATTCAGCTCCCCTTCCTCCTGCGCTCTCTCTACCCTTTACTCACCACTCCCTATGAAAGGGAAATAGAATGTCACTACTGAAACTTGAGCGAAGGGAGCAATCCTCTTGTCAGCTTGTCTGTAGGGTCTAAATAGTGCACCGTGGGGTACAGAGGTCTGCACTGACCTAGCTGTGCCAAAGGTGGGAAAGTCACTAGTTGATGAGAAAAACATTTATAACCCATTTAACTGCAATTCTTCAGCTATGTCCCTAAACATATCCTCCTGCCTTCATTGGTTCCCAATTCAGACAAAGGAAGAGTGTTGCTAATTGAACCCCATAAAGTTCCAGGGAGCTTTTAGAACCTTCTCTTCAAGAGCGCCAGTGTCTTCTTAAAAGCACTTGAGGGTTTTGCAGGGAAAAAATTAGCAAAATTTAAGTGGTTACTAACACTTTTGAAATAACCAAGAATAGCCAAAAGAAGTATATTATGGAAAAGAAGTTGGCATCACCAGATATGTTGCATCATCAACATGAAGCAATTTGAGGCCATAAAAAAATCAGTTATGGATTAGAGTTGTTGCTCTTCCAGCCAGATGGTATACATCTCATTGTATTCTCATGACTGCCCTTCTAGACACTCCATTTAGTTTCTTCTTGATCTTCCTCCCCAACTTTTTCATTTGCAAAAGGAGAATCTTGCATTTAATTGATATCAAATGAAATTAAGTACATTGTGAATTAAAATGAGCTATATAAGTAAGAAAGTACTATAATTATCACTTAAGCAAACCACCTTAACCTCATAGGCGGCAACCCAAGTACAAGAAGTTACTGGAATTCTAGATCCCTTTCCCAATGAGCCACAATGCAGTCAACAAGTAACATAGGTTTAAAGGTGGCCAGACTACACATTCTAAAGAAAGATGTGCCCTTTCGTAGCTCCTCGGAGATGACCTTTATACCCTTGAAATATCTCGCCTGGACAATGTACCACTGTTTACCTAGGGGTTAGGGTCATGTGGTATTGCTTTGACCTTTGCAGAAGTTACAGGCTGAGTAGCCAAAGTTAGACAAGTACACAGGGCCACTGTTTGAGACCGAATGTCAGTTACAAGTCTACATGACAAGGCCCTGGCTGAGCATCCCTAGCTGGCAATACTGCATTCCTGCTGTTGGACATCATTAACAGAATCAGCACTATCCTTAAGCGTCTCTGGGGAAAGGTCAATAGTCTACTTGCATCTTGTCCCTGCTAGACTCTGCCCTCTGCACCCTTCCTGGTTACTGATTTTAATGTGTACCCTTTGGCTGTAATAAATTGTAATTGGGTACTGCCAGGTTCTACAAGTTCTTTTAGGGGATCATCAAATCAGGCAGTTGTTCTGAAAACCCTTTAGCCACATTTCCTAACACAAAAGCTAGAATTGAACTGTACATTAAGCTTTTATTAGATTTTTCTCTAGCGGATTGTGTAATTTTTAAAAATTTCAGGAATTTCTCTTTGCTGAAGTTTTTTATGAGCTTTTATGTATTATTCATTCACTTGTTAAGAAACTGTTTTTACCAGTTTTTCTTATTTACTTGCTTTGACACAGGGTCTTAGTGTGTAGCCCAGAGGACTTTGAACATGCGACAAGTCCTCCTTCTCTGCCTGTCAGTGTTGAGATTATAGGCCTGGACCATTTTTTCTTACATTCTGAATTACTTGAAGCATGAAGAAATTCTTAAATAAGTTGCTGAAAACTTACCTTGACAGAAGTCAAATTTCTGTTTTAACCTAATTCTATAGCAACAGGCTTCTAGTCGTTAATCATTCTACACTGAGAGCAGAAAATTGACCTTGAGGTATTAGGAAAACCAGTTGAGGCAGTCTTCTTCTCAAAAAATATTATACTGAGCCTTTTAAATCAAGGTTAATTAGATAAATATGCCCTCTACATGCAAAAAATAAAGGTTATTAACAAAGAACAAGCAATAAATTGAAAATAAAACATAAAGCAATATACTTAATATTTGCATAGATTCAGTATTCCTCCTCTTTCTCAAAAAAGAAACATATGTTCTTCAATTTGTACAACAAACTTTTTAGCCTTGCTGCCCATTCTCTTCCCTAAATGATGATTGTCTGAATCTAAGATGTATAAGCAAAATTTGAGCTTACAAAATATTATATGAAAGTATTTCTAGAGCACTGGTAACATGGAAGGTAACATGAAATTCACAAGAGCCCTCAACATTTTAAAAGTAAAATATCAGACTTAATGTATTCGGAAAACTCATTTCAGAATTCTAATTTTTTTAAATGTGGTGCCGATCACCAACCAGCAAAAGGCAGAGAATTCAAGCGGCCTCATACCTGCTTGAGAGATTAATGAAGGTCAACTCTGATGTGTGGGGAGGAAAAATGCTTTTTCTCAAGGGTATACCCACGGATATAATATGCTTTACCATGTATTATGATTCATGTTCCAACAAGTGCTCAGGCACAGGCCATGAAAAGCACCCAAATGAAATCCAATAGGGCCACTCATGCAAAAAAAAAAAAATAATAATACATAATAGGAGGGAGACAGGCAGGGAAGAAAGGTTCTGGTGGGAAAGGGAGGGAAAGAAAAGGAACTAGGGATTAAAGTGTGAAATGCCAGAAATTCACTGTAGTCATATATGAAACAATAAAAGAATAATTTTTCAAAAAGCAGATTGCTATGGGAATTCAAAGCCAGGGCAGACACCTGCTGAGCAAAGACTCTAACACTGAAATATACTACTGGTCTCTAGAATTTTGATTTTATTCCATTTAAATGTCCAGAAACCGTCAGATGGTAATTTAAAGCAAGAAAGAAAGTTAACAACCTAGTACCGTCTTATTTTACAATGCTTTGTCAGGTACCAACTTGGAAGACTGAAGGCATGAAGATTATGAATTTTAAGCCAGCCTGGGCTGCCTAAAAATAAAAGTAAGTATACAAAAGTAGGTTTGTAAAATCTAAATAAAAATTTTCTGGGTTGGGGCTGGAGAGGTGGCTCAGGGGTTAAGCTTCTACCTTGCAGGCGGAAGGTCCTGAGTTTGGATCCTAGACCCCACGTCTAGGGGAAAAGTGGGGCAGCCTGCGTTTCTGGTCCTGGTAGGGGGGAGCTTGTGAATCCCGGGGCAGAATAAACAAGGAGGAGGTGGAGACGTCCATGGTAGTTCCCGAATTCGTCCGTGGTTCTACACACACACATACATACACACACATACATACACACATGCGCACACACGCATACACGCACAATTGAATAAATAATAAATAATTTTTTAAAAATTAAAAAATAATTTTCTGGGTCATTCAGAAAGATGAAATTGTCACAAAACACTTTCATAGTGCAGAAAACAGTATTTGGAGGAAAAACATAATTGACTGTAAACATCCCCATGGTAATAATACAACACGATCATCTAGTCAATGAATTCATTTTAGGTAGAATAACTCGGGCTTTTATTCATGATTTCTGAAGATATGATTTGATGATATTCTATTAGGAAAACAAATTACCTATAACAGCATTCTAGGATTAATATTAAGCACCGATTAATCAGCATAAACAGCCTTGGCTGCATTTTATGCCATGAGGAAAAAAATACAAAAAATGTTCATTTGACTCTGTATGAATGCAGCCCTGTGGTTGGTGGGAGGGTGTGAGAGATGAAGCAGAAAGTTTCAACTCTCTGAAAGCTTCAACGGGAGAAAGGAAAAATGATTAAAAAGTTCTTAAGGAGAAAAAAAGAAAACACAGGCACAAGAAAACAAAGAGTTGAAAAGTACAGAATAGTTGCTTCTAGACAATCACTGTTTTCTCTATGAAGAAAAATCCTGAATTCAAGATTAAAGTGCATCGTCTCTGTATTTAAGACACATGTGTCTAAGTAATTAACAGGGGCCTCTTAACTGATATTATAGCTTTTCACTACCTGGTCTGTGCAAGGCCACCGTACTAAGGAAATCACCAATGAGTACCAAAGTATCTTTGGGAACTCATGTGCTGCCAATGCTCCAAACCGAGCTATCTGTCTGGACCTACATTTGGTCAATGTGAAATCCAGTATAAAGTTTGTAGTCATCATAACTATTACAAAAAAAAAAAATGGTTTTTTTTAAAGCTCTCCTCGTCTAGTTTTTTTCCTATCTAGAGTCAACGCTACACTTAGAAGTTCATAATAAATCATCAAGGGGCTCTGAAAATTCGAGTGTGAAACTTTGGAGACAAATTAGGAAGTGGCATTCTGATTAAGAGTAGCTCTCTAAAGTAAAGCTATTTGTTAAAACTGGATAATCTTAATTGAAGACTCAATTTGGACATTTATTTTTAAAAACTATACTTTTTCTTTCTATTTCATTATTTTTTTCTCTGCAATAGTTTTATTTTCGTTATGATGGCTCATAACTAAAATACAGACAAATGCACAAGAATATAGTGGAGATACATAAAGACATGGGATGATTAAACTAAATTCTTATTTTCTTTTACTACTGAAATTGCTTACAGGTTTTGTTTGGTCTTGTTTGTTTTTTAATGACAGAGCCTGGCTTTATAGCCTAAACTGGCCTGAACTCAAATTCTCCTACTACTGTGCTAGCTCCTGTTTCTCTGTCTCTCTCTCCCCCTATCTATCTATCTATCTATCTATCTATCTATCTATCTATCTATCTATCTATCTATCTATCTATCTATCTATCTATCTATCTATCTATCTATCATGTTATTTTTTGTTTGTTTTAATGGCTGGACACTACACCCATCAAAGGACAAGTGTAGGGGGAAAAAATCCTGCTAATTAAGTGGAACCTCCCAAATTCTTTAACGTTTGTAATTGACCAAGATACACACATGGGCAAAAACCAAACCCAAGGTGATGTATTAGAGAGAGGGGAGAGGGGCTGGGGCTTCGTTCTACAGTTCTCTTGCTTTTTTGTTTGTTTGTTTTCTTAGGGTCTCACTCTGCAGCCCAGCCATCCTTGAACCAGCAGTGTTCCGTCGCCCCGTGGCTGGGATTATAAGGCGTGCGCCCCGTGCCTGGCTTGCCTATTTTCTTTCAATGCTGACCTTCAAGACTGGTTCTACTCACACTTGAGGGTACTGAAAGCCAGCTCATAGGACAAACGCTGAAAGGATTCATTCTCGATGTAGGACCCGGACTTCAGGGGTTCATCCCCGTACTTTATTACGATTTTCTCCGGCGATTTTTCGACTCGAATACCCTGAAAAATGTTCGCTGCCATAATGTACACCGGGTCCGGGTAGCCAGTTTTTACCGGGATACCAGATGAAATTTTTTCCCCGGGTGTTGCGTCCTGTGATAACGCCAGGGAAGAAAGTCGGGGGACATCCTCCGGGACGACCAAGAAATCCATTTCACTTGTGGGGTCCACCATGTTTGCCCCCTTAGGTCGTAACTCAAGCCTCAACTTTTAATTCAGATGGTCCAGGAAATTGTTGGCCTTGTAATCTGCACCATCGTCTCTGCGAAAAGAAAAGGTTTACAAGGGTAAACCATTGTTTACGCAGCAGCTGGCATGATGACCTCCTTATGATGGTCTCAGAAACCCACCGGGGGTGTGGGGGGGCGGTACCGGCCAATGGGAGCACCCAGGGCTGCCAGCTGGTGGGAGCCCCGAGGACTGCCAGCTGGTGGGAGCACCCAGGGCTGCCAGCTGGTGGGAGCCCCGAGGACTGCCAGCTGGTGGGAGCCCCGAGGACTGCCAGCTGGTGGGAGCACCCAGGACTGCCAGCTGGTGGGAGCCCCGAGGACTGCCAGCTGGTGGGATCACCCAGGGCTGCCAGCTGGTGGGAGCCCCGAGGACTGCCAGCTGGTGGGAGCACCCAGCAGTGCCAGCTGGTGGGAGCACCCAGGACTGCCAGCTAAGTTTGCTGCCAGGCAAACTTGCTTTCCCTCGAGAGGGGAGAGCGAGCTGCCAGAGAACCAACTCCCTGAGACCGGCGACTTTCGGGCGCCAGAACTCCACGAGTGAGCGACCCTCAGCCGCGGGGTCTCGGGGGGTGAAGGGGGGGTCCCCAGAAGGCGCCTGTCACCTGCCCACGAATTTGCTTACCCGGGTCGCGGATGTTTCCCGGGGCTCTAGGACGGGAGAAGCGGCAGCCGCGGCACTCGGGCACCGGAGGCGGTAACAGGCCCTCGGGATCCCCGGGAGGCGGCCGCCCGCGAAGGCCGTTTGGTTCAAGTGCTGCCACACCACCCGCCGAGTTCGGGCAGCGGGAACTCGGCCGCCGCCACGCCCCGCGCTCGGGGTCGGAAGCCGGCGCCCCGCGGGGCCGCGCACTTGCACGACGGTCCCCGAGGGAGGTGCCCGTGGGGCCGCGCACTTGCACGACGGTCCCCGAGGGAGGTGCCCGCGGGGCCGCGCACTTGCTAGATGGTCCCCCAGGGAGGTGCCCGCGGGGCCGCGCACTTGCTAGATGGTCCCCCAGGGAGGTGCCCGCGAGGCCGCGCACTTGCACGACGGTCCCCGAGGGAGATGCCCGCGGGGCCGCGCACTTGCTAGATGGTCCCCAGGGAGGTGCCCGCGAGGCCGCGCACTTGCTAGATGGTCCCCCAGGGAGGTGCCCATGGGGCCGCGCACTTGCTAGTTGGTCTCTAAGGGAGGGACTCCTTGAGGCAGCGCGCATTTGCTCGAGGGTCCCTGAAGGAAGCGCCTTTGCCCACCCGTCCGGTCTCGCAGGGAGAGAGGAGGGCGGCAGAGGATGGGGCTGCGAGGTCCCTGGTCCTCCAGCCAGAGCTCTGGTTTGAAATGCAAATTTCAGGGCTCAAGAATTTACATTTTTAGTGTGTAACCCAGCTGGTCCTATCAGTCCGACGACCACAATTTGAAAGGAACAATTATTCTACCTTTGTCTTACTTGGAAAAATTCTTTGACCTTTCGGAATGTCTGGTCCTTCTACAAAGTAGATTGATTTCCCCTTCTCCCTTTGCCCGCAGGAGGTGGTGATAACGATTTTCCAATCTTCCTGCGCACTTTCTGTGCATTATGCTAGCTACGGAGGAGAATACATACCTCTGAGAAAGGTAGGATCTTCGGTCCTTGCTTCCCTTCCATTTTGATTGCTTGGCATCTTTAAGCCAGTGCCTACATTTCCATATCGTGTGTGTCTGTACAGAGATCCAAAAATGACAACGGACTTAAACAAAACAGAAGCCTATGTCTCACTTAGGAAATGTGTCCAGGCTGGAGAGGTGGCTCAGAGGTTAAGCCTCCGCCTTGCAGGCGGAAGGTCCTGAGTTCGGATCCCAGATCCCACGTATAGACGCCCGGGGGGGGGGGGGGGGAGCGCTTCTGGTCCTGGTAGGGCGGAGCCTGTGAATCCCGGGGCAGAAGGAGGTGGAGGCGTCCATGGTGGTTCCCGATTCGTCCGTGGTTCTACACACACACACACACACACACACACACACACACACACACGGGCACATACACACGCATATGCACACAGTTGAATAAATAATAATAAAAAAATTAAAAAAAAGAGGAGAATAGATAATGAGGAGAATTAAGTCTCAATTATAGGTCACTTACCTCCCACTAGTTATCCCACCAACCCAAACTCATTTAACATTATCCACAGAATGCCAAATGTTTCCTCCTCTATGTTTCCCCCTCTATGTTTCCCATAATATCTTTGTTCATGCATACATGCATTCATTTAACAAGTATGTATTGAATTCTTGCTATGTGTCTGTCATTACCTTCAGCCCTGAAAGTGAATAGTAAATATATAGACAGGATCAAGGATATGCCCTCAATAAACTAATGGGAGAATGTACTTATATTTTGGCATCTTTTCAATTTGTATTATAAACATCCCTGTATGTATCCATATTAAACTTCTTTCCTCTTTCTATGAACAGACTGCACACACTAAAATAGTTTTGTTAGATCCTTATTCTCTTTTTCTTTCATTATTTATCTTTTTATTCCCAAAGAACCAGTCTTACAGAAGATTACAAATATAGAAAGTATCCTGAACATCATGATGTCTTTTATTGTGCATCACATAGTACACAGTAAAATGTGTAGAGAATGTGAGACAATAGACAGCTATAAACTCTAAAGTACTGTTACCTTTTAAAACATAATTTGAAGAGCTTCAAGGAAGGTTCAACATAAGGACCAGTCTCTGTATTAAAGTAAGATTCAATAGGAAAACCAATGTTCCCAATGTAGAACGTAGGCAAATAAATTGGAGTTATCAAATCCATGGTTACTATTTATTTTAATCATGTGTATAATCCTGCTTCCTGGTTTTATAATCCTTACTCCTGGTTTATAGTCTCATTTTGGACTTAATGTACTGGAAGGGAAAGCTAGAAGAAAACATATTAAATTTCAGTGTACCCCACAAAAAAAGTAACCATAGAGATAAGTCTATGGATTAAGTTGTTATGAAGGTAGGATGATATAAACGTGTACTTTAAGTCACACTCTGTAACAAGATCAGAACATTAAATTGGAGATGGTGTAGAAAATTAAACACGAGATACCTGAAAGTTTCTGCTGAATGAATTTTAAAAAGTAATATTCCTCCCAAGGAGAAGTAGAATATTTGAAATTTTTGTAAATTAAAGTTGTTTGCATTTGATCCCGAGTATGTACTCACTTACACTTATCTAGACAGGAACATGCTATAAATGTGTAGAAAGCCTATGATCATAAAGGATTTAAGCTTGAGTTCTTAAACATTGGGCCTCAGTTTCCTATCATTGTTTCTTAGAACTAGTTGGCTGATTTTCTTTACAGCACTTTTTTTCTTAATATTGCCACACATGCAATAGAATTATTTGTTTTATCTGTTTATTTCAGAGAGAGAGAAAGAGAGAGAGCAGGATTGTTAAGTCAGAATGAAACCCCTTGTTCCCCTAAGATGTTTGATCATGATGACTTTATCAGCAACATGCAGACAAACTGTGACACTCCTTGATAGGGACCACAGTGCCATTTTCCATTTCATTCTTCACCACCTGAGTAATGAATTCCATCAAGTCCTGTTGTATCTCTCCCTTTGCATCTCTATTTTTGCTTCCCAGGACCATTTGCAACAGTCTCCTGGGAGAGAGGCTGGTGACTCAGCCTCAAAAGCAGATACTGTCACTACCAAAGCCACTGTATATTCTCTTATCTTTTGTGTGTGTGTGTGTAGAGTTATCTTTTATTCTCTTATGAGACTTATGTCACACCCAACTTGTAAAGGCCGCCTCATGTGAAAGGTACATTTTGGAGTTGATGGTCAATATTTTTTTTAATTATTTTATTATTATTATTATTATTATTATTTATTCAACTGTGTGCATGTGCGTGTGTGTATGTGTGTGTGTGTGTGTCTGCGTATGTGTAGAACCAAGGACGAATTCGCGAACCACCATGGACGCCTCCACCTCCTTCTGCCCCGGGATTCACAGGCTCTGCCCTACCAGGACCAGAAGCGCAGGCCGCCCCCGCTTCCACCTGGCGTCTATACGTGGGATCTGGGATCCGAACTCAGGACTTTCCGCCTGCAAGGTGGAGGCTTAACCCCTGAGCCACCTCTCCAGCCCATTATTATTATTTATTTAATTGTGCGTGTGTGTATGTATGTATGTGCACGTGTGTGTGTGTGTGTGTGTGTGTGTGTGTCTATAACCACGGACGAATTCGGGAACCACCATGGACGCCTCCACCTCCTTCTGCCCGGGGATTCACAGGCTCCGCCCTACCAGGACCAGAAGCGCAGGCTGACCCCGCTTCCGCCTGGCGTCTATACGTGGGATCTGGGATCCGAACTCAGGACCTACTGCCTGCAAAGCAGAGGCTTAACCCCTGAGCCACCTTTCTAGCCCCGATGATCAATATTGAACGTGTCAGATTTAGGTGTCAAGTTACATCTAAGGCCTAAGCTTTCAGACACACCTATGAAGAATTAATGGTTAAGGCACGTATTGAGAAAGCCTGTGGGAGATTATCTGAGTCATGTGGGAAGCCCCATCCGTAGTGTGTGAGTGCATTCCTTAGAGATGTGGGTAAGAAAGGTGACTTGATATGTTGGGTATGCTTTAGCATACAAACATTACCAGCATGCTAGCGAGAAAGCAAATATCCAGGAGAGAGAAAATGTGTCTCTCTCTTAGCAGTTCCTTGGGATGTTGTATGGCCAGTTCCTTCAATTCCTGGTATAAACTCTCCTGCCATGCTGATAAAGTATGAGTGAGAATCATAAACAAAAATAAAACACTCTTTCCCCTAAGCTGCTTGGATGCTGTATTAGTTCAGCCATGGAAAGATGAAACCAGAGAATACAAGGGAAAGATACCCAAACGGAGAGTGGAGTTCTATCGTGGTATCGTGGCAACTAAGCCTATTCAGGTTGAATGTGTTGAGCACCACCAAGATTCATGTTGAGGTTTGGTCCTCAAATTACTGTTGTTGAGAGATTATGAAACCTTTAGGAAATAACTAGGTCATGAGGTTGCCACCCTCACAAACAGTTGATACTATCTGTTCCATATTGCAAGAAAAATTGCTTAGAATGTAGCTGGTGCTTTCTCTCTCACACATGTGCGCCTGTCATCTGCATATCACATCTCCATCCGTTTCCCTGCAGTGAGTTGATACAGCCTGAAGGCCGCACCACAAGCTGAGCTAGTTCACATGCTTGTGGATTTCCCATCCTCCAAAACCAGCCAAATAGAATTCTTTTCTTTATAAGCTAATCAGCTTTTTAAAAGAAAAGAATTAAAAGGAAAGAAACCCGAGTAACCCCCAAAGGAAACGCTGGGAGTAGGTGAGATCTGATGTGGTTGAGCGTTTGTGCAGAGGGCTGGTGGCATGCAGTAAAAAGTGTCTTCTTGTCCTGTCCTTGCAGAAACTTGCGAGCAGTTTGAAAATGAAATGGTGAGGTGATCATGGAAAGATCCTTTCAGGAAAATCAAAACAAAGATTGTAAATTCATTAATGCAATGCCGTCAAAGACAAGCCAAAAGAAGTTATACCTACTTGCAAAAGGGTGGGGGGAAACACCCTTAATTTGAAAACCACAGGAGACTTTTTGATTTTTTTTTTAAGGTGCGTAGGGGTCTCATGTAAACCAGGCTGACTGCAAACTCATTGTGTTAGCTTTGAACTCCTGATCCCCTGCCTCCATCTTCAAAGTTCTGGGATTACGACTTAGCAATAACAGAAGCCCGGGGTTATTTAGATGCAAAGAAAAATGAAGACACCAGGGAATCATCATCATAGCGCTGTCCTTTGTAGTCTGTGAGAAGCAAGACTGTAACAGTCAACGTTCTGCAATAGATTGAACAAGACAGTGTTCCCAGCACTGACCAATCATGTCTATTGTCATATCTATAAATTGCCATTTCCTGTTTTGTTGGGATGTTTTTGAGGCTAAGTCTGAACATGGAGCTTAGGCCGGCCTGAAGTTCACTCTGCATCTCACGCTGTATCAAACTAGTTCTCCTGCCTCAGCCTCTTAATTACCGAGAGTAGAGATTTATACCGCCATGTCAAGTTTCCAGTGTCTGATTTTTAAATCAGATTTGTGGGTCTGAGAAAGAGCTCGACAGACAGAGGTACTTGCTACCAAACCCGACAGCCTGAGTTCAATACCTAGAGCCCACGTGATAGGAGACAATCAACTCCCTCAAGTTGTCCTCTGGCTTTGAAATACACGCTGTAGTGTGTATGTACGAACAGACACACACACACACACACAAATAAATAACTGTAAATAAATTAAATAAATTGGATTTGCTGTTTCCTTAAATAGGAACAAAAAATAGTAAACAAGGATAATGTGCCATAAATATAAATCGCCGGAGCAAAAGTGACACTATTAAATTCTAAGTAACAAAGGTTGTACCAAGTCTCGCAGTATGAAACTGATTCATTCTTTGTTAAAGAAGACATGCAACTGTACAAAGCTGTTAAACATTGAAAGAATACTTTCTCTTTGTCAGAGGATTAAGATAGCATTGAATACAGCTTAAGGATGTGACTCAGTGGTAGGGCCGTTGCCTAATAAGCGCAAGGCCAGGAGTTCAGTCCTCAGCACAAAAACAAACAAACAAACAAACAAACGTAGTGTTTCCATTGTGTCATTAAATGTCTTGCAATGCTACCTTCCATCTACCTGCTATACCTTAGTAGTATTGATCTCACCATTTAGGAAATACTCCACTAATAGATTTGAGTTCAGGAGTTAGAATAGTGCTTCCTCTGAAACAAAAAGAAAAGATACATGAAATTCAGAACTAGGGAAAAAAAGATATTGCACAAATCTCATGTCACAGATGAATTCAGTCTTCTACTGACCCATGATAGTGGGTCAGAAAATCTTACTTTTAGTTTTGATATGCTCATGAATTAGTTGCATAATACCAAACAAATTCCTTTTTTATAGTTATTTCCTGATGAGTTCAAGTCTATGGTTTATTTAATAAGAAAAAATAGAGGGAGAGGAGGGGGGTAACCTATTGAGCTTGTATGATTAGGAAAAAAATAAAATGTGGGAGAAAAAAATAGATGGAGAAATATTTGAGAAGGGTTGTCAATGAGGAAGATAATAGGGATCAGGAAAACAAGAAAATGTTGCTGACCGACAGTGAGGCCCTAGCCAGCAGGCAAACGTGTGACTAAACTATTTAGAAGCATTTGTAGCTCTCTCTGTTAGTGTAGGGGGTAGCGTAGGAATGAAAACAAGAAAGAAACTTCCTAAACATCCTTAAGACATACAAACAGATATATCAGCAGGTCCCTACCCAATACCAGGCTTAATGCCAGACCTCCATAGATGGTGCCAACTAAATTGCTATTGTTAGCTGTGCATGGTGACATCTGCTAATAATCCCAGCACTATAAAGCTTAGGCTACACAATTCCAGGTCGGCTTGAATACAGAGTGAGATCATTTAAAAAAAAAAAAAAAAGAAAAGAGAAATACCATTGTCAGTTAAGGATCTAGATGTGCTTAGCACAGGCCATTGTTCTTATCTTCCATATGGATGAAGCTTCTTGTCTCTGTTCACTTTGTGCACATTTCTTTCCACACAGTACTCATGCCATGCATGATTGATTTAGCAATTTCATACCTCACCTTATAATACCTTACCATTGTTTAAACAATTCTTCTTTATGAAGAAAATAGGACTGAAGACCATGGATATAGGGAAATAATAAGGAGATGCTATTTTGAGATAGCCCAAGAATAATCAATGAATTCAGTATGGAAGGAGTAAAGGGGTAAGAGCACTTTCGAAGCTTTGCTCTCTCGTGTGAAACGGGCAAGGAAATAGATCCCAGTGATGTGTTCAATGAGCCGAAGAGTCAAAGTACTTTCTGGAAGGATGAATATCAACATTAATATCAGATATCTTCTTAAGCCCCTTAATTTTACAAGCCTCATGGCAGGCCGATCTTGACAGAGTCTATGTCTATCAAATACATTAAAGTATAAGGATGGAAGTTTTCTCTCACTCACAAGCTCTAAAATACGATTTTTTTTCTCATGTTCATTCATTCATATCTATATAATGACAATTATAGTAGGAAGGAAGGTGCACAAGGCAAAAAATCTCAAGGAAATGTATGATTTGTGAAGGCTTATCATATATGTTATCAATTCCAGGCTGAAGTTGTATTGGAGAATTTATGGCAAAATCCATATTGTTAAGCTCTTTGAATGTATGTATTACTTACAATCATTTTATCCTGGTCTTTATTTTTTCTTTCTACTTGCTTTATCTTCTGTTTTTAATTCTTTAAGTTGGCAAATAAGGTTATCGCTTTAGTAGTTTTTTTTAATGTAGATTTTTTTTAATCTTTATTTTATTTATTTATGTGTGTGTGTGTGTGTGTGTGTGTGTGTGTGTGTGTGTGTGTGTGGCAGGGCACTGTGAGTCCCTGTGGGGGACCAAGAGCAACTTTGGCAATCATCTTGGATTGCTTCTACCTCCTTTTTGCTTTGCTCTGGGATTTCCCGGGCTCTGCCCACCAGGGCTGTAAGTGCGGGCTGCCACCATTTCCACCTGCCATTTTTTCACATGGGACCTAGGATCCGAACTCGGGATCTTTCTGCTTGCCAGGCAGAGTCTTAATTCCTGAGCCATCTCTCCAGCCCTCAATGTAGATATTTACAGCTATAAATTTCCCTTGAGTACCACTTTGGTTGCATTTCTTAAATATGGCATGTTCTGTTTTCATTTTTATTAATATCAAAGTACTTGTAGTTTCCCATTGGTTATTTGTGAATATGTTGATTTCCATGTATCTGTTAATTTCCTCTGCTGTTAGTTTCTAAGTTTAACCTATGTTAAGTAAAAACATAATTTATGTGACTTCAGTTGTTGCAAACTTACTGATGCCTGCTTCATGTCCTAACACCAGGAGTATCCCGGAAAATGTTCCATTCAGAGTGTATGCAGCAGAATGTATACTTTGCTGTCGTTGGGTGGGGTGTTTTGTGATCAATTACTATAATCTTTTACATTTAGTTGGTCTACAATGATATTCAAGTCTTTCATTTTTCTTGCTGAGCTTCTGTCTAGTTCTCCCACCTATGATTAAAATGGGGCGGTGGGCTGGCAAGATGATTTAGTGGGTAAATGTTCTTGCTATACAAGTCTGATGATCTGAGTAACATTTTCAGAACCCTCAAGATGAAAAGAAAGAATTGACTCCTGGAAGGTTTCCTTTGAACTTTACACATGCTGTGGCATGAATACACACACACACACACACACACACACACACACACACACACACACACACACCACACAGGAAGAAAAAAATTAAAATGGGGCACTGGCATTCCTGATATTGCCGAATTGGCCATTTCTTCCTTCAACGCTATCAGTTTTTGCTTCATGTATTTTAGGACTCTTTGTTAGGTGCCTGCATGTTATAATTGTTACTCTTTTTATTTACTTTAAGGCAATGTCTCCTATAGCCTAGGCTGGCTTCAAACTAGCTATGTATTCAAGAATGGGCTTGCACTTTGATTCTCCTGCCTTCGATTCACATGTACATTGGGACTGACAATGGCCTGCTATTCTGGTCCTGGAAGGCAGAGCCTGCTGAAACCCCAAAGTAATAAGGATGTAGAGCAATTCAGGATGATACCCAATGTTACTCTTGGGCCTCGACAGACACACACAATACCCTCTTACACACACACACACACACACACACACACACACACACACACACACAGAAAGGAAAAAATATTATTTAAAACTCTTGATTGGAAGGTTATTTGTTATTGCCCTGGACTTCATAAAGTCATTAATAGTTTGAAATATCTTCACTGTAAGGAAAACAGAGATGCAGAAAGTACTCATGGGCATGTGGATGAGCCCAAGCACATATTGAGCATCTTCAGAGTTTCATAGTTAGACTCTTAGTGCTAATGTTGTGTCTTCCCATGCTCCTTGACATATCATTCCAGTTCCAAGCATATAAGTTTTTAATACAGTGAAATACTTCACGACAAAGCGTAAATCAACCTCAGTGGGCATTGGGAGGATTATGTTAAACTATTAGGTGAATATCAGAAGGTTAAGTTTCTATGTTGAAACAACTAATCTTAATTTCCTTATCATGTGTTTAGTATTTTTTCTCTGTACTTGTAGTCTTATCATTGTGCAAGATTATAAATCTGTATTTCATTTATACTACTTTCATGCATGAATTGGTGATAAATCCTCTATGTATGAATGAAAAAAATTCCAAGTACTGGGATTACAGATGTGCCTTAGTCACCTGGCTTATGTGGTTCCAGGATCAAATCCAATGTCTCTCGCATGCTAAGTAAGCTCTCTACCGATGAACTATAGACACAGCCCCCATAAGTGTTATTATTCTTGATGTATTAAACTTTTGTTATTACAAAAGATTCCCCTTTTTTCTAATACCCAGTGCCATTTTGCCTTTGTTCATGTGGAAGATTTAGAGAAATGTTCTTTAAATTAGTAAAGGTTGTTGTTGAAATTGAACCCAGGACTTCTGAACATGGTCTTTATCACTGAACTGTACTCCATCTCTATTTTTAGAGATTGTTCTAAATAATAATCCAAATTGTCATTATTTAAATGATAAAACTTATTATTAAACTTATCAATAATTTAGTGAAGATTAACAGTATATACTATGCATTGGAACCAAAAAAAAGATATAGCTTCTCATCTCTTAGAATGTACAGTTGCAATGGGGCTGGACGCCAGGGGAAAGCCGGCGGCCTGCGTTCTGGTCCTGGTAGGGCGGAGCCTGTGAATCCCCAGGCAGAGTAAACAAGGAGGAGGTGGAGGTGTCCATGGTGGTTCCCAAATTCGCCCATGGTTCTACACAAACACATACATACATACACACACGCACACGCACACACACGCTCAATTGAATACATAAAAAAATTAATAAAAAAATAAAAAAGAATGTACAGTTGCAAGAAGTGGGCAGAAACTTATGCTATGGTATAACAACACAGCTGTACATCATGAAGTAAGCAGGAGGCCCCATGTCCAATTTTGGGGAAGGGAAGTTATTGTTTAGAAAAGACCATCTGACAGGAGTTGTTGCTCTGGTAGTAGTTTGCAGCCACTTCATGGCGACCTGTCGGTAGGGGATGAGTGATGGGATTTCTGATCTCACGGTTTGAGCGCTCTAGTTCTGCCACTGTGCAGTTCTGGTTCTGCCACTGTGCAGTTCTGGTTCTGGTCGAACCCTGAGTCTGGAGCAAGGCAACCCTTCGGTTCATTACCTTCACGGTAAGCTTTCATGTTTTTCGGCAGTGTTTCTTGAGTTTCTAACTGGAATCTAAGCTTTTCTACAGAAGCATTCTGACACTAGCAGAAGTTGGGAGCACTGGTGTGTGGGGTTTTGCTTTTTGTCTTTATTTTCTTTCATTTTAAAAATGTATTATTTTACAATGGCATACATATGTGTACTGTACTCTGATCATATTCCTTAGTGTAGTCTCTTATCCCTTTCTCCCTCCCACCAAACCCCTTCTTCCCAATAAGTGCACCCTCCTACTTGTGTCCGTGTGTGTGTGTGTGTGTGTGTGTGTGTGTGTGTGTGTGTGTCCTACTGCATTCAATTAGGGCTGCTTGGGTGAGCAGGTATGATGAGGGTTATTTATGTTAGCTTTACCATTGGCTACACCATTATGAAATATGATTCTGTCTGCTCTTCTAAGCATTAACTGCTTATAACTCCTCAGGGAGGAGCAGGGCCTTATGAACCTTCCCCTATCCATGATGGGCTGTTGATAGGCCCAGTCTTATGCAGGTCTTGTGCAGGTAGCCATGGCCGCCGTGAATCCATAGGAACAACAGTCATGTCACATCTAGAAGACAGCATTGCACAAGACTCAGCTCAATCCTCTGGCTCTTAAATTTTTCCACCTTTTTCTGAGACGGGTTCTTATGTATCTCAGACTGGTTTCAAACTCTCCGTGTAGTTGAGTATGAGCTTGTACTCCTTGTCCTTCTGTGTCTACCTCACAACTCTGAGATTACAATCATGCACTGTTATATCCAGTTTATGCAGTACAGGGTTTGCTAGCCAGTACTTTATGATACTAAGCAAGCACTTGGTCAGCTGAGCTGCATCCCCAATCTGCTGGTATGTTTAGGGGGTTAAAAAAAAATGAAAGCTGGCTGGTGAGATGGCTCCGGGGTTAAGACTTTGCCTCACAAGCAAAAGGTCTGAGTTCAGATCTCAGGTCCCACATAAAATGCCAGGTGGAAAAGAGTGGCAGCCTGTCCTTCTGGCCCTGGTGAGTAGAGCCTGGAAAATCCCAGAGGAAAACAAAAAGGAACAATCCAGGATGATTCCCAAAGTCACCCTTGGTCCTCCACAGAGATACCCAGTGACATGTGATACACACACACACACACACACACACACACACACACACAATAAATATAATTTTAAAAACATTTTTAAAAAGAGAGTATTCTGGCATCTATATTTTATTCACTTCATGAAAATGAGATAATTTTTAATGATATGGCCTAATATTCAGTGTATTTCATCTAATGGATTTTTGAAATATTAGACTCATGATAAAATTATACATTATCTTAATGTTTAAAAGTTTTGCAAATACAAAAGGGGAATATGAAAATATGATTCATTATTCATACCAGGCCTCACGAATATGTATAACTATTACATATTAGTGAAAAAGAAAAAGTTAATGATCATGAAGAGTCATATGAAATGGTGGGAAAACATGCTGTACCAGTTACTCTTTTCTGTAGCTGTGACATACTGCTGAGGCTCAAGCAACTTAAGGGGAGAAAGAGGAAATTCGTTCAACTTACAGTTCCAGAGAGGAGACACAGCCTTCCATGGCAGAAAAGGCATGGCTGGTTGCAGAAGCTGGAGGCAGGCTGTTATATCCATCAAGGAAGCTGAGAGCTGCAAAACTTCAAGCTACAAGAGCAAATCTCTTCTGGAAGTAAGGTGGGACTAATTAACTTCAAGGCCCACCTCCTGTGGCTGCCTATCTTCAATAGGTCTCCACCTCCAAAAGGTGCCACCACCTTCCCAAACAAGGATTCAAACACATGAACTGTGTGTGTGTGGGGGGGGAACTCACATTTCAAACCATGACACATGTTTCATATTTATATATAATCAAATAAATTTCCACAACTGATCAAGTCAGACCAAATTAGTTGAGCAATCACACAAAACAATAAAAGCCATCAAACAGTAAGAATTGTAACTAGATTTCAACATGTTTCATTCTAAACTTGATTCAGGGAGCCACCTGCTGGCAAATTGATAAGTTGTCTTGATTTTTTTTTTATAAGTGCATTGTTAGAGATACCAGAGAATTTACAGGATGCCAGGTTACATCTCAGATATGTTACCATTTTCTAGCATTTAAATATGGCAAGAGAGTATAGTATTTACTCCACAGGCCAATGAAATCTTGTTTTAAATAAAGAATTATAATCTTTCAAATGACCCAGGGAAGTTTTTCTTGAATGCTGTTTAGCAGTTATTTTGGATTTCTAAATCCACATTGCTCCACTTCATATCATGTCCAACTTTTTATCTGTCCTCTCTGCTCTTGCTGCTACTGCTGTTGGGATTCAGTTTTGTTTTGTTTTTGAGACAGAGTCTGACGCTGTAGCCCCTGCTGACTTTGAACTCTGGGTCCTCTAGTTTAGTCTCTCAGGTGTAACATAGATGTGAGCCAACATGCCAAACTTCTTTATTCTTTTTCTTTCACTTTTCAAACATTTTATCTGCAAGTTTTATATAAATTGAATATTATCTTTTGTTTAATTTGGTATGCTTGTTATATTAATATAAAGAAAAAATGATTATTTTCAATAAGACTCATGTAAGAGTCCTTGAATGTACCACAGTGCCCCACACAAATATGATCATGTTATGTGTTTGACATTGATGGGAAGTTGGGGGACTCCCTGGGAAGAGTAGACAGTGTCAAATTTCGTATTATCCAAAATATGTGTAGTACATTTAATGAGGCTCAAGAGACACCTTTATCCAAAAAGAGCAGAAAGGAATCAGAAAAACTGATGTAGCTACATGAAGTTCAGTTTTTAAAAAAATCATTTGAAAAATGAAGACCATCACTGGATTTTGAATACCTGGTACATCTTCAAGTTAATGATAAGATTATGGTATTAGATTGGCCAACTCGGTTTATTATAGGCATTCTTCAGCTTTATGCTATAACTTTAAAAACACATTTAGTTTTCAGGCTTCTCTATTCTGAACTGAGCTCTTCTAGTCTGTATTTGTCCCCTGCTGCTACAGTGTCATATATAAACAATGTGAAACTATTACAGCTGGCGGGTCAAAAATAAAAGAGAATTCGATGTATTCTCTGTAACTCCTTTGATGATTCCGCTAGCCTTAAAACCATCAAGAGGGCGTGTGCGCATGTTACCTTTGACCTTTACATATTTTTTCCCTTTGTTGATAGTGGTCAAACCCAGGGTCTCACTCATGCTAAGCACGTGCTCACAGCTTGCAGCCCTGACCTTTACAAATGCTGAGGTATAAGAGGATATTCCAAATCAGTCAATACAAACAACCACAATTGGTCTAAGGGCAAAAAGTAGGTGACTGAGGAACATTCGACCATATGCAGGATAGGCAAAGCTCCTCCTCTCCCCAGGTGTACCTCAGAGGAAGACACAGAAGGAATGTGAGCACCTAACCAGAGGGACAAACGGTGCCCCCCACAAGGCATGAAACCAACTTAGCCAGGACACTGCGACCAAGGTCACCGGTGTAAGACCTATGCAAGATGGGGACGGCGCCACAGCGCGGTGATTGAGGGAAGAAGCCGGGTGGCCCCAGCCCTCTCGAGGTGATCACTGATGGTCAGAGCTGACTTTGACTAGCATTAGTGTTCTGCGAGATTGTGTTCAACAGCAGGATAACCTGGCCCGCCTCTGCGTGCTGTGCCAGATTCTGAACACACTTAGGCCCCAGCTGCAAATTTAAAGTCAGTCCCTGTGTATCAGCGGCTGCTGTTTTCTTTCTTAGAAACAGCATCTGGCTCTTAGAATCTGCTCAAGAGAACTTGATTGTAACAAAATACTTTGATAACGTATTATTCTCCCTTAGTACTGGATGATAAGTTTATAAAGGACATAACAGCTCATGCAGGGTTTTTTTTTTAGAGTTTGTTAGCAAATATTTCCTTTTACTTTTTTTTAATACATTTTTTATTATTATTTCAGCTCATACAAACTTAATAGGTACACCAGTTCCCTCCCTCCCTCCTCCCCCCCCAACCCCTGCTCCCCCTCCCCTCTCCCCTCCCGCCCAGTCTTCCCCCCCCCCCCCCCCCCCCCCGGTGCCTCCTGCCCCAATTCCCAGAGTCCTTTCTTGTGCATGCCTGACTCTCCTCTGGGCCCTCCTCTCCGATGACGTACAAGGACCCAGTGGCATTTCCCTGAACCCTTTCTCGTGTTCCCCTTAAGCATAGGAACACTGCTGTGGCTGTCAATCCCTTGCCTCCAAGAATCTTGGTGCCTTTAGCAGATGCTAGACTTTGTGAGGTCAATAGTGTGTTGGACATTGCGCCAGGCATGCAATGTCCAATTATGATTGCTTCAGCCCTAACTAGTATAGAGTATCTTATATATCATTGCTCCTCCCATCCTTTTGCTCTTACACTCTTACCGCCCCCTCTTCCGCAAATTTCCCTGAGCTTCAAGATGGGGAGAGACTAAGCTGGCCTAGTTCTAGGTGGTTGATATAGAGTCCCTGAAGTTCTGGATTGTGGTTTGTTGATTTTCTTTTGCAGTTTTTTTTTTTTTAATCTCCCTCACCATGAAATAGATTTACTGAAACAAAACTGGGGGGGGGAGAGAGGGAGGGAACTGGTGTACCTATTAAGTTTGTATGAGCTGAAATAATAATAAAAAATGTATTAAAAAAAAGTAAAAGGAAATATTTGCTAACAAACTCTAAAAAAAAAAAAACTGCATGAGCTGTTATGTCTTTATAGCAGCCTGCTATAAAGATCCTGCCCTTCTTTCTCTTTCCATGTCATCCAACTCTTTGCTTCCTTGATCGGCTCTCATGAAAAGGATAGATAAGAATTACAGAGCAGTAACTTCTGTGGCACGGTCATCGCATGACATTCCTTTGTAGAAGTCAGCCAAGAGAAAATTTTACTCCACAGTTTCCAAACACTTAAAAGGCTTCATGTACAAGTGCATAGTACCTTTTGTTTCAAAATCTTAATTACTTAATAATAATAATAATTTGGGCTGGAGAGGTGGCTCAGGGGTTACGCCTCTGCCTTGCAGGCGGAAGGTCCTGAGTTCGGATCCCAGATCCCACGTATAGACGCCAGGCAGAAGTGGGGGCGGCCTGTGCTTCTGGTCCTGGTAGGGTGGAGCCTGTGAATCCGGGGCAGAAGGAGGTGGAGGCGTCCATGGTGGTTCCCGAATTCGTCCGTGGTTCTACACACACACACACACACACACACACACACACACACACACACGTGCGCGCGCGCACATACATATGCACACATGCACAATTGAATAAATAATAATAAAATAATAATAATAATAATTTAGGGCTAGCGAATAAAGGCACCTGCTTCTGAGTCGTGTGACCTGAGTGCACTGCACAGAGCCGACGTGGCGGAAGAAAAGAATTGACCCGGGCAAGTTGTCCTCTGAGCGCCACATGCATTCAGGAGATACGCAGTTCTGCTAGAAATATGTTTCTACCCACTGTCCTGCAAGGTGGTCTGATGAGTTGTCAAAGTTGTGCAAAATTTATTTTGAGGGACAGATTCTTTCCCAGCCTGGGAAAAGGTCTGGTACATTTTCAGTACTCTGTGAAGTCCCTCTCTCTATTCTCCGTGTGAGATTCTGAGGAAAATTCTAAATTCTCAGGGCCCTTTTTTTTTTTTTAAATAGTCCTGATAGCCAGAATGGCAAGAGAGGGCACAAGCATTTGCTTAGAATCCTGTGCTTTCTTATTATAAGAATATATTGCCTTGGGCTGGAGAGGTGGCTCAGGGGTTAAGCCTCTGCCTTGCAGGCGGAAGGTCCCAAGTCCGGATCCTAGACCCTACGTATTGACGCCAGGCAGAAGCGGGGGCAGCCTGCGTTTCTGGTCCTGGTAGGGCAGAGCCTATGAATCCCAGGGCAGAGTAAAGGAGGAGGTGGAGGAGTCCATGGTAGTTCCCGAATTCGTCTGTGGTTCTACACACACATACATACACACATGCACACACACACGCATATACGCACAATTGAATAAATAATAATTAAAAAAAATTTAAAAAAGAATATATTGCCTCATGGGACCACATTATGATTCTTCTTTTCTCTGCTCTTGAAACAATAGACAGCGTGCTCTCAAGGAATTGCCATGTGGACACCAGGAGAGGAAAATTATTTTTATACTTTAAATCTTTTTTTCAGGTACCAGTTGATATCTTCTGGTCTGTTTTCTTCTCAATGAGTTGAAGTAGATGTGGGTGGATGTGTGTGTGTTTTCTTTAATGGTGGTCTCAGTTTTTTAGTCAGTATACCTAAAGAAGAAAAAATTCTTGAAAAATATGAAAAAAATCATAAGAGGTGTGAAAATGATCAGAATTAAAGTGGACTCATTTGTGCCACATTCTAAGAGTGAATATATAAACAAATAGATCCAAGAGGTTATGAAGGATGATATCTCAGCTCAGAGATTAGGACTGTCTCCCAAACAAAACATTTTAAGTTTGGAACCAGATTCCACATAAAAACACTAGGTGGAAATGGCAACAGTCTGCACTTCTAGCCCTGGAAAGCAGAGCCTGAAAAAAACCCAGAACAAAGTAAAGAGAAGTTAGAAGCAATCCAGGATGATTCCCAAAATCACTCTTGGTCCTCCACGGGGACACACGATGCCCTCTGATACACACACAGACCCACACAAATAAATAAGATTATATCTCATACACCTATGTCAGCTAAGAAGATGTATCACCAAAGACATTTCATTGTGTCCCTGGTAAGGGTCCTCTGTGCCTTGGAACCCTCCTGCAAATGAGTCCTAAGTCACAGGATAGCCTTGGTTACAGACCCAGGACCACTGTTCTGTCTCAAGTACCTCCTGAAACCAACTCTGCTCCACACGGGGGGACCCCTCTCCCCTTGACCCTGGGAGAGCCACAAATCACGCAGCCTCCTGCCTCACCTGGGAACTCCTACTTAGTGCGCTTAGTAACATGTCCAAGGCACAATCAACAGCCTGACTCAGCATGCCCAGGTTCCACTGAAAAGATGAGCAAGTAATGCCAGAAACTAAGATCACCACCCCATAGAAATGCTCCTCATGGAGAACAACCTAGTTGAAATGCAAAGCACAAATTCAAAAGAACAATTATCAACATGTCCAGAGAACACAAAGAATTCAAAAAAGACATGAGTAAACACACGAACAAACTTACAGAGGACATAAATAAACTGAATTCCAAGAAATGCAAACAATAACTGAGTGAAGCAAGATGTGAAAACAGCTTTCAATAAAGAGGTGGAAATACTAAAAACGTGAAATGAATTCGGAAATGAAAAATTCAAGCGTTCAAACGAAAACTCAATGGAATGCTTCACCAAAAGAATGGATCATGTGAAAAACAGAATGTCAAAAACAAAATAGAGGAATTGATAGCTGATAAAGTTCAAGAAGAGCAGTTTTGTCTATATCCAAGGAAACGGAGTAAGTTGATGGTTTGAGCACTTGAAGTCCTGTTCCACGAAAGCCGTGCCCATTGCAAGCACACAGAACCTGGCCCAGGAAGGCTGTCCTTCTTAGGGGCACAGAGCGCTCTGGCCATAGGAGGCCATGTCGCCCACATTGTGGGCACCCACAGTCCTGGTCCAGAGGGGCCGCCCATGTTGTGGGCACATGAAGCCCCAGCCCAAGGAGGCCATCCCTGTCGTGGGCACACGGGCCTGGACCATGGGAAGCTGTCTACATTGTAGCACATGGAGCCCGACCATGGGAAGCCACTCATACCATGAGTACATAGATACAGTGTGATATGTCAAGCTGCTAATCATTTAAATGTTCACAGGTCAGAACACTGCATGTAGAAATAGTCTTTTATCTCTGCCACCCTCTGATATACATGCAACACAGCAGTTACCTACGCAGTACCTGTAGAGGCCAGATATTCATTAGAAACTTTTCAAGCCAGATTGTCTTGGGAAAAAAATGCATTCCAGATACCAAAGACCACCAACTACCAACCCAGAATGTGCTACCCTAGAAAATTATCCACTAGGGGCTGGAGAAGTGGCTCAGGGGTTAAGCCTCTGCCTTGGAGGCAGAGGTCCCGCGTTCGGATCCTAGACCCCACGTATAGACGCCCAGTGGAAGCGGGGGTGGCCTGCGTTTCTGGTCCTGGTAGGGCGGAGCCTGTGAATCCCGGGGCAGAGTAAACAAGGAGGAGGTGGAGGCGTCCATGGTGGTTCCCGAATTCACCCATGGTTCTACACATACACACACACACACACACACAATTGAAAAAAAAAAAAGAAAAGAAAATTATCCACTAAAGTTGAGGGGAAAATAACTTTCCACAATAAAAACAAACTAAAGGAATAAATGACCACTAAACCAACATCACAGAGGATACTGACAGCAATACTTCAGATCTAAAAAGCCACAAGGGAAAATTGAACAATACTCAATATTAGGCTAGTTAACGAAGAGAGATATAAGAGGATGCCACAAAAACAAAAGTGATGAAATCACACATTTTTCAATAATAGCACTGACTAGTAATAGTTTTAATTTGCCAACTAAAAAGACACTGACCAGCCGACTGGGTTAGAAAATGCAAGAGGACCAAAATCAACAGGTCAGTTCCAGACCCACAATCAAGTAGATGACTTTGACTAAACACAGAAGGACACAAAAGAAAACAAAACAAAAAAACCGAAACAAAGCAAAACGAAAGTGATGAGTGTGGAAGAGAGATTTGTGGGGAACAAGGGAGACTGGCCCCAAGCTTCCAGGGGATTCTCCGGGCACCTGTCGCCTCCTCACAGCAGAGCTGGGCTTTCAGAGCCGCGTCACCGCGCTCTGTTTTTACCTGGTTTGGGAGATCTGAACTCAGGCCAATCAAGCTCGCCCAGCAAGTGCTTGACCTTCTGGGCCATTTCTCTGACCTCCAGCGTTCTCGTCTTGTGGCTCCTTCCTTGCAGAAGTGTGGTAGAGTGCCATAAAGAGGCAGAAGTGTCAATCTATTTGATGTGTATTTAGTAATTATCATCTATGAACCAGATATCTGGAGTCCAACAATTTAAATGATTAAAGACATGAAAATAGGACAATTCAGCAAGTGTGCGTAGCATTATGGGAGGGAAACTTCAGGAAGGGGTTTGACGAAGCCACTAAGTAGTTTGTTTTCACTGTGGAACTTTCCCAGTTTTGTCTGTCCTGTGATACTCTTAAATAGTCTGAGAGGGAAACAGTGAAATTTGTGGTTTGGAATGTTTCCTGGGGGAGGTCCACAGAAATACATGCTTTTATTTTCCTATTGTAGAGGAGATGTTCAAAGTGAGTGATGTAAATATTTAAGGTAAAATTTAATGATTTTTTTCCAGGGGAGATGCGTGAGATTAGCTACTATTTAATTTCGCCATTAATTTTTTTCCTCAGGAGGGAAAACAATGTAGTCTGCTTTCTATTTGAAGGTCAACCTAAGTACTTTCTATCACTTATTATATTTAGAAACAGGGAAGATCTTGGGCTAGAAGGCAACGTTTGAGGAGCCAGCCCTGGTGGCTATGGAAGGTTATTCAAAACACTAAGAACCATCATTCCTATAACTGGATATTTTATGAATTGACCAAAATGATAAATGAGCAACTGAGCGATGCAAAATCAAATGACATGTAATTGATTTATTAGAAACTAAAGTCCACCTTGTGCCCCGTGCCCTTTGTTAAGTAGGCATTCAGAGTTAAGAAAAATAAGATACATGAGAGTTTAGTGATTTCTATGAATTACTAACTCAATAGTCATAATTTAACAGTTACCAGCAGAGGCTTGACAAGAGAGTCCAGTGGTAAAAGCATCTACGGCCAAATCCAGTGACCCAAGTTTGATCTCTAGAGTACACACGGTAGGAGGAGAGAAGTGACCTCTGAAAGTTGTCCTCTGACCTCTACAGATGTGCTGTGGTAGTACACTTCTCTCTCTCTCTCTCTCTCTCTGTCTCTGTCTCTGTCTCTCTCCCCCTCTCTCCTTCCTTTCCTCCTCCTGTCTTTCTAAAAACATTTTTAATTAAAAATAAAAATAGCAGTAGTATAAGTTTACTGTTTCTCTCTGTCACCTTGCTAAGGGATGTTAAATTCTAAGGAGACCAGAAGTAGAAAGTGACAAGGGAGATGGGGTGGTTGCTAATGGGGACGGAATGGTGAGGGGAGAACCTTCAGCTCCTGTCTTCATGGAGGTGGGTGTCTGGAGGGAACAGGCAGGTATGACCGCCATTGCAGCCCAGTACGTTACGTGTAAGGGGTGAAGAGGAGGAGCAGGCTGGATCTGCAGCACTTATGCAAGGAGTGACTTGTAAGAATGAATAAATTCGTTGAAAGAACAGACCTGGAGGGAAGCAGGAAGGCAACTTTGGTGATCTAGCAAAGCAAAGAAAAAAAAAATTCAGAGGTCCTGAAATGAAGTAACTCATGGCATGTTTAGAGAACTGTGTGTGTGGGGGGGTTCAGATCACTGGGAACACCTCCAATACCAATCAGGATGCAGCCAAGTGCGGTGCAGGAACAGCAAAACTGAAAACAACAACAAACCATAATTCAGAACACCAAAGACCCTACATTAATCACCAGGAACCAGACCAGCCAAATCTCTCCGCATCCTAAAGCTCAGGGAAACCTTCGGAAGAGGGGTCAGCAACATTGTAAGAGCCTAAAGATGAGGAGGACCAACGTTATGCAAGATACTCCTCTCAAATCAGGGCCCCAGTAGCCATAATCGGACTTTGCACGACCTGCACAATGACTGACATGTCAATGACCCCTCAAAGCATAGCATGGATCACAGGCACTAAGGATCCTTAGAGGCAAGGGATTAACAGTCACAATAGTGTTCCCATACTAAAGGGGAGCCCAAGAAAGGGCTCTGGGCTATGCCACTGAGTCCTTACACCTCACTAGAGTGGAGGACTCAAAAGGAAGTTTGGCATTGACACTAAAGAATGCTGCAGGGGATGGGAGGAAGCAAGGGGGAGGCACTGTGAGAAGGGGAGGTAGGGGGGCGAAAGGAAGGGGGAAAGAGGGGAGGGTGCAAGGGGGACTGGGGAAGGGTAGAGGGAGGGAGAGGACCGAGGTACCTATTGAGCTTGTATGATTGGGGGAAAAAAAGAGGTTTAGAGGAGGCGAGTAACAAGATGCAACTTGAGTTTCTGAGGCGTCACTGCAGAAGGCAGAATGGATTAGGAAAGTAAGGCTAGAGGCAGAAGACTAGTCAGCAGGGTGGAGGGATGATCTTGGGACACAGTGCCTGACACAGGATGGCGGCACTTTGTCCTCGTTAGGTTGCAGACGTAAGCCTGGTCATCGAAGGTTTGCGCTCTGGGCATATTTGTAAAGAATTAGTAGTTAAGTCATGAGCAAGCCTGAAGGAGATTGTCTAATTGATGGGGAAGACCCAGCCCACGGCGGGTGGATTTGGTCCCTGGGCAGGTGAAGAAGAGGGAGGGAGCTGGTTAAGGAAGTTGGCATTCTTCTGTGCACTTGGCCAGACATGCTGGTCTGGCAAGTGGACTTTGCCCCTCTCTCAGCAGTTCTGGTAATGTGGCGGGGCCAGTTCCCTGAGCCCCTAGTGTTGCTATGAGCTCTCCTGCCCAACTGGTTAAAGAACTGTACAAGAATCGTAAGCGAGAATAAAACCTCTTGTTCCCCCTTAAACTGTGTGACTGTAAATTTATTGGCAGTGTGCAGTGTAACCGCAACACACAGAGAGTGGTAAGTGGTAGACCAAGGAAGAGCTATTTCAGAAACTGAGTAACAGGACGTAGTAACCAGTTGGAACGAGATATTAGAAAGAAAGAGCCAAGTTTCTGGTATGATCTAATTGGGGCCATTTATGCTGGAAGCACAGAAGGAGAGGACGTTTCAGTTTTAGGAATACAAATCTTGAGGTTCCCCTGAAGATATCTGAATGAATACGACTGGGAAGTAGATAGTGTGTGTCTAAAGGAGAGGGTTAGCCTGGAGCCATAGACCAGTGAGTCACTGCTTAAGGTATGGATTTGAAACATCCCCCAAAGCCCTCAGCTCATCATGCTATTGGGAGGTAGCAGAATCTTTAAGAGATTCTAGTTAGAGGAAGAGGAAGTTAGTCACTGGGGAATGCTTGTGTGTGTGTGTGTGTGTGTGTGTGTGTGTGTGTGTGTGTGTGAACACACGTGCGTATAGGCATGTGTATATAAGAGACACTTGAGTATGTGTGCCTACGGAGGCCCAAGATGATATCAGTAACATCTTGGATTGTTCTTTCACCTTATTGCTCTGCTCTAGGTTTCCCAAGCTTCTCCTTCCAGGGCCAGAATTACAGGTTTCCACCCCGAGCCATCTCCCCAGTCTCTCTTAAAGGAGAGATTTAGACTTTGACCTATTTTGGTTTCTTTTGCTTATTGGCTACCATGAGGAAAACAGGTTTCCCTAACCTGTGCTGTGATATACTAAGACACCGCAGACCAGAAAGACTTTAACCTCTGAAACTCTGAGCCACAATAAAATTCTCCTTTTAAATTGATTATTTTTAAGTTTTTTTTTTTTTTTTTTAAACAATAACAGAAATCTGACTAACATAGAAACTAGTCTGCAGATAGGAATTGAAACTATGGTAGGAGTTAGGATCGTGGGAAACGGTGGAATGAAAAGAGGGCCTTGGGGTGCGACCATTAGCAACAGCAACAAGCGTCAAAAATAATGGAAGAATCTAAAAAAAACAGACAAGAGTTCATCCAGAGGAAGGAGGAGAAGCGTGGGATCATGGTGTTACAGAAGCCAAGACAGGAAGAAGTGGTGAAATGTGTCAAATGGGGGTCAGGAGAACAGTAACAGGGAAGTGGCTGGTAACTGGGAGCTTCAGTGGAAATCCAAATCTCAACAGGTACATGAGGGATGTAAAATAGAGCGTTGGTAACAATTTTTAAAAAATAGGTTTATAGTGTATGACAGAGAGAAGTAATGAGTTAATAGAATGTTCCTAACAAAGAGAAGTTTACAACGTTAACTAAATTTAAGTGGTGAAAGACAGTCAACCAATGAACAAAATGATGTTGAAAATTCAAGAAAGTTTTAATCCTGTAGAGGCAGGAGGCATTTACCTTAGGAAGAAAACAGAAAAGCTCTCTTTGCCCACTGTAATTAAGGGAAAGGAAGGGGAGGAAAGGAAAAACTAGGAGGAAAAAAAAGGAGAGGAGAGAGGAGGGGAGGAGAAAGAAGGGGGAGGATGTTTTGAGTATATTCCTGTTTCTGGGCTTCCTGCAGTGGTGCTAGATCCCAGCAACTACTAACTCATTCACGGGAAGTCGTTTTCCCAAATTTTCAGGAATTTTTTTTTAAACAAAAGAACTTTTAGTTGTCACAGTTCTGGAGGTTGAGAAGACTGAGAAGCATTGGCACGTACATCCATTGTCTGGTAAAGGCTGTCTTCTATTTATTTATTTATTTATTTATTCATTCCACTCATACAAAGTTGATAGGTACCTTATTCCGCTCCCTCCCTCCACCCCTCCCTGGATCCCCTTGCTCCCTCCCCCCTTTTCCCTTTCCTTTCCTCCCTTCCCTCCCTTTCTTCCCTCTCTCTCCTGGAACATCCTTTAGTGTGCATGTCAAACTTCCCTCTGGGTCCTCCTCTCTGTAAGGTGTAAGGACTCAGTGGCATTGTCTAGAGCTCTTTTTTGTGTTCCCCTTCAGTATAGGAACACTATTGTGGCTGTTAATCCCTTGCCTCTAAGGATCGTAGTGCCTGTGATCCATGCTAAATTTGGGGGGTTCAATGATATGTTGGTAATTGCGCAGGTCATGCAAAGTCCCATTATGATTACTTCGGCCCTAACTTGTAAAAGCTTAACATCACATTAAGAACTGGGATTTTGCCACAGTGGGAACAGTTATACCATGGAAATCTGCAAACACACATCAAGACTTCCCTATATTCTAGACACCCACCCCCATGCCGCTACAGCAACTATTTACACAGGCAGGCTACCCACTAGTGTCAGGCGTCAGAGGAGAGGGAAGAGGTTGCATTCTGTGAAACGTGGCATACGGAATGCTGTTGTTCTCTTGGATCAATCAAAGTTGGAGTCCATGTGTCCGTAGTGGCAGCAACCTATACAGTCATAGGAATTCTACAAGCCAATTAGTCCGGAATCTCAGCAGGAAAGTAAACAGATGGTTTGATTCAGAACGTACACACACTTGCTGTGTAGCCCAGGCCGATTTGGAACTCACAAATCTGTCTTGGTCTCCAGAACCAGTTTTTATGTTTGTGTTTGTTTGTTGTTTGTTTTTGCCTGGGAGTTGTCATGAATGAATTAGTGCAGTAAGAGAATAACTGCAATAACGAACGGCTCATGCGACTAAAGTCAAGGGAAAGGTGACAATAGAGGGTGGCAAGTGAGCAGAGAGTACAGGAGGGGTATTTCCTTGTCATCACATGCTTTGAATCTTTTGCATCTCCAGTAAAATCATTTCCTGGTTCCATTTTCTCAGTCATGTCCCATTTGGCAACAGTTCTTTTAGAAGGTAGAATATCCAGATCCTAACCTCTTCATCTTACACAATGTCCTAGCTTAGTCTGACCATCAAAGACCATATTGTTGATCTTATTTTAGATATTATGATTAAAGACTGAAGTGCCCAATAGGATCAGAACTTGCAACATTCGTAGCTACATAGAACAAATGAGATGGAGCAGAGACGGGAATATTTTTAACATTTTAGTGGGAATGATCTCATATTTAGTAATCTTGTGCTCTGCATTAGTGAACTGATCACCAATGACTAATCATGAGTGTCTTGTAATAGACATAATCACACCATAGCACTAATAGCAAATGTAATCACCATGAGGATATTAGTTTGCAAAATAAGAGCATAAAAAAACTATGTAAAGAGGAACTTCAGCATAAAACCTCCAGATAGTCTTCCAGTAAGCTTCTTTTCTGAATTGTTTAACCACTGGTAGGAAATCATTCCTAGATTATAAAGAATTTGTTTATGAGATTTGATTAGAAGCAATTTAGTGATACAAGTGTTAATGATGGCAGAAACACAAGAAAACACAAATCTGTTGCTAAAAACTGAGTCTCCAAGGCGTGGGAACTACATCGCCTTTTTATAGCTATACCTACTTACAGCTCCCCAAATGTTTTTAAGAATACGGCTGTCAGAAAATCATGTAGTTGGCAGACTACATTCCCCATGTCACTTTTCTATCAGATTAAGTGAACTGAATGTCATGTTGATGTTTTAATTTCTCAATATGTATCCACAGCAGGAATTTCTGCATTAAAAAATGTCATTTTAGTGAGATAACTGAATTGATGTTGTTTTTGTATGTGCAATACATCATGATTAATGTCAGATTTAACAAATATAATCCACTTGCACTCACTACCCTGTGATTATCTTGACGTCGTAGATTTGACATACCCTAGGCTCCTCAGTGCTATGGATTTAAATCTTCCTGTGTAACTTGCGCCTTTTCTTCCAAAGTGAGTGACACATGATTTTTCACAATGGGAAGGGCTTGTTCCTCCTCCCAATGATGATCTCTTTGTCTTTCTTGCTTCAGTAGCGACCCTCTCCCAAACAGAAAGCAAAACTATCAACTTTATTTTATTTTTCAAATGTTCTGTGTGTGTGACACATGGGTATACATGTTCACATATGTGTGAGCAGACGTGTTTGGATGCCCATATACCTTTGTGTATGTGCCTATGGAGACCCAAGGTTGACGTCAGGAATCTTCCTCGATAACTCTTCTACCTTATTTGATGAGGCAGGGTCTTTTGATCAGATTCAGAGCTCGCTTAGATGGTTGTTCTCACGAGCTAGCTTGTTTTGAGGACTCCCTGTCTGCAGCTAGAATCACAAGGTAGAACAGTATATTACCCAGCATTTATGTAGGTTCTGAGGATCTGAACTCTAGTCCTTTTGCTTGTGTGGCAAGTGCTTTTTAGCAGCTGAACCATCTCCCCACCTCCCTAATTTTATTTGTTAATTTTAGTTTTCCTTGCACATGATAGATAAGTGCTCAAAGTACTCCAGCTGCATATGTTATTCTTTCTAGTCTCGAGTTATTTGGCCAGGAGAGAAGAGGCATCAGAAAGTAGCAGCGATCAGATTTCCTACTACTCCCCTCCCCAGCCCCCGTCATCCCTCCGCACTTATTTTCCTTTCCAGCCATTCCCCCTCTTACCCCCATGTCCCCCTGCATGAGTGAATAGTTGGGCCCCATCCAGGACACCTGGGGTATGAGAGACCCATCAGTGGGCAAGCCATCGATTAAAGAAGCCCCCCCCCCATTCCCAAGCGGGTTCTCGGGGTGGCCCTCCTCCATGGCAAAATGTCTAGTGGAAGTAGACACAGCTGCAGGGAGTAAGCAATTTTTTGTTCATTTGTTTGTTTGCTTTCCTCGCGTGACCGTTCATGTCGGCCAGCGAGGGGGGTCACAGGAACAGTTGCAGCTGTCTGCATTGAGACGCTTGTGAGAAATCCCTTCACGGATCACTCTTTACTATGTTCCTTCCACCAGAGGTTCTGTAACACGCAGCTAGTGTTGGTCTGTTGTACATTTGCCCAGTTTCCTTCTCCTTTTCCTTTGCTGACCAGAAGTTAAGTGTGACCTTCCAAGTGGAAGAGCTGCCGGAATAGTGAGACATAGGAAATGAAGTGAGCTCGCTCTGCTCCGGTGACATAAAAACCTACTTGTACCCACGAGTAGCCCAAAACCCTTAATGCGGATAAGACAGCATTCAACTGCCTTCAATAAAAAGGGACTTAAACGGAGGAAGGCGGTCTCCATGAGAGCCAGGACTGAGAAGCCATTGTTCCAAATTCTGCTGGGGCTTAGGGAGGTTCACAAGGCACCTCCTGCTTCCCAGAGCCCGAAACTCCCAGGGAAGGACTCTCCTGCACCCCAGCAATCCAGAAGCCCTGTATTTAAAGGTGCAAAGAGAAGGTCAGGGACAAGCCCTTTGCCATGATCTGGGGACACATTTTCTACCTTGTGAGCATCCCAGAACAGTTCTCTCTCTTTTAATCATCTTTCATGCTTCTTAGCTAATACCAAGGCTTTCTGTGCTCTTCCCCAGGGACCTCTGCTGTGGCCCAACCACAGTTAATCACCAACCACCTTTGCAGATGGTGATTCCCCTCATTCACTTGGTTTGGACCAGCGGCAATGGTTATGTCTTGCACATGTTCACATGTGTTCTCTCTCTCTCTCTTTCACATACATACACACATTCTAGCATGTTTAAAATTTTAAATGTAAGGACATAACACAATGATGATATGGCATTAAGAAATATAGGTTATTACATGTTCCATCTATAGGGTAAAGGAGTAGCCAGATGTGGTAGTCTATGTCTGTAATGAAGAGACTAAAGCAGGAGGATGGCAGGTTTGAAGTCAGCCTGGGCTATACAGCCAGACCCTGTCTCAAAGAAAACTTTTGTTTTAACCTTTACAGATCAATTTACTATATAGAGAAATCATTAGGGTTTTGTATTTTTTAGTTAAAATTTGAAGTGAGAATACAGTATCATATAAAAAGATTTTATATTAACAATTCAATTTTTAAGCAAACCAAATTGAAATATATAGGTTTAAACTTCAGATTTATGTCAAGCAGTCTTCAAATATAATACAGACATTTCTTAAAATTACCTTATAGCACAGGTGATATTGGCAACTCTGGGCTGTTTCACATACAAGAACTCTCCTATATAGACAGCAAAATTGATATGCCACGAAGGTCAAGCCTGTAGAATCAAGTCAAGGACTCAAAGTCGTAGCATCTTTGAAAAGGTTTGACATTCTGGACCACAGCAATTCACAGCACCACGAAAGTAAGGAACAATTCCTTCCCCTTGCTACAGTTTTTAAGAAGTTGCATGGTAGCCTAGAATTTTGCATAAAATTCCATATTATACCTTGGTTTGAGGTTGAAATTAGAGATTCATGAACAATTTCTCTCCACTTTGAAATCAAGGTATGAAACCTGTTGTTGAAACTGGTGTCTCCTTATACTCCTCCTGTGTAGCACAGATAGAATTTTCTGTCCATTGGCACCGAAGTGAAGTCACATTTCCTCTTGGGAGACAGAAATTCTACATCCAAGCATAGAACGAGGAGACAGTGACCCTGGAGAGTTTGCTTTATTGCTATCATGACTCTAAGATCTAGGGTTACTAATAGATTAGCAATGAACAAAGCAAATTCCTGGCAACTGTCAAACAGTGATGCTACCTCAAGTCAGGGGTGGGATCTTGAGGTTGGTCATCTCAGCCCAAGGTGGAGCCTTGCTGGGGCAGGGATGTTGAGGTGGGGCAGACCTTGAGGTTTGGCCAACTGGCCCTACTTCTGCTAGCGGCCTGCTCTTGTAGTCTTCAGCTTGCTCTCTCGGCCTCCATAATGAATGTGACCCAAGCCTCTTCCGGCTTCTGCCACCTGCCAACCTTTTCTGTCGTAATGAACGATATCTCTCCTCTGGAACTGCCAGCCAGATAAATCTCCCTTTCTGCCCTTAAGCTGCTTGAGTTGAAAGGTTGTCTCACAGCGGCAGAAAGAATAATTGCTACCGATGGTAAATTTTGTCATGTGTATATTATCATATTTTGAAAAAAAATCTTTGCACGTTTTCAATATGTTCTTTCTTTGAGTATATGCCAAGGACCTTCAGATCTAGTAGGGACGTTTCTTGATGCAATGATTTTTATTTCTGCTGTCCACTGGGTTTCTGTTACTGGATTATGTTTCACGCTAGTTGTCTGAACTTTATGTTTCCCAAACTGATTTTCCTCTCACACTCGTTCTTCATTTTCTTGACTATTCATGAAGGATTAAATGAATGAGCTCAAGATAACGAGTCATTTGAATCATGTTCTACTTTTGTAAGTAGCTTTCTTGAGGTGTAATTCAAATCAAATAGATAATCCAATCATGTGTAGTGTGAGATCCAATCACATATAGTATATAATTTATGGCTTTTAGCAAGTTCATTGCATCCTTTACCACAATTTTTTAATATTTTCATCACAAGACCTTTGCTTTAAAAAGATTTTCAAAAACTTTACTTTTTAGATATCATCTCTACAACTTATATATTTCTCCCATTCCTTAGCAATTACTACTCTTTCTGTAACATTTCTATACATTTCCCCTTCTGGACATTTCATATAGAGTTACATAATGTGACTATCTTCTTTCACTTAGCATTATAGTTTTAAGATTCATTTATGTTATAGTATATCTCAATAATTTATTCCTTTTTTCTGGCCCAATATATTGCATTATATAGATACACTGCTGTTTATGTGTTCGCAGTTGATGAACATGTTGGATTTTTCTATTTGGGGGGGTATTACAAATAAATATACTCAGTACTCACATATTGGTGTTTGTGTGGACATTTTTTTTATTTCTCTGAGGGAAATACCTAAATGTAAATGAGTCACTGGTTCAAATTCTCATATTCTCTCTCTCTCCCCCCTCCTTCTCTATCTCTTATAAATAAATAAAATATAAAATATATCTTTATATATAGAGAGGCATGAATTTAACTGAGCAGTACCATTTTCATGGTTAGATCAGGGCATGGGGACCAAAGCAACGGGGAGACAAAATGATTGGTTATTCCAGAAATCAGCCACCTAACCCAGTGACTGAACTAAGTGGTCACATTTCAGCTATGGCTGTTTATGGGACACAGAAAAAGAACCTTTTGGGTAAAAGGTTCAGTATGCTATGTGTTAATTACCTCCAGGTAGATCTGGTATTTTAAGGGTTTTTTGTTTGTTTGTTTGTAAAATGAGAGTTTGAAGAAGAAAGGGAATTTCCTTGTTTTTGCTCTCTTTGTACAAAAATGCCAAGTGTGAAATGTGGAATTGGCTTACAAAGCTGGAACTGCCTTTCTGATTAACAGCCCAGTTGAATTTTTAACACAGGAGATAATGGATAAAGGATTCTTAAAATGAAGCTCTGAATTCCCAGCCCTGATACTTCCATTCCAAACATTCCCATAACCCCGCCACCAACCACCACCAACTCCTGCCCTCCTGCTAAAGCCAGTGTGCTCTGTACCTTGTCCGCTTTCGTTTTTGTACTGCAGCAGTCCTCCTGCCTCTGCCTCCTGAGTGCTGGGATTCCGGGTGTGAGCCACATGTCTAACCATGTGCTCTGACTTCTACTTGTTAGACATAGCAACTATAGGGAGAAATGAAAGAGATTGATTAGGTGGTAGCAAAAACCAAACCATGCAAAAAAAATTGTGTGACAACATCAAGTTTTTTTGGAAAGTCAGCAGACGTGTCATTATTATTGGAAACATTTTTTAATTTATATAAATAATAGTTCACTCTGAAAATAGTAAGAAAAATGTGTATTTGCTTGACAGTATTGATCCTTATGTTCAAAGCATCTTATAAGAAAGAAATAATTCCATCAGTTAACTGTTGTTGGGGGGGGTTGCTATTTTTTTTTTTCCTCTGAGGGTCATTTGTAGCCCAGGCTGACCTCAAACTCTATGTAACAGAGGACAATCTTGAGTTTCTGATCCTCCTGCCTTTCCATAAAGGCATGTGACACTGTGCCTCTCCTATTAGAGTTTTAATGTTCATTTTGTGGATTGTTATATGAAGAGTACAATGTACTCTTCTCTGAAAGGAGTGACAGCTATCCCTCTGTACCCTCGGGGTCAGTGTCCACAGACTCGGTCAAAAGCTCACCCAAAGTACTTGAGAAAACGCGTATCTGTGCTCAACATACGAACTTTTTTCCGGTTGTTATTTTCTTTCTTATTATTATCTTATTTATATAGTTTTATAAGCACATTGAGTACTCATCCCGGATTCCCTCCATCTCCTCCCTTCCATCCTCCTCCCTTCCTTCATCAATCCGTTCTACTCCCTTCCACCCTCCTATCTGTCTGCTTCTATGGACCCCGGGGTTCCCTCTGGCTTGTCTACTGTTGTGGGGGGTTCAGGACTCTTGTGGCATACAAAGTTGCCTCTCTTCAGGCTACCCCACTGATAGGAGTGTTTCTCTTCACTCATCCAACTTTAGTCCCCAAGATTTCCACTGTATGTTCTTATCTTTCCTGAGTTCCTCTGTAGTCTATGGGGGCATGTTGGTATGTCAGTCATTATGCAGGTCTGGGAAGGGCAAGTCTCACTGCAGTGAGTTCCTAGATGCAGCAGTCCTGCCTTGAATGGAATATCTTCCTGTCATTATTTTCTACATAACATGTATATTGTATACATTTTGCAAGTTATCTAGAGAATTTCAAGTATTGTGTGTAAATGCATATATGTAGATTATATGCAAATACCAAACATTTAATTATATTGCAAAAGCTTACTGTTTAGGAAATCTCTAAAGATTGTACAGAGATCATCTATTTTGGAGAATATTAAAGCAAATATTCCTTTTTAAATTCTCTACTTTCCCCTTCTCCTTTCACTTAATACTTGCGGTTTGTTTTATTATTATTTGTTTTTCGACATGGGTTCTCATGAAGCCCAAACTAGCCTCAAACTTGAGGATGATGCTCTTGCATCCATCTCCCAAGTGCTGAGATCATTTGTGTGTTGCCATGACACCTGGCCAGAGTTTGCATTGTTAGTGATAACAGTTTTACAACAGAATAAAGGAAATATTACCAATAAAAAAATAGATTGCCATTTTGCAGTTGTCTTATATACTTGGGGTATTCATGATAAATAGTCTTGTTTTTATTTTGTTATGAATGTTTTGAAAGCCAGGTGTGGTGATGCATGCCTATAACCCCAGTGCTTGGGTGAAAGAAGGAGGAGGAGCTGGAGTTCAAAGCCAGTGGCGGCACATAGTTGCCAGGGGGTTGAGCCCACCTGGACCATATGAGGTCATGGCATCTCTAGGAGGTGGAGCCTTGCTGGAAGAAGACAGTCGCAGGGGGTGGGCCTTGAGGTTGGCTGGCCCACTTTGCTTGAGGGAGTGAGTCTGCAAGCAATAGCTTTCAGCCTCTTTGATGGACTTAGGGTGCCTCCAGTCTCTGCCGCCAGCCATCCCTTTTCTGCTGAAAGGACTGTATCTCCCCTCTGGAACCTAAGCTGAATAAATCTCCCTTCTCCCCTGAAACTGCTTGACTTTCAGTGGTGTCTCACGTCAACGGAGAAGAGTAACTGGTATACCTTGGTTCCTGCTGCTGTGGATCTCCTGCCATTATGGACGACAACCTGGAACTGTGAGCTGAATAAAACCCCGTTCTCTCTCGTTTGCTTTTGTTGGGCACTTGTCATTGCAATGAGACAACTAGGACAAACTGTGGTTTCTTTTTTTTTTTTTTTTCAATTTTTCATTATGGCACATGAATATGGGTATCCATGTCATAGCATACACGTCAGAGGAAAACTTTGTGGAACTGGTTCTTTGCTTCCACCTTTAGGTGAGTCTGAGGATTAAACTTAAGTCATCAGTCTTGTCCAGCAGGCACTGGTCCTTATGCTGCTCTGTGGCTGCTTTCATGGTACCATCGCAGCCCTAAGTATCATGACAGAGACCATGTGACTCAGAATTTAAAATGCTCAGCAGAGCGTGGGAGTGCAGCTCAGCGGTGGAGCAGCTCCGGGAGCATGCGCATGCTGAGCGTTCCTAGGACCACATGCAGATGACTGCATTCATGTGACCATATTTCATCCTCAACACCACCATCCTGCTTGCACAATTCACCAACTGCCCTTTGCAGGAGAAGCATTTTGAACCCAGCTTTAACTGTTTGGTGGGTGGAAACTGCATGAAATTAAAATATATGTAAAAACTTAAATAAATGAATTTGCTATGACAAAAGAATATTCTTCAACAGAAGCTAAACTATAGACCTACATCAAAATGTCCTGACTGCTTCTTTCCAGCACTCTTGGGATTTAAAATTGATGCTCTGATATTCTAGCTTCAATCAGAATTTCAGCCATCAAAAATCAAAGAAAGATGAGTCATAATCACTTTTGCCTGGTAGGTAGTCAGAATGGAATTTTAGACCCAAGGTTTTGATTTTCATTATAGTACTTATTACACAGGACATGCAGTCCTTAACTTCTTTGAATCTCAGTTTTGTCATCTGTAAGATGGTGAAAAGCAATTCTCTCTAAAGCCAAGTAAGGATATGAGGGGACCACAGATATTAATTCAATGATGTGCTTCAAACCAATATTCCTTATTGCTGTCTATCTATTTATTTTTATTTATTTATTTTTAACAAGGAACAGATTCTCAGTAAGTAACCCAATCTTGCCTTGAGCTCAGTGATCTTACTATCTCTATGTACCCAGTGCTATAATTATAGGCTCATATTACCACATCCTCTTTATTATACTAATAAATACTACTAAATACTGACATTCTTTAAATAACCACTAAATGTTAATAGGGCGAAGAGAAGACAGCTTTCTATGAACAAAATGAATTTTTGCCATTTCTAAATGTTCAGCGTCCTTCATGAAGTTACTGGAATGTTTCACCTTGTAGTTTTTTCTATCACTTATGATTGTTAATTCTTAGCCATTAAGTGGTGGGTTATTTATCAAGTCTATTTCAAAACATATTTTGGAGGTCTGTGATAGTTAATCTTGAGTGTCAACTTGACCACACCTGGCATTAACTAAGATCATCTGAGACTACCAATAGAGATTATCTGGATCAATACATTTACAATGCAAAAGACCAGCCCTAGATCTGACTAGAACCTCTCAGTAGGGACCAGATAAAAGGAACCATGGAACAGGAGACTGGGAAGAGGAGAGACTCTCTGAAGCTGTGCTCTTCCCTCCAGCCGCATAGGTTCTTCATTTCTTGACCCTCCAGCCCTCCAACCCACAAGTCTTCAACATGACTAAAGACTCTCTAGGGATCCTCCAGCCTTCAGCCTTCACCCACTAGACTACTGGACTGAGCAGCTACTGGCAGCCATCATTGGACTACTTTGACCATATCTCGTAAGCCAACTCAATAAATTCCCTTTTTATATATTCATTCTGTTGATTCCGTGATTCTAGAAAACCCTGACTAATACAAGGTCTTATTCTCTTTTTTTTTTTTTTCCTGCTTTCTGTGAGATCAAAACCTCTCCTATCTTGTCCTATTTTTGTGCCTGTTTTTGTTTTTGTGTATAATTTTCTGAAGTGAGGAATGAATTAAGGCTCCTGTAATTTAGTTGGTGAAGAACAAATTGCTTCTCCTGAGGAAAGAATACTATGCCCAGACACTGACTCCAAATTTCAATGTCCTCTGTTTTCAGGCCTTAGGTTAGTGTTCTGTGATACATGAATGTATGACCCTTTCAGATTCTAAACAAGATACTGCAATTAAATACCAGAGGCTGGGCAACTTTGTAAAGAAAAGAGGTTAACTAGTTCTCAGTTCTGGAGGTTCAAAGTCATGTTCCTGCTTCTGGTGAAGGTCTTGTGACAGATGACATCACACTCACACTGGCATAAGTGATGTAAGGAGGGAGAGAGCCCATGAGGAGTTAGGAAGTCAAAGTGAGGGATGTGCAAGTCTTGCTCTTATTATTAAAAAAAAAAAAAAACATCTTACAAGAACTAACTCAAGGTCCCCCAGTCACAACAATAATTCTTTCTCAGGGTATACCCTTCAACAGCTGTCAGCTCTCTCTCTCTCTCTCTCTCTCTCTCTCTCTCTCTTTCTCTCTCTCTCCCCCCCTCAACTTCCCTCTCTCTCCCCCCTCTCCCCCTTTCTTTTCCCCTCTCCTTCTACCTACCTTTCTCTCTCTCTCTCTCTCTCTCTCTCTCTCTCTCTCTCTCTCTCTCTCTCTCTCTGTCTCTCAGGTCCCACAGTCTCTAACAGTACGACACTTGGCACCATACTTCCAGCACGTGAACTCTCAGAGGACAAACCACAGCCTCACCATAACAGACAGATACCACACTGAGAATTTTTTTTTTTTTGAGATACAATCACATGTGACCCAGACTACCCTTAAAGTCTTGTTCATCTGCTTCTGCCTCCCACGTGCGGGATGACAGGATCCCTTCACCAGCTGTCAGGAATTATCTTCTTCTGGATGAGAGGTAAAGGGAACTACTTTCCTCGAAGGTGCCGTAGTATCCACGCTCCAACAAGTATCCAGGGACGTGCTGTTGAAGGAAACCCAGATGAAACTTGGTGTGCCACACATGCAGAAAAACATGGAAGTGGAAGGGAGATGGGTCAGGAGGAAGGGTTGTAGTGTGGGGAGTGGGATTGGGTGATGGGGTGAAAATAACAAATTCATTATATTCATGAATGAAGCTCTAAAGGAATTAAAATAAATTTTACAAATAGCATGATGGGCTGGAGAGATGGTTAAAGGATTAAGACTCCACCTGGCAAGCAGAAGGTCCTGAGTTCAGATCCCAGGTCCCATGTAAAAACCGGCAGGTGGAAATGGCGGTAGCCTGCACTTTCCGACCCTGGTGAATGGAGCCTGGGAAATCGTAGAGTGAAGTAAGGAGGTAGACGTAATCTAGAATGATTACCAAAGTCATCCTTGATCCTCCACAGGGACACACAGTGCCCTCTGATACACACACACACACACACACACACACACACACACGCACGCACGCACGAACAAAAAAAGTAAATAAATAAGTAAGTAAATGAATAATAGCGTGAAACTAGGGAAACTCCATTTTGAAATCAACAGTTTTGATAAGAAGCCCCTTGTGAATCAATGGGTCTTGAAATGTAAACATAATGTCACATTAGAAAATTATTTTGCCATGTATATAGTGTACATAGTAACTCATGCTTCCCAGAATGTCCTGCCAAAGCTGTCCCTCCCCCTTCTCCACCGCTGTGGAGCTCTACGTCTGCGTCTTAACCCAGTCTGCGGGCAGATCCAGCTCTGACTGCTAGAGTAGGCTTGTGCTCTTGTGCTCTTGCCTAAACTGTGGCTGTATACACCACCGAAGTAAAAGTTTGCCTTCTCCATTAAAAAAAAAAAAAAAAGATCTTTAATTTGCACGAGAGGTCGCTATATGATCTCATATGATCAGAACAACCTTATATCTTGCTGATTGAGAAGTGTAGAGACCTGGGTTAATGGTTACCAAATTTATGATTTTTATAGTGATTATAGAATAGCCTTTCTGAGCTGACTCATGGTTTAATCCTCTAAGGATTAAATGAGATAATATGTACTCAAATAAAGTACATTCTTACCACACTACTTGGCACAAAGTAGGTACTGGAAGAAAGGCAGAGAATCATTGCTCCTGTGATAAAAATCTCCTTAGAAGCAGAAGATAATGCAGAGCACTAGGAATGATGTGGAAGGAGGTTCCAGAATGTTACTGTCCCACAGAACCTGGGAGAGCTTTTCTACACCTGTGGTAGCCACTGATAACAGGAAAACTCAGTAGGAATTTTTCAAGTCAAATTTCACCTAATTAAAATAGAAAGCCATGTGTGCGGCTAGACTACAATGCTGTATTGAGCAGCCCAATTCCAGAATTTAAAAGAGATAAAAGCTTGTGGTACATGCCTGCGGTCAGCCTAGCGTCTAGGAGGTAGAAGCAGGAAGATTAAGAGTGCAAGACCAGGACTGACGACATGGCTTAGTGAGTGTGGCTTAGTGTGTGCAAACCTGCAGCTCTGAGTTCAATTCCCAAGACTGCCTGGTAGAGGGAGAGAACCAACTTGCAAAAAGTTGTCCTCTGATCACATTTGCACTGTGGTACCTGCCCTCTCCAACCCCCATCTCTCCTCTGTGGCTTCAATAATCATCATAATTACGGAGTTCAAGACCAACCTCAGCTGTATAGTGAGTTCAAGTTCAGCTATATATGTAAGTTCAGCTATAAAAAAAACAAACAAACAAACAAACAGGTTTCTCATAGGCTGTGCCTTTAAGTCCTGAGAAGTGCATGTGCTGGTGACCAACCCCTCTCAGGACCTGCTGTGACAACCAGAGGACATAACAGCTTTTCTGCCGGAAGATCCAGACGCAGAAGGCGGCTCTGCTGTGCTGCAGAAGACTGAATGTTGCAGCCATGAAATACGAGTTGAACCTCTTGATAGTTAGTTACAGTTGAAGGCTTAAGCTCCATGCACCGTTGTGAAGAATTCAGTTGTTCAGATAAGCACTGAATGAGCCATAGGGTTTGTCTAATTAATGAAGGAAAGACCCAGCCCTTGGTGGGCGGGACATTCCCTGGACAGGTGAAGAGAGAGGGAACTGATTTAAAAGTTGGCATCTTTGAGCAGACTGCTGTCAGAAAAGTGAGGTTTGCGCTTCTGTCAGTAGTCCTGTGGATATGAGGTGGTCACTTCCCTTGGCCCCCAGGGTTGGCATAAGCTCTCCTATCATGCTGGGCTGGAATCTCTATCCGAGAATCATAAGCAAGAATAAGCTGCTCGTGAACTTGTCAGCAACATTCAGGGAAACTGCTACAAACTTGTCTGCTAGGCATAGTGTTGACTCTGCTGTCCGTCTTGTTGGAGAGCCTATTTCCTGGGAGCCCCTGGACCATCAGAGATCAAGTAGCCAACACAGCCCTCCCCATAGGCCTTCCGGACCATCCATCTAGAGGGGTGAAGTGAAACCTTCCCCGCCAGCCTGACCTCAGCCCGTCCAACCACGTGTCCAAGCCTGACATCTTCACAGCACTAACCTGTCCAGAGACTGTTACTGTCCTGCTCGGACGCTCCTTGCTTGTTTAACGCAAGGTGTGACTGGGTTGCCCGTGACTGTGGTTTGGGGTGAAGTCACTCTCGGGGATCTGCTGTATGCGTTGCTGCTCACTGCGCATGTCACACCTGACATGTAGACGTATGCTGCAACCTCAACTGCTGGGAGCTAGAGGTGTTTTCAACCCTCCACCCTAAAGGGCTCCTTTGCTTGGTCCGCTTGGCATTCAGTCTCCTTCATGAAGGTCTGGGTCCGGACAGCAGTTGAGGCGTTGTAGATTGACTATAAGGAAGGAAAGGATTAAAATACCCAGTGTCTAGTTCTAAGTTTTACATTTTAAGTTCTTCCTCCAACATAGTGTGCATGTGTTTGCATACAATGGTCTGAAGAAGGCAGGGGGGATACCAAGCTTGCCTAAGATACAGACATCTGGATACCATGTGGTTTATGTAAATTTTTCAAGTGCAATGAAGTTGAATGTATATTTCAAAAAAAGCAAAAAAAGAAACTAAAAATAAAACCATATTAATGAGGAATTAGAAATAACAATCAAATATGGCAAATATTTATTTCTATATAGATATACACACAGAGAAACACAAGTATATTAATTGATGTCAGTTTTTAGAGCAGTTTCAAGTTCATAGCAATATTGAGAGAAAGCTATGAGGCATACCATATTCCACCCTCCCCGTATTTATACATTCCTATCACAACCACTATTATCAATGTCCCTTTGGCTAAGATAAAGTGTCCCCTACACACCACATGATACATTTATTTTAATTGATAAATCTATAGTGACATATCATTATCATTCAAAGTCCATAGTTACATATGTGGTGGTTGGTGTACATTATATTAGTTTGAGAAAATGAATAGTGTGTATGTACCATTATAGTATCCTACCAAGTATTTTTACTTTAAAAATTCCCTGTGCTTTGACTATTAATTTCTTCCTTCCTTTCTCCAATCCCTGGCAACTATTAGAGTTTTTCCTCTCTCTCTACATTTTCATCCCAGCATCTTATGTAGCTGTAATCACAAATATGTAGCCTTTAGAGATTGGCTTCTTTCACTTATCATTATGCACTTAGTATTTTTTCTTGTCTTTTCGTGGAACAAGCATGTGTTTTTCCGTTTTAAAATGTAGGGGGGATGCATGCGTGTGTAAGTGTGCAAGTTCACTCTCTGCGGGGTGCATGTGTGTGGACGAGTATGCATATACACATTGAGACCTGAGATTCATTTTGGAACTTATCCTCAATTGCTCTTTGAGCTTGTCCTTTCTCAGACAGGTTCTCTCAATCAAGCTCCTACACAGCTCACAAGGCTAGTCTAGCGGTTCTCCGTCTCCACCTTCTGATGCTAGAACTACAGGCAGGCTGGCGAACTCACCAAGATTTCACATGGGATCTGAAGGTCCTTTTGCTTGTGCAGCAACAACTTTAAGTGAATCATTTACCCAGCCTGGATCTGTGCTTAACAGGACTGTTCATGTAATATGTAGTAATGTAAGTGAGAAGCAAACCAGTCTGGGAGACATGAGGGGAACTGAGTCATGGAGAAGGTCTTCCAAGAACAGATCTTCATTCAAGTGCACTGCGGGCCCCATGGTGTTTTCCAGTGCAGTCAGCAGGAGGAATCTGCCATTTCCTGCTCACAGCCCTCCAGAGGGCCCATCTCATCATGCAAGCAATGCCCACAGCTCTGGTCTCCCATTCTCTCCCACCTCATCCACGGTTTCGTCCTCCTACCATTTTGATCCATTGGCCTTCTAGCTCTTCCTTAAGCACGCCACACGCTCCCTTGTGGTAGACTCTTCACTTACCGCTTGGGATTATCTTTGTCAGACATCTCCCTAGCTCCTTCCCTTGTTCCTTGAGTTTCTATTCAAAAGACCTCATCTGTGCTTAGCACCTTATCAGCCCTGGCGACACGTGGGCGACCTCTGGCTCTGCTGTGCTCTGGACGTGGCTGGTCTGTCTTTGTCCTCCAAAGGATCATGCACTGGGGACACAGTCTCTAGTGAGACAGTGCTGGAAGGTAGTGACCCCGTGGAATGTTTCCTCGGTGTGGGTGCTGTTCGGGAAGGGATCAAGCGTAGTCCCCATGGGACTCTGAGTGCTCGTGACAGGTGGTCTATGTCTGAAAGAGCCTATGCTAGGGACAGAGTTCAGTTGTAGAGCATCTGCTGTGTCCATCCCTAGCACACACTCACATACATGCACGCACGCATGCATGCACGCACGCACGCACACAGCAAACCACATCCTTAAGTTCCTGACTCCCTCTCTCACCATGGGAGAGCCTCTTACCCCCACTGAAGTGATCTCATCTACCATGAGGTCTCCGCTAGAGCTACCTGTGCCAGCATTATGTCCTTGAACCTCCAAAACTATGTTTAAAACAAGCCTCTTTTCTTTTTTTAATTTAGTGTATGTGTGTGTGTGTGTGTGTGTGTGTGTGTGTGTGTGTGTGTGTGTGTGTGTATCAGAGGTCACTGTGTGTCCCTGTGGCAGACCACTGGTGACTTCAGGAATCATCCTGGATTGCTTCTACCTCTTGGTTGCTTTGCTCTTGGATTTCCCAGGTTCCACCCACCCGGGATGGAAGTGCAGGCCACCACTGATTCCGACAGGCATTTGTTTTTTGTTTTTTTTTTAACTTGGGACCTGAGATCCAAACTCAGGAATATCTGCTTGTAAGGCAGAGTCTTAACCCCTGAGCCATCTCTGCAGCCCTAGCCTCTTTTCCTTATAAAGTTACCCAGCCTCAGGTATTTCACTACAGTAATGGAAAATAGACTGCACATGTCCAAGCCACCCTTTCTCCTCTTGGCCTGTTCTCTACAGCACTCCTCACCAGCTGACATACTATTTATTTGCTTGCTTGCTTAATGCCTGTCTCCTTGCTAGAATGTAAATTCCTTGTGTTCCCTGCTATATCCTCAGCAACTGTAGGTGTTCAATAATCATTGATTGGACTGATGAATGATTGATGGCTTGACACCCACTCCAGCTCTGCTCCTATCCATCAACTAGAGTTCTGGCGAACCAGACCAGTACTTTATGTTCTACCACTTCTTGAATCTGTGCCTTGGGGCCCGTTCCAAGAATTGCAGCTCATCTCTCCCATCTTCTATTTCTCTCTCCACCTCTAGTATCTTAGAAGGAACTGTGCCAACCCTTCTTCACACAAGAGCAGCTCTTCCCAGGCTGGTTTTGTGCACAATGAGAACACAGACCTGGTCAACAACTGGAGAACACAGTCGGGAGCCATGGGGCTGGGCTGCAGGGAACATTTGTTGGCTGTAGCCCAACTGCAGAGCTTTGGAAGCTTTTCAAGGCTGCACACAGGGCAGCTGCTGCCAGACTGTAAAACTACCATCTTGCACACATACTCCACCCCACCATTAGTGGGAAGCCCACCCTGTTGAAAAGAACCCATTGCATTGGCAGTGAGTCAAACTCACCTGGTGGGTTACTCGGAACCAAACAAATGGGAATTTTAGTCTATCTTAAAGTAGTTAAGCACATGCACAGATAGGAGAGTAGATTAAGAAATAGAAGGTATGCATTTGTGTACGCCACAATTGTGGGCAAGTTACTAACACTGGTTTTAGCTTCCCACTTGTGAAAACTCTACTTCTTGCTCTGTTCTCTTCTCAGAGATCCAAAGACAGACTTAAGTGCAGATTTTGTGAGCAAAATAACGCGATTTAGGTTGCTATAAACAGAATCATCATTACGGTTTCATCCTTCAAATTCCCTACAAAGTAACAAAGGTCCAACTGAGGCGAGAAAAGGAAGTTGTATGCATTCTTGGATTTTGAATTTCCATGGAAACCGTCAGCCCACCCCCTGAGGTCTATAGCGAGTTTCAATTATGGATGTCCTCAGAGCAGTGACAAATCAACTGCCATTGGTTATTTAAATGATCTTCATAACCAAAACAACAAGAAAAATGTGGATTCACAGTTGTGACTATTTAACAGTATTTCTAAGGAGAATTTACTTCAGTAGTAAATCAGTGTTTGTCTAACATATTTGAAGCTTTGGTTTTGATCCCCAGAATTGAAAAAAAAAAGTTGTGTGTGTGTGTGTGTGTGTGTGTGTGTGTATGTATGTGTGTGTGTGTGTGTGTGCATGCACGTAGTGTGTGTACATGTGCGTATGCACCCTCATGCTTGTTTGAAATAAATGTGCATCTGGAAATATTTTTTTAAAATACACTCCACAAGGTAGGTATGGTGGTTCATATCTGTAATCCCAGCAGTCAAGAGACCAAGATAGGAAGGCCTGGTATGAACTAAGAAAGCAACTGAGCTAAACAGGATCTAACCAAGTCATCCAGGCTGGCCTTGACCTCACCATGTTACCAAGGCTACAGATTTGTGATCTCACTTCAGCCTCCAAAACAGTTGGGGTGTCATTCATTTACTACCATGCCTGGCTGTTCCATATAACTAACCTAAGCAAAGAGTTTAAGATTGAAATGTTCAAATGCAGGGTTATGAGAAAAAAAATCCTAGTCTTTGTTGAGGAATATGAGAGAACTGTGTCCTGGTGTTTGTCCTTTACAAGCCTGACATCACTCTCTGTGTCTAGGGACTGGTGCAAGAATGGTCAGGTGTTTTCTGGGGGAAAAATAATGTAGGTGGGCATGGGTGAAAATTTAAATGAAATGCCACAACAAGTAGAATAAATAATCCATGTGTCTATTCCCTACATTAAAGACTTGAGATTTAGCCAAGGAAAAGATTTTCAACTGGACGGGTAGTTCTGAGAATTGGTCAGGTGAGTTTGCCGGCCCAGGTGTCACTACACAAGGCTTCCTAATGCATCCCCTGTCTATTGCCAAGGGCTTGTCACTGTTGGTGTCTTCATTTGCACACTCCATGACTCAATAGGTCTTTCTGCAGACTGCAGATGGGGGAGGGAGTAGGATCCTGCCTAACAAAATGTAACTCTGGTTATATCGTAGTCAACAGTTTGGGTGAACTGGGTTTGCTTAATCCTACATGTGTACTGGGGATTCTTAACAAATTCAGGTGTCAATGTTCTCCTTGACTGAATAGCATGGGAAACCATTATGACACTTCTCCCAGAGGCGATGCGTTGAAGCCATTGCACTTACAAAGCTTCCCAAGAAACTCAAGCGCTATGAGCTGTTCTGCTGGGTGGTACTTCCTCTGTGTGGGACGGGGCCTGACTGCATCGCCTCTGTCAGCTGAGGTCGTGACTCTGTTTTCAAGGGACCCAAAGGTGCCCTCACCTCTGAGCCCCGAGTTCTGCTCTCTGCTGTACCTCTCACGCATGTTTTAATCATGCAACACATGCAGCTTACGAAAGAGAATGCCCACATTATATAAGTTTCAATAATCAGCTCTTGACAGATTTCTGCAAACTGTTTGTTGATAACTTCCTTCAGTGTCCTGAGACATTTCACAAAGAATCATTGTGAGTGTTTCAGAGAGAAAGAAAAATGAGATAGTTATCTATACTATTTCTCCATTCTAGTATTGCATGTGCTTGGAAGCCAACCAGATTTCAAACAGGGTTTAAAATGTCAGCCAGAATGTACCAAATATATAGCACAGGCTAAGATTAAGTTTCCTTTGCTTTACTTAGACAAGCTAAGCTTGGGGTTGGCGTAGAGAAGGAGGGCACAGTCATTGGTTTTAATAATGTAATTCCTTGCCCTTTAATCTTTTTTTTTTTTTACTTTCTCCTTCAATTTGTACTCTTCTGTGCTTTTTTTTTTTTCATATCTAGAGAGTTTGGCAATATTCCAATCTTTAACAGTGCCTTGCTTGGAACGTTCAGAAAATAGCTATGAGAAGAAATCAGCCATCAAATCACATACATTTCTCTATACCATGGGGGGAGGAAACCAAAAGAAGTAATTCTTCTCCTACATGAATTCACAATTAGAGACTTTTTTTTTCTGAAAATTGAGCAAGCATATGGAGTTTCTCAATGAAAAGTAATGAACTTAAATCAGCCCTGAAAGCTTGTCTTTGTGTGAAATTTAGATGTTTTCAGTTTGATAAAAAAAAAAAAAAAACAGCTTCTACTCTTAGGTGGCAAGCAGAGCTACAGCTTCCAGTGTCCGGCAGACGCATCTCAGAGCAGCTGGAAGCGCTGATGTCCGAGTACTATGTCCAGAGGTGCAGGAGGGCCCAGCACTGACGGCGAACAGCAGACCCGAGCCTGCCTCTCCGCCGCCAGCAGAGCAGCCACCCTGGGCTCAGCGAATTCCTCCTTCTCTTTTTGTCCCTTTAAGAGAATAAAAAGAGAAAAACTTTTTTAAAAAAATACTGGAGACTGAACTCTAAGCATCCCTCTCTCTCTTTCTCTCTTTCCTTTCTTTCACTTTCTTTCTTTCTCTCTTTCTCTCTTCCTTCCTTCCTTTCTCTCTTTCTTTCTTTCCCTCTTTCTCTCTCTCTTTCTCTTTCATTTCTTTCACTTTCTCTCTTTCTTTCTCTCTCTTTCTCTCCCTTCCTTCCTTCCTTCCTTCCTTCCTTCCTTCCTTCCTTCCTTCCTTCCTTCCTTCCTTCCTTCCTTCCTTCCTTTCTCTCTCTCTCTCTCTCTCTCTCTCTCTTTGTGCCTAGGGATTGAACCTAAGACCTCACACATGCTTGGTAAGTGTCTACTGCTAAGTTGCCCCTCTTCACCATTCCTTTTTTATATTTTAGGGAAAAAGGCAGGGGTAGAGATGTAGCTCAGCAGTAGGACACTTACCGGCATGCCTGGGGCCTTGAGTTCAAGAGTTAGCGCTAGAAAGAAGAACAATGCCATCGAAGTCTGAGCTCCATTTTCAGGTGACTTTCCTGGGTCTGGGAGCTCCCCTCCCCCTGCAGTGAAACAGAATTGAAATCTGACCAACAGCAAGGAGTTCAGGTTTTCTCGTGTGGACAATCACTATGAGCATAGTATGCTTCTCCCTCCTGAGGAATTCCAAGTACTTTTTACAAACACGACTTACACAGACAGAACCTTATATGCAACTGAAGATGCTGTCACTACACTGCCATGCACTGACTATTACGCTGAGATGCCTCACAAGCAGAAGTATCTGAGTTTGGATCCCAAGTCCCATGTTGAAATGCAAGGTGAAAATGGTGGCGGACTGCACTTCCAACTCAGAAAGCTGGAGCCTGGGAAACTCCAGAGCACAACGAAAAGGAGGTAGAAGCAATCTAAGATGATTCTGAAAATCACTCTTGGGCCTCTATCAGCCCACACGGTGTCCTGTTACACACACACACAACACACACACACACACACACACACACACACACACACAGAGGAAAAAATGTCCATTTCATGCCATGGCCCAGTTCCTAACGACCAGACTATGGAATATATGTACATGAAATATAAACACATGTGCAACTGAAACAGATAATAAAACCATATTTACCCATACAATGAATTCTGCTGTTCACTAAAAATATTTTAGTGACAGTGATTTGAACTTATGCCTTCCTTATGTGTGAGGCATGATTTATTTGTGCTGTACCTGGCTTGCGCTACCATACGGTACCTGCCCTAATTATTGCCAAACATACGTGTGTGTGTATGTGTGTGTGTGTGTGTGTGTGTGTGTGTGTGTCTTTTCATAGCATTGTTTCTTTTTAAAAATATATTTTATTTACCAAAGAAAGAAAGGGATGAAGGAGAAAAGAGAGGAAAGGAGCGAGGAAGCACAGGAGTATGAAGACAGCTTTTAGAAGTCGGTTTTCTCCTTCGACACGTGGGTCCCAGGGACACACTCAGGTCACTAGCTTTGCATACGGTGCCTTTGCCTGCTGTTATAGTGAGGCACAGGTGTTAACTTGACGATTGAGAGTTTGAGCTCTGGGCATATTTGGGAGAATTAGTGGTTGAGTTAGGCCCAGAGCAAACCTGCAGTCTGTCTAGCTGATGGGGAAGGCCCAGCCTATGGTGGGTGGGACTAGGCCCTGGAATAAAATGCAGAGAGCTGGTTGAGAGAGTTGACATCCTTGTGTACACTTGGCCAGACATGCTGGTCTAGCAAGTAAAGATCATCCCTCTCTCAGCCATTATAAAGATGGTGTGGCCAGTTCCCTCAGCTCTGGTGTGAATGTGAGCTCTCCTGTCAAGCTGGACAGAGAACTAAAACTGGACAATCATAAGAGAAAACAAACCCCTTGTTCCCGTAAGCCCTTTGATGGTGATTTATCAGCAGCCATGCAGGTGGACTGCAACACCCGCTGAGCCATCTCTGACTTAGTAGTTTCTTCACAGCAATGCGCTCTGAAACATTTCATTGGGAGCCATCTTAGTTGATGGTAGCCATCATTCACAGATGTTCCCATGGCCTAGACAGGGTGTTTCCCAAGAGAGCAGATGGGCTGTCAGGGTTGGGCTTGCATCTTCTCTTTGCAGAAGCTGAATTGTCCTTTGGGCTCCCTCCTCATTCTTCTTTCCCAAGAGGAGAGACTGGTAAATAGCTGCAAACCAATCCATTCTGTTCCGTGACCTCGGGAAAGTTGCTTAGACCCTGATCTTCAGTCCCTTGACCCATAAAGTGAAAAGAAGAATCCTACTGTTTTAACACAGAAACACAATATTTCAATATTTAGCTTTTATGAAAGATAAAAATTATATTTAAATGTAAAGCTGCCCTCTCAATTTTAAAGTAGATGTGAGGTATAACTATAATTTTGCCTATAGGACTTTATATAATCCATGACACAGTAGAATTGAAGTATAAATGACAAAGCAAAGTGAAGCTCTGAGCCGGTTCCAATGCTTCTATGCTTCAGATTCTTAACAAACTAGTGAGCATGTTAATGCATCTGAAACTGGATTTTTTTAAATTTTTTATTATTTATTCAATTGTGCGTGTACGCGTGTGTATATGTATGTGTGTACATGTATGTGTGTGTGTGTAGAACCACGGACGAATTCAGGAACCACCATGGACGCCTCCACCTCCTCCCTGTTCACTCTGCCCCAGGATTCACAGGCTCCGCCCTACCAGGACCAGAAGCGCAGGCCACCCCCGCTTCCGCCTGGCATCTATACGTGGGGGTCTAGGATCTGAACTCAGGACCTTCCTCCTGCAAGGCAGAGGTTTAACCCCTGAGCCACCTCTCCAGCCCCCTGAAACTGGATTATTAAATCTGTCAGTAATAAAGTTATATGTTGCTACTTGGCAAGCTAATTTTAAATATATGGACTTAAATTCATAGAGATTAATATTAGGGCAGTGATCCTGGGAGTTGGGAAGAGAAGGAATTTGAGCTGTTTGTTTAATGAGTATAGAGTTTCAATGTGGGATGATGGAACCATCAGGGATGGATGGTGGTCGCACAAAGGTGTGGATGCACTTAATGTCACTCAGTTGTATTCTTAAGAATGGATAAAACAGGGTAGGGGATATACAGTGACAAAGTACATGGTGAAATCCAGTGGGCCACATATGCAAGGACACAGAAGTAGGAAAGAGATTGGTTGGAAAGGATAAAGAATGAAGCAAGATAGGAGTGGATGGGAGTAAGAGGTGAAATCAATAAATTTACTGTATTCATGCATGAAGTGTGAAAGAATTTAAAAAAAGAAAAAAGTTTAAAAATGTATAATTTGGCAATCATAAATTGTTTTCATCCAGAATGGTTATAATCTTTAAACCTTAAAGTTATATGAAGTGTTATCTTTTTTTTAATAAAGACTTAATAAGTGAAAAAATTGTGAATTAAAAAGGAAGAGTGTCGAGGCTGACAAGATGGCTCATTGCGTAAGGTGCTCGCTCATCACCCCAGTGCTTGAGTTAAATCTCCAGTAACCCACTGTCATGGTTAGGCACAGGTGTCAACTTGACTGCTTAGGGTTTGAGCTCTGGGTACATTTGTGGAGAATTAGTGGTTGAGTTAAGCCCAGAGCAAACCTGCAGGAGATTGTCTAGCTGATGGGGAAAGCCCAGCCTGTGGTGGGTGGGACGAGGCCCTGGAATAAATCATGGAGAGCTGGTTGAGGGAGTTGGCATCCTTCTGTTCACTTGACCAGACATGCTGATCTGGCAAGTAAGGATTGTCCATCTCTCAGCTGTTATGTGGTGATGGTGTGGCCAGTTCCCTCGGCCCTGGTGTTGGTGCGTGCTCTCCCATTGAGCTGGACTGAGAACTGTAACCAGGAATCGTAAGAGAGAAAAAACCCTTGTTCCCTTAAGCCATTTGATGGTCATTTATTAGCAACATAGTGGGAGGAGAGAACTGACTTCCAGAAGTTGTCCTCTGACTCCACCCAGGTGCCATGACATGCATGTATGTTCGCTCATTCTCGCTTTCTGTCTCTAATAGTTAAATATAATATTTAAAGAAAAGGAAGGAAAAAAACAGTGACCTGAAAGTATAACACTTTTAGGATCAAAATTTGGGGTTCAGCAGGTTCAGCTCACCTCTGATGACCAGTGTGGCAAGTTATTTACCCTCTTTTGTGTGCGTATGTGTGTGTGACATCTATATGTATCAGAGGGTACTGTGTATGTGGTACTATGTATTCCTGTGGAAAGCCAGGGGGACTCTGGGAGTCATTCTAGACTGTCCTACCACCTTTTCCCTGGCTCTGGGTTTCCCAGGCTCTGCCTTCCAGAGCTGAAAGTGCAAGCCACTGCCTTTCACTTGGGGTTTTGATGTAGGATCCAGGATCTGAACTCAGGTCCTTCTGCTTTTGAGACAGAGGTTTAACCTCTGAGCCATCACTCCAGTTCCTTATTGCCCTCATTGTGTCTCGACTTTCCTGTCTATAAAAAGAATTTGGCTGCCACAGACGTCTGAATCCCCATTAGAAGAGATGATACAGAAGGAAACCTAGAACCCATAGAAGTTGATGGACAGGAAGGTGAAGGGAACAGGTTGGATCCATGGAGGGGTGAGAGGGAAGGAGGAACGTGAGGAGGGAGAAAAGGGAAAGAAGTTGGGAGGGGGAAAAGAGGGGGCTAGAGATACCTACTCATTGTGCTTGCTAATTTTATTTGATAGTAAAATTTTTAAAAAAGAATTTGATATAACATTTATATTATTGTGCTGCTGTGAATATTAAATGAATATGAGTTTAAAAACCTTAGAAACAATGTCAGAGCTGAGCATGTAGTACATACCTATAATCAGCGCTCTGGAGGTAGGAGGATTGCTACAAGTTTGAAATGATCCTGGGCTGCTTAATGAATATCAGGCCAGCCAGGGCTAAATAAGACCTGTCTCAGGCTCAGAGGTTAAGACTCTACCTCAAAATCAGGACCTGAGTTTGGACTCCCACATCCCACATAAAAACATCAGGCAGAAATGGACTGCAGACTGCACTTCCAGCTTTGGAAGGCAGAGCCTGGGAAATCCCAGAGCAAAGCAAAAAGATAGAGCAATCCAGGGAGATTCTTTGTAGAATCCAACAGCCCATGGCGTGGCGTGTCTCTACCCACTCACACACTCATTCACACGATTGCGCAGCCTGCTGCGATGACGATAAAAGGCAAGTTCAGCTGTCCCAGCCTCTGCCTCTCTTTCCCAGAGACTTGACCATGGGACAGGGAGTTTGTCAGAGCAGAATCTCAAGTTTATTGGGGGAAACAAAGGACTTACATAGACAAAGGACCACAGAGCTCGAAACAGGTGTCCAATTGTGTCAAAAGGTCAAGGCACCTTTCAGGTGCTAATGGTCAAGTTCAATACCACTCAGCACAGAGGGCAGGCCAATACCCGAAAGCCAATTAGGGCTCTCTGTAAAGTGATCAGGGTCACGCCCAGGACACTTGCCCTCAGCGCCATCTTTAGTCCCATGTGCTCGGCCATGCCCTGGGGCAAATCCTGGGCGGGCCCAACAATTCTTAACATCACCCTTGGGCCTCTACAAACATACACAACACTCTCTGATACATGCAGACACACATAGACAGACAGATAGATAGATAGATAGATAGATAGATAGATAGATAGATAGATAGAACATACACATTTAAAAAAAAAAAAGATCCTGTCTCAAAACAAACCAAAAATTCTGGTGCATGAAAACAACCTAAGTATACAAGCATTTGCTGTTATTATATTGCAGGAAAGGGAATATGTAGGGCTAAATAAGACACAAAGGTTGGAAAGTACCCAGGACCTCCCTGCCTCCCAGAGTTCTCACTTACATCTTAAGTCTCTCACAGACATTTAAGCTTCTTTCTTCCCCTTTGTTCTGCTCACAGGGGATAAGGGGAACAGTCGATTCTCATCTCTGCGAGGTAATCCTCGGATCACCTGAAGACAGCTGTGAGTGCTCACAGATCTGCTGAGGCCCATCTGCAGAGAGGTAATTGAGTTGATGAGATGTTTAAGTGCATGTAAACCTGTGCTCGGGCCTCGAGGTTACAGACAAGCGTCTCCCTCTTCACGCCACAGGAGGCGGGAGACCCGGATCTAGTTTTCTCTGGGTACCCTTAGGAAATGGGTCTCCCCTTTTCCTGAACATGAACCTGGCCCAAGCTTTGGAGGACAATGCACCCAGGGGTTGAGAGAGGCCATAGGCATGACTCTCCCCTAGCTCCCAACAAGAGCCCGGCCCAAGAACTAATGATGCTGAACAGTTAATTAGCACCTATTGTTTACCACTGAGCGGTTCCTGGGCTCAACCGTGGCCCTAAGCGCTAACCCAGTGAGCACTTTTTAATCCTGAGCTTCCTGGACAGCCCAGGAACCGAAACGCCAGGCTTCAAGTACAGCCTCTGTCTCCTACCACCTGCAGAACCTTGAGCCACACACTTGGCCTCTAGTTTCTTCTTCTATAAAATGAGTTTCATAATAATACCATGTGATAGAACTGATTGCAATCTTTAGAAGATATATAATCTCTCAACACAGGAAGAAAGTACAGTAAAATCTCAAAACATCTTTTTAAAGTTTCTTCTCCACTGACTCCTGGGACATTTGACTCTTCTGCCACAACTGGACCCCCCCCCCTTTTCTGTTTTTTTTTTTTTTTTTTTTTTTTTTTTAATTAAGGTAGAGTTTATTAGAAAAAAGAAAGATTGGAACTTATAGACTCCAGACGTGGAGTGCCATGAGGAGCTAGGGCGCCCCCATGAGAAGCAGAAATGAAACAGAGCTCATGGCACTAGTGCCATGAGGGGCTAGGGAGCCCATGAGAACTCACAGTGCCTAGGCATAGAATTCATGAGGAGCAAGGAACAAGAAACAGACTCATGGCATTGGAGTGCCAAGAGGGGCTAGATTGCCTCCAAGAGAAATAGGCAGCTGGAAAAGGACTCATGGCACTGAAGAGCCATGAGGGGCTAGATCACCCCCCCTTTCTGTTTTATCGCCCCTCTTTTACTCAGTCACGGAAAATTGGCAGTCAGGAAACACCCACCCCCACACCACCGCCCATTTTTTGAACCTTGACTCTTCTTCATTTTTTTTTTTTTTTTTAATTGCTGACACAGCCTCACAGCCAAGGTCTGGCTCTGGATCCAAATCCTTGCCAACCTTGATAAAAATAGCCTAAGATGTAGGGAAACGGGGAAAACGAAGGTATGTACAGTTTGGGACAAAAGTAGGAAAAGAGAAGTTCTCAATCTGTCTCTACTTTGCTCTCAGCAGAGTCGCAAGTCATAGGAAAGATGACACGAAGGCCAGAGAGCATGCATATGGAGGTGGTCTCGGGATGAGTCCTGGGCCAGGACTCCTGCAGATTGTCCTCCTCCCTCTCAGCATGGAATTTTCCTAGAGGAATTTTAATCCCCTCACTTACAATACAACTTTCCATGTGATTCAAGCTGGGTTTCTCTCTTCCTTCTCCTCTTCCCTTTCTTCACCTCCACGTCCTGATTCATGTTTCTTTTTTCCTTTAGATATTTGTCTTATTATATTTACTTCTTTGAGGAAGGGCCACAGGTGCCACTGTATGAGTGGAGGGGTGTGCATATGCATGTGCGTGTGTGTGCGCATGTGTGCGTGTGCGTGCGTGCATGTGCGTGTGTGTGTGTGCATGCGCGCCCTGCTTAGAGCTGCGTAGCACTGAGGCAGGATGAGATTACCCAGGGATTACTACACTCCAGTTTCTATGGGATTGAAAGCCAAATGTGGATCCTGGAGTTAAAAGCACACTGACACTTTGGTGCTAATACCCTGAGGTAGAGGAGTATTTCTTGAATTGTTCCTAGACTGGCCGCAACAGCATCGCCTGGAAATTTGTCATATAAAGAATTGGAAATGAAAATTCAAGGGTCCCACCTCAGATCAACTGAATCGGAAACTTAAGAGTAAGAAGCCCAGAAATATGTGCTCCGAGAACTTCTTTATGGGCGCTCGCTTTGACAGCACATGCACTAAAACTGGAGGGACACAGAGAAGTGAACCACAACCCTTGTGTGCGGAGGACACAAATCCATGAAACGTTCCACATAAAACAAATTCTTTATGGGCCAGGGAAATGGCCCAGCGGGCAAAGGCGCCCATGAGCAAACCTGGCGACCTGAGTTCTACCCTAGAACTCAAAAGCAGAGACCGAACTCCCAAAAATCCTCTGACCTTCACACGGGCATCCCGGCCTATACATTCTCTTTCTCTCACTCTCTCTCAAATAAATAAACTTCGCATGATTTTTTGTTGTTATTTACTTTTAATGGATTTATTGATTTATTTGAGACATGGTATCTATAGCCCTAAGCTAGCCTAAAACTAGGAAGACCAGGCTGACCTCAACCTTGCATCTGCCTCTTTCCTGGCCTCCCAAGAGCTGGAATGATAGGCATGTGTCGCCACATCTGGCTTCCCTATATGAGTCCAATGGAAATGAAGTTTTAGAACTAAGGCCTAGAGAAAGGCCTGTGCACACTAGACCTGTGCGATCAAATTTTAAAACTAAGATTCACAGAGCAGACTGGTGAGGTAACTCCACTGGCAGAGAGCTTGCCTAGCATGAAAAGGAATTTTGAAACCTGAGTTTCAATGGACCGTGTGCCTACTGTAGAGTCCATAGGCCCAGAATGAGCTTGAAGAAAGTATCAAGCTATAAAACTGTTTGTGTGGGTTCCTTTTCAGAAAAAAAATGCAATCGTGTAATAGATGCGGACATGAGTCCTGGGGTATTCTGGGAGTATCTCGGGATACTGACTGAAATTTCCAGGTGTGTCTAAGAACATCGGATTGCACCAGAGACACCTAGTTAGACAGAAGGCATATTAGGAAGAGGAAAGACACTCAGAGAGTAGGTGTGGGGTACTGAGCCCAAAGAGAGGCATTCACTTAATAAGCAGCCGTCCACGAGCCCCAGGACCCTCTATAACACATTCACATAGCTCTGGCTCCCCACATTTGCCTATCACTGGCTGTCTTCCACTTATGAAGCCCCGCTGAAAAAGAAGAGCTTTGTGTTTCTCTGCCAACTGCCTTGTTTTATATGCTAATGTCAGTGTAGTTCCTTCCCGCTCTGCTCTTCAGTCATGATGGCTAATCAGAAGGTCAGTGTAGCTTATAGCTTGAAAGTTAGGAAAAAACATGTCTCAGCACTCAAGAAAAAAACAAAACAAAACACTGTGACTCTGTCCACACCCAGCCTAGCATGAGAAGCTAGGCTTAGAGAAGTCTAACTGTAGTCAGCTGAGCCGGACAGAAAGGAGTTCCAGAAGGCAGACACTTCTAAAACTGGGCATATTTTCTAGACATCCAAAAATCTTTTTTATTGCCCCTTCTCCTAAGACAAACATGGTTTCGGCAAATAGTGATTGCAAAAAAAGGACATTTAAAATCCCAGATAAGAGTTTGAACAAAAAAATAAACAAACAAACAAACAAACAAACAAAACAAAAAGCGTTTGAACAGCAGCCCGGTCGTGTCAGCATTGGATGGAGGCGTGCACATCCTGTGATCCAGTTTGAATAGCTGTGGGATCCTCCAGGGGATCTGTCCAGGGTTTAGCATATTGTGTTTGCAAGAAAACACATTCCTAGGGGAAAATGAGCTTGGGGGAAGAAAAAAAAAACGTTTTCAATTGTGGTAGTTTGAGCTGGGTGTGGTAGTGTATACCTGTAATCCTAGCATTTGGGAGAGGGGCGTAGAGGATCAGGAACTCAGAATCATCCTCAATTTCATAGTGAAACTGAAGCTAGCTTGGGTCACATGACACCCTGTCTCCAAAAAATAAATAAATAAAACTATGGTAGTGTGTATCCAAGTAGTCACTTCTTACAGGTGATACTTTAATAATACCTTAGGCAGAATGTGGCTAGCCAGAGTGGAGAGAACTATAATTGAAAACTGAATGGCCACAGAGCAGAGATTTCCACTTTTTCTTATGTATGTATTTATTTTATTTGCATGTGTATGCATGTGGGTATGTGGGGGTACACATGTGTGTCTGTATGTTTGGAGGTCCAAAGTTGGTGCTGGACTCATCCTCAATTGCTCTTTCAGCTCATTCAGGCAGGGTCTCTCAAACCCAGAGCTTGCCAATACAGCTAGTGGTTCTCTGTCACCAGTGTTCAGGGCTGAAATTGCAGGTGGGCCTCCTGGCATTTATGTGGGTTCTGTGGATCCCAAACCGCAGTCCTCTCACTTGCATAGCAAGTGCTTTAACCACTGAGCTAGATCCTCGATCTCTGCTTTTTCTTTTTGAAATAAATTAACTGAATAAATAGAAAAGACAGTTTTTGTGTATGTGTGAAAAAGTGTGTGTCTTCAATATTACTGTAGCCAAGGATGACCTTGAATGCCTGTTTTTCCTGTTTCAACATCCCAAGTGCCACCATACCCAGCAAGAAATGAAGTTCTTAAGGTCAGTTCTTTCTTTCTTTTTTTATATAAATTTTTAAAAACTTTTTAATAGTTTATTCAATTGTGCGTGTGTGTGTGTGTGTGTGTGTGTGTGTGTGTGTGTGTGTGTGTATAGAACCACGGGCGAATTCGGGAACCACCATGGACTCCTCCACCTCCTTGTTTACTCTGCCCCGGGATTCACAGGCTCCGCCCTACCAGGACCAGAAACGCAGGCCGCCCCCGCTTCTGCCTGGCGGGGGAGGGGGGGTGTCTATACGTGGGGTCTAGGATCCGAACTCAGGACCTTCTGCCTGCAAGGCAGAGGCTTAACCCCTGAGCCACCTCTCCAGTCCCCAGTTCTTTCTTAAGTTGCATCTCTGGCCATCTGACCTTAATGCTTATTACTGTTAACAACAAAACATGCTTTAGCCAAAGTTCATGTCAAATCACAAGACAAAATTAAATCTTTTTTTATAAGTTTTTTGAGATAGGGTCTCATGTATCCCAGACTGTTCTAGAACTTGCTATTAATGTGTAGTTGAAAGTCTACATGATGGCTTAGAGAATAAAGGAGCTTGCCACCAAGCTTGAGGACCTGATTTCAATCCTCAGAACCCACATGGTAAAAAGAAAACTAACTCCTGAAAATTGTTCTCTGTCCTCTATAAGCATGCTTTAGACACATGTATTCTCTCATACACAAACTCATAGACACATGCCGACACACGCACGCATGCACGCACGCAGGCACGCAGACGTAGGAAAGAAATAGATCTGGAAAGGAATATAGCTAAGGATGACCTTGAACTTCTGATCTTTCTGCCTTTACCTTCTGAGTCCTAAACCTAGAGTCTGTGCATGCTAGACAAGCATTCCCTAACTGAGCTAGGTTCCCAATCCTAACAAAATCAATCTTTTCAGGAAAGCACCCCCAATGTTGACCTATCTAGACTGATGCTTACTGTAGATGTTAGTTGATCTTTTGTTGTCTAAACCAGTTGACATAATGGGTCAGGGACCTGACTGGTCATTATCATTTCAGATGAAAATGAATGACAAAACCCAGAAATGGTGAGCTTGGTGGGATTATTTGTGATGTTAAGGTAGGGCTTCGGCTTTGGACCTCTCTTCTGCCTGCTTGTCACTCTGATCCATATAAATATTGAGAGTTGGGTGCATGTTCCAGGGTTAGAGCATGTATTAAGTATATATGAGGCTTTCGGTTAAATCCCCAGTACCCTCTCCCCCAAAATTTTAGTTACTTATTTGGGAGTTGGGAATCTAACTCAGTTAGTAACATTCACCCTAGCATGCATGAAGCTCCAAGACTTTGATCTCTGATTGAATGGAATAGAATTTCATGCTGTGACACATACCTGTAATCTCAGTGGCACATACCTGTAATCCCAGAATTCCGGGAGCTAGAGACAAGAGGATCAATTTAAGGCCATCCACAGCTACGTTGCAAGTTTGAGACCAGCCCGGGATACACGAGCCTTTATTTTGAAAGAGACAAGCAAAACACATAGTTAGATTTTAAGGCTAAAATCTAAATGCCTTTTTTCAATTGTAGGAGATGCTTTGCGTGTCCCCAATGGTAAAGATTCTCTTTGTCGTTTCAATAAAAACCTTCAATATCAAAAGCTGGAGCCAATGGATCAACTTGGGATTCTGTAGTTCTCTATTGTGGAAGACCACATGGATGTATGTGTTTTCTACAAGGACGACCAGCGATAAAGGAAGTCCATTTTAAGATGTGTTTGAACAGCAATGCCTTGAGAGCCTTGGTAAGGAGTCTACACCCTGGGAAGCCCAAGGAGTTAAGCCACACCAGATGGCTTCTGCGGTCGGTTACTAATGCTTCTGTCCTCAGTGTGTGCTTCTCTGACTCATTAGGGTTAAACAGAGGGCAGAGTATGGGGCAAGATGAGGGTGGAAGATATGATATATAACTAGTAATACTGTGTTCTAAATTTGTCACTTATTTTATATGTTTACTTATTTCATACTTTTAAGTACTGATGCATACTTTATCTTAGTATTTGAAGTAAAGGGGACAGGAAAAAATTCAAATAATCTTTTTTTGGGCATGTTTAGGTGCGGGTGTGTATGTGTATGGGGGGTGAGTGGGTGGGTGTGTGCTATGGAAGAGGGCACTGTGTGTACCTGTAGAATCATCCTGGATTGCTCTACTTCCTTATTGCTTTACACTGAGGTTTTCCCGATTCTACCTTCCAGGGCTGGAATTTCAAGCTATTGGGATCTAGGGATCGGGTCCTTTTGCTTATGAGGCAAAGGTTTTAAACACGTAGCCATCTTCCCAGTCACCTTGTTTCTTTCTTTCTTTTAACAAAACAAAACCTTATTTACTTATTCATTTAGTGTGGTGTGTGTGTGTGTGTGTGTGTGTGTGTGTGTGTGTGAGAGAGAGAGAGGGCACTGTGTGGGTCTGTGGAGGACCAAAGGTGACTTTGGGAATCATCCTGGATTGCTTCTACTTCCTTTTTGCTGTGCTCTGGAATTTCCCGGGCTCTGCCCACCAGGGCTGGAAGTGCAGGCTGCCACCATTTCCACTTGGCATTTTTACATGGAGACCTGGGATCCAAACTCAGGTACTTCTGCTTGTAAGGCAGAGTCTTAACTCCTGAGCCATCTCTCCAGCCCCCTTCCCACCTTTTTTTCTTTTAAAGATAGGGTCTCATGGAGCTCATATTGATCTTGAACTCCTGATCCTCCTGCCTCAACTGAGTACTATGATGACAAACTTGTCCCACCATGCCTGACTATAATAAATATTTGTAAATGGTGGTAGTATGTAAGACATATTAAACTTTCAGACAAGGCTTATAGATTATGTTGTCTAATGTTCTTTGGTTTTCACTAATAAACAGACACTCTAGTCAGCATAGAGTACAAGCAGTTGGTTGGGGTGACATATTCCTGCAAACACAGAACTCAGAAGTCAGCTGAGGCAGGAGGATTGTGAGTTCCAGGAGAGATCCCATGGCAAGGCCTGGAAGGAAGAGAAAAAAAGAGAAAGAAAAAGTGAGAGAAGGAAGGAAAGACAGGAGAAAGAAAGAAAAAGAAAAAAAGGGAGAGAGGGAAAGAGGAAAGAGGGAGGGAAGGAGACAGAAAGAGAAGAGGAAAGAGAGGAAGGAAGGAAAAAGATTACAAGTGGAGCAGGGACAGGGGTACAGCTCAGTGATAGAGCATATACTTAGCATGCTCAAAGCACTGGGATTCAAGGACCCTGTCGTAGTTAGGCACAGGTGTCAACTCGACAGTTAAGGGTTTACGCTCTAGGCACATTTGTGGAAAATTAGTGGTTGGGTTAAGCCCAAAGCAAACCTGCAGGAGATTATCTGGCTGGTGGGAAAGGCCCAGCCCATGGTGGGTGAGACTAAGCCCTGGAATAAAATACAGAGAGCTGGTTGAGAGAGTTGGCATCCTTGTGTACACTTGGCCAGACATGTTGATCTGGCAAGTAAGGTCGTCCCTCTCTCAGCCATTGTGTAGCGATGGTGTGGCCAGTTCCCTCCACCCTGATGTTGGTACGTGCTCTCTAATGCCATGAGTCCATTTCTTATTCCTTGCTCCTCACGGGTTCCATGCCAAGCAAGGGTCCATGCGCTCTCCAGGGCATCCTAGCCCTTCATGGCGCTCCACGTCTGGAGTCCATGAGTTCCAACCTTTCTTTTCTCTAATAAACTCTACCCTAATCCTCTACACATGTTCTGGTTTCAATCTTCAACTCCGGAACACAAGAACCTTACAACATTGGGACAGTCATTTCCTGTCCCTGAATCATTGGCAGCTAATGGCTGATTCCTGCTTCTTTCTACTGGCAACTGCCCTCAATCAAACAGGAGTCAGCTACTCAAAGAAAAGATCTTTGCACTTAAAAAATCAGAATTTATGGTGTGTGGTGACACATCCTTGGAATCCCAGCACTTGGAAGACAGAGTTGGGAGGCCCACCACAAGTTCCAGGCCAGCCTGGTCTACACTGTAATGTAAAGGCCGGAAAAGCCCTATAGGGTGAAATTTTGTCTCAAAACAAACAAACATTTTTAAAAAACGTCACTTATCTACTTATGTGTGTGTGAGCGCATGGGACACAGTACATGTGTAGAAGTGCTTGCTGGTTCTTTTTCTCCCATGTGGATTCCAGGAATCGCACTCCGGTTGTCATCTCTCTGGCCCACGTATTTTCTGATACTGATAATTCTGTGTCTTGGAAGCTCGAGATCAAAGGTCAGGCATGTTTTGTTTCTCCTGCCGCTTCTCCCCTGTGGCCTGTAGAGGGCGATTTTCTCACCAGGTTCTCACATGGTCTCTATGCAGGGCACCTTCCTGGTGTTTCTTCCTGTTCTTTTAAGTACACCAGTCATGGTGCATTAGCTTATGACTGCATTTCACCTTTAAATGAGGTTTAAAATCCCTGTCACTAAACATAGTTAGTTTGTTTAAATACAGTATGTTAAGACTTCAACCTGTGAATCTGGGGATGGGGGGACATTATTCATCTATAACACATGCTCTAATTGGTTTTTTCTTTTAGGACCTACAAACAGCCATTAGCCAAAAGTACAAGAATCTCTCCAGGGGACCTCCAGGGTGGGCCCCTTGTAAAGGAACATAGTGTTAGTAACTTGGAGTTGCCCCTTACCTTCAACACAAAATAATATCAGGGTGCTGTATGGAATCCTCTCATATCTGTGGGATGATCCATACGCTCAAGGGGAAGGGAGATAGCTTATTCGTGTTTGTCATCCACACAAGAAAAAAGCAAGCAGACACGATGAGCATGTCTGTCTTCACCCCAGTTTTCCCTATATGTGACATGATGTCAGTCCTTGGAAATTAAATGCCATCATCATGAGGAAACTAGAGAGAAAGGCGATAGGGAGGGCTTCATACTGTTTAATAAAGAACAGAATGTAAACAAACTCTTATCTGGAAAGAAAAGGAGAAAGGAAGACTTCAAGGAAGGAATTAAAAAAAAGAGAATAGTTTTTTCTAAACTTGTATTCAAGTGAAATTAAGATTCAGCAGAAAACAAGAACTCTCAGCTCAAAGACAACATTTCTAAAGACTACTAAGCCCTTGCCAGCAAGGCTGAGAAACAGAAAGTTCTGGCATCATATAATGCAGAAATTATATATAATTCCAATATGAATGATCTATAATTCAAATTTTATATTTTTTAAAAAGTGGATTTTCATTTGGTCTTTCAGTCTCCTTCTTTCTCATTGCAGTTCCCTACCTCCCTCTCTCTTTCCGTCCTTTCCTCCCTTCCTCCCTTCCTCCCTTCCTTCCTTCCTCCCTTCCTTCCTTCCTTTTTTCTTCTTTCTTATATTTGAAGACAGCATCTCACATATTACAGGCTAGTCTTGAACTTGCTATGTATCCAAGGATGACTTTGAACTGCTGATTCTTTCCCACATGTACCACGATACCCAATTTAGTTGTGCAGTTTTTATCCCTTCTAATTATATGCCACATGAACAGATTTGTTCCTACTCTAGTATAGAAAAATCATTTTTATAACATTGAATATTGTTAATTGTCATGTGAATAATAAAGTAGAAATATAATATTGTAAGGCTGGAGAGATGGCTCAAGGATTAAGACTCTGCCTCACAGTTCAGATCCTGGATTCCATGTAAAAAATGTCAGGCAGGAATGATGACCGCCTATACTTCTAGCTCTGGAAATCCCGGAGCAAAACAAAGAGGAGGATGATTCCTAAAGTTACCTGTGAGCTTCCACAGGCACAGGTGTGTGATACAAACACACACACATACACACACACCACAAATAAAAAAAAAAAAAAAAGAGAGAGAAGAGAAATACAGCACTGTAAAATGCCTTACCAGGAATGATCAGTGTTGAGTATGAAGTCAGACAGAACCTCTTTGGCTAGCCAGATGTCCTGGCAGCCAGCGGCCCCTCCTAGCAAGAGTACAAGTTGCTTCTCAGTGGGAACCATGGGAGCCACCATACTGTTGAACACAGATGGACAGTCACTGACTCTAGCGTTTGCCTGGTTGACTCTTTGCCCTCCTGGCTGGCATCGCGCATGCAGTTTGGTGTTCTGGCCTCCGGCTTCTGAGCACAAACACCTCGGTTAAAACTGCTAAGAGCCACCTTCACGGTAAAAGTTCCAAAAGCCCTTGTTCCAAACCAGCACGTGCTCTACCCTGGCTATGGTCCAACACCACGTGCACCTCTGGGGGCCCCTCTCTGCAGCCAGAGCAGGTGGGACGCTGTCTACAGAAGACTGCCTCGGTCTCGGTTGAGTCTTGTCCTTCTTAAGAGGTAGCCCTCCTGCATAGACAGTCAGCCGGTTCCCCTGGACAACGGGCAGCAACCAGCTCTAGTTACCTTTTGCCTCCTGAAAGGCTCCTCATTTCCAGAGGGCCATGTGCTATACTGTGAATGAGAACACTTCAAATTCTGCTGCTGTAGGTGCATATAGTAAATATGAATGACGCTGTTGATTCCAGAGAGTCAAAGATAGGTTTAAGCTCTGTATAAAATAGTAATTCTTTTTCTATTTTGGTGAATACTCACATGGTATTGACAAGAATATAAGCTGAGTACATCATGGAGCAGAATTGTCAATTCATGTCAACACTGCCCATATTGTTTGAGCAATCGTAGAAATGTGTCCTGCAGATACGTTCCCTGAGTCCCCGGGAAAGGGGACAAAGCACGGTGCATAGTTCTCCCTCATCCGTGGGAATGCGATCCAAGACTTCCAGTGGATGACTGAAACATATGCTACACTGGTTTTTCCTATAAATATGTACATCTTAAAAAAGCATTTACAGATTGAGGCTGAAACATTTGCAGAGTTTCTAATTAGTAAAGCTGCTTCTAACTGCAAGACTAGTAAAAGTTTCTTTCATTTATGTGTGTGTGTGTGTGTGTGTGTGTGTGTGCACTGATGCACACCTGTGTGTGGGGGGGTGTAGATATGTGTATGTCTTTAGAAGAGGGCACTGTGTGTGCCTATGAAGGCCCCAGGGTAATTCTCGAATCATCCTGGATTGCTGTGTTCTAGAATTTCCCAGACTCCACTTTCCAGGGCTGGAAGGCGGGCCAGTGGCATTGCTGCCAGGTTACATGGGATCCCTGATCCATTGCTTCTGTCCTCTTTTTTGTTTTGAGACGGGGTCTTGCTATATATCTCTAGTTAGCCTATCACTCACTAGTAACCCAGACTAGCTTTAAACTCTCAAGCCTCTTGCCTCGGCCTCCTGTGTGTTGGGATTATAGACACACATCACAAGCAGAAAGTCCTGAGTTCAGATCCCAGGTCCCATGTACAAATACCAGCCGGAAATGGGGAAGGCCTGCACTTTCAGTCATGCTTGGCAGAGCCTGAGAAATCCCAGAGCAAAGCAAAAAGGAAATAGAAGCAATCCAGTGTGATTCCAGAATTCACCCTTAGTCTTCCATAGGGACACACACACACATACACACACACACACAAAACACACGAATAGATAAAAATCTTCTTAAAAATAAAACTCTGACTTAAAAAAACCCCACAAAAATAAAATGCATATTAAAAAAATAATGACAACAATTTAGAGTGACTAGGGTGTAGCCCCGTGACAGAGTGCTTGCTTAGCATGTGTAAGTAAGTCTTTCGGTTCATCCCTAGCAATGCATGATAAAAGCATCATCACCTTAGAGAGCTCTCTAAATCTGGGCTTGCACCTTCTGTTGGTATTGTTTTTCAGATAGTGTCTAATGTTGCAAGCTGACCTGAAACTCACTGTGTCTCTAAGGACGACTATGAATTCCTGGTCCTTCTGCCTCCACCTTCCAAGCGCCCAGGTTTTTGCCGATATGTATCGAGATTGGGTCGCAGCTCCACCTCAACCTTCCTGTTCCGGCCTCCCAAACAAGTGTTGGAATTGTAGAAGAACCACCACCACCCACACCAAGGTCTTAATACTTGATGCTCTGAGAAGTTCAAGTGGATACTCACGAGACCCTTCTGTGAAATAACAGTTAAATCGATATTATTTTACACATACATATTATTTCTAATTTTCAAAACTGCTCTGTGAGGAAGGCATTTATTGCAGATAAAATTTCTGAAATGGTGCTGTCAACCCAAAGATAGTGTTCTATAGTCCCTCGGACATGTAAGTCTCTTAAGACAATGCGTGTGGCTGCTCGTGTGACAATGGAGGGACCGGGAAGGAATGTGGACAGTCTTACAGAAGTGAGATCAATGCCTTCACCAACTTCTAGCAAGAAGGGGGGACCCTACAAAGGACCGTGATTCTTCTGCTAAGGGGAACACGCTGCAAACAGCTCTAGGTGAGCGCCTTTAGGTGGGGACGGCCAGCTGTGGCCATGTGAGACCAAGCACCGAGCCCACTTAGCTTGCTGACATTTCTGAGCCGCAGGAGGGCTCCCATCCTCTAGAGGGGAGCTCATTGTTCACGCAGCAGGGTGGAACACTCGCACAGCCCTCATGCACTTCTGTGGAGGAGGAAACTGAAGCTTAAAGAACTGAATTGGTGAAAGCCATCTTATGAATGCATCGAGGACTGGATTTGAGAAAGGTAGACTGGCCCGCCCTCTTTGTTGTTAGGTAATGTGTGAATCAAGCAAGAGTCCCAGGATAAAGAAGAAATGAAGCCCCATCTGACTGAAGAAAGGGTGACTCAGGTTCTTATGCTAGATACCAACCTGGAGCTATTGTCTGAAAAATAGGTTGGGTTTCTGCTAAGACGGGGTGTGTGGGGAAGGCAGTATCTGCTCTGTTTAAAGGGGGGCCGCCTGGTCTCCTTGTTTACCTACAAGCACAAGGTGATGGACCGCCTGCCAGTAGAGCTCTATGGATTAAGACCAATTAGCAGTGGGAAGCAGTTAGGAGGAAGGAGGAGAAACATTGTGGCCTTGTCCACACACTAGGACACACAAACACACCCAGTGCAAGCGCTCTGGGTCACCGGGGCTGGCCCCGTCCAGCCCTGGTTTCAGAAAGGCTTGTGGGTTTAGAAAGGAGGTGTTGTTACGTGTCTGCTTCTCTTCCTCCACCCCTGACCTTCGCTGCTTTTCCTCTTTCCGGCTTACTTTACTGCTCCTGTCCCTGGGCCTCCCTGCTCTCCCTGAAGAAGCCAAACCTTACTAACCCAGGCAGCGACAACCCTCCTCCAGCTCCTTAATCCAGTCAGATATCACACAGTCTTACTATTGGCCCACGCAGCAGTGGTCTCCCTCCTGTCACTATCACTTTACCCTACTTTTATTTTGGGGGGGTGGGTGACATTGTGGGTGTGCTCACCTGTGCACGCACAGATAGAGGCCAGTGGTCATGTTGGTGTCTTCCTCTACGACTCCTCACCTGATTCATTAGACAAGGTCTTTCACTGAACCTGCAGCTTAGAGAATAGCTGAACCGGCCCACCAGTACACTCCAGGAATCCTCCTGTCTCCACCCGCAGTAGTGGGATGATAGGCATTTTTTTTTATAATACATTTTTTATTATTATTTCAGCTCATACAAACTTAATGGGTACACCAGTTCCCTCCCTCCCTCCCTCCTCCCCCCGTACCCCCTGCACCTCCTCCCAACACCCCTCCCTTCCCATCCCCCAGTGCCTCCCACCCCAATTCCCAGAGAGTCCTTTCTTGTGCATGCCTGATTTTCCTCTGGGCCCTCCTCTCCGATGACGTACAAGGACCCAGTGGCTTTTCCCTAAACCCTTTCCCGTGTTCCCCTTAGGTATAGGAACACTGCTGTGTCTGCCAATCCCTTGCCTCTAAACATCTTGGTGCCTTTAGCAAATGCTGGACTTTGTGGGGTCAATAGTGTGTTGGACAATGCGCAGGGCATGCAAAGTCCAATTATGATTGCTTCAGCCCTAACTTGTATGGAGTATCTTACATATCATTGCTCCTCCCATCCTTTTGCTCTTACACTCTTACCGCCCCCTCTTCCGCAAATTTCCCTGAGCTTCAGGATGGGGAGAGATTAAGCTGGCCTAGTTCTAGGTGGTTGATATAGAGTCTCTGAAGTTCTGGATTGTGGTTTGTTGGTTTTCTTTGCAGTTTTGCTGCTCCTGCAATGCCCTTCACTCCATCCTGGTGGGCATTGTATGTTACCCCCTGGCCAGAGACAAAAAGCTGTTAAACTAGAGTCTTGTGATAAAAGCACATTCAAAGGTAGATGTAATAAAAGTGGGAAACCACAGTGAGGGAGGGGTCTATCACCAATTTGTACAACGGTTACTTTTTATCTGCCACACTATATGCCCTCCTCTTCTGGTGAGATCATACCCCCTCAGTAGTAAATGATCAGGAACAAAAGTCTGTGAACTTAATCATATGTCTCATTACTTATTTGAGTTCTTGATGGAGGCCTATTTTCTCTGCTGTAACATGGTCCCTTCTCTCCTTGTTTCTGGTGTGGCCCTCCTACCCCATCCCTCCTATTCATAATCCTTGCAATTACTGTCTCTAGGTGGGCTGGGTGGGTTTGGTACTAGGAGCCACCTATTAGGGAGTACATACGGCACTTAATTTTCTGGGTCTGGGATACTTCACTTAATATAATTGTTTCTAATGACATCCATTTCCCGGCAAATTCCAGTAATTCATCATTTTTGATGGCTGAGTAGTACTCCATTGTATAGATGTACCACTGTTTCCTTATCCACTCGTCAACTGTTGGACATTTGGGTTGATTCCATGACTTTGTTATTGTAAACAGTGCTGCTATGAACATGGTCGTGCTTGTGCTATCGAGGTGAACCTCTGCTGTATGGGGGGTTATTCCCAAAAGTAGAATAGCAGGGTCATATGGCATTTCAATCTTTAATTTCTTTAAGAATCTCCAGACGGCTCACCAGAGTGGCTGTATGAGCCTGCATTCCCACCAGCAATGTAGGAGAGTTCCCCTCTCTCCACATCCTCTCCAGCATTTGTCGTTGTTTGTATTGTGGATTTTTGCCATCCTGACTGGGGTGAGATGATATCTCAGGGAAGTTTTGATTTGCATTTCCCTGATGGCTAAGGAAGTGGAGCATTTTTTAAGATATTTGTTAGACATTTTAATTTCATCCCTGGTAAAGTTTCTTTTAAGTTCCAGGGCCCATTTTTTATTGGGCCATTGGTTTCCTTGGTGTTTAGTTTTCTAAGTTCTTTGTACACTCTGGACAGCAGAGTTCTATGATAGGCATTTTTGTGTGAGTGCTGCTTCAAGCACTTTACTGACCCGGCTATCTCCAGCCCTGTTTTGTTTTGTTTTAATTTTATGATACTGAGGATTGAGCCTAGGGGTTCGCATATGCTAGGCAAGTCCTCTGCCACTGAGTTACGTCCCCAACTCCCTGCTTTAATTTTTTCTTTTTTTTGAAGGGTGTGAGGTGGGGGGGATGGTAGCTGAAGAGATGGCTCAGGGGTTAAGACTCTGCCTCGAAAGCAGAAGGACCTGAGTTCAGATCCCAGATGGAGCCTGGGAAATCCCAGAGGCCAACAAAAGGAAGGTAAGAAGCAATCCAGGATAATCCCCAAAGTCATCTTTGGATCTCCACAGGCACACATAATAGCTTTCTAACACACTCATACACACACACACACACACACACACTAAAGAAATAAATATTTAAAAATTTGTTTTTACTAGCATGTTGACAACCTGATATGTTTACATATAAAAATTTATAGGGGCTAGAGGGTGTACCTTAGAGGTAGGACTATGTTTTTAGCATGTGTGAGACCCAGGGTTATATCTCCAGTGTGTATGCATACACAAGAACACACACCCATGTGCACACATATTTCTCTCACATTGAAATATAAGTTTTAAGACAGCAGAAAGGCTGTGTGTGTATGTGTGTATGTGTGTGTGTGTGTGTGTGTGTGTGTGTGTGTGTGTGTGAGAGAGAGAGAGATTGGGTTCGTTATGTTGCCCTTTCTAGTTTCAAACTCCTGGACTCAACCCTTTCTATTAACTGTTCAGCTCTACATCATACACTCAGCTCTGGTCTGTTTTATTCATCCAGAGATCCAGACAAGAGGATTGACATAAATTTGAAGCAAGCCTTGATTATAGAGTGAGTTTTAGGCCAGCCAGGCGGCAGAGTGAGAGTGTTTCAAGACAGACAAACAAACAAGCAAATAACTGCAGACAGACAAGAACAAAGAACAGTGATTCTCTTCAGTAATCCTAGTGCAACCATAGGGGTAGGAGTTCTAGGCCAGTCTGGGCCAGACTGTCATGGCCGCTCTTTCTCTTTCTCTGACTAACTCTTTTGTTCTAACACTCTTCCACCTTTAGACTAAACTGTGGCTCCCTTGGTCACCAGGACCTCAACTGTTTAAAAAAAAAAAAAATCTACCTTAGTCTCAAAAAAAAGTGAAAAGGAAAGAAGGGGAGGAGAGAGGAGGGAAAAGGCAAAGGGAAAGGGAAGGGGGGTGAGAAAGAAAAAAGGGAAGGAAAGAGAAAAGGAAAGAAAAGAAGACAAAAAGAAACTTTCTCTGAGAGCTCCTTAGACTCTTGTAATCTTCTGATTGATAAGATGAAAGGAACAGCTTTGTTTGTTTCAAAATACACTCCTTTCACCCATACCAGAGTTCAGGTTAATGAGGTAACTTGTGGTTTCAGACAAGGCAGGCTAACTATGTGACAGGGGACTTGGAATCTATGATCTGGCCTCTGGGGAGAACAGAGGGGTTCGTGGTGGAATCTGCTAACCTCCAGTGCCTTAACATTTGTGTTCTTTATGAAACACTCAAGTTTTTTGTTTTTTGTTTTTTTGACAGATAAACCAAACACTTGGCAATGTTGGGAGGGCGGGGCACCTTCCGAGAGCATGAAGATGCCACACCTTTGTCTCTGTCCTCTGCTCCATGTCCCTTTTCCATTTGACTGCTCCTGAATTGCATCCTGTCTAATGAACTGGTCATAGTAAGTAAGGCAGCTTTCTTGAGTTTCTGTGACCGATCAAGAAAATCATGCCACCTTGAGAAAGAAAATCATGGATGGGACCTTGAGACCTCCTGGTTTAAACCTGATTGGTTGGAAGCACAAGGGCCTGGATGGAGAATGACTTGGTATGGAAAACCTGCAACTGGGTATATTGGCTTATGCTTGTAATCCTTGCGCTTGAGAGACTGTGTCAGGAAGATGGTCTCAGGATTCGAGGCCACCCTGGGCTATGTAATGAATTAGAGACCAGCCTGGACTACAGAGTGAAACCTTGTTTTTACATATATGCATGCCTCCCATTCACACATACACATGAAAATAAAAAAGAATACTGGATTGAAGTTATTGAGTCAACATGCACTTGGGAAGACCTTCTTGACATGTTCAAAGCTGACCCTTAAAGAATGAGAAAAATCCAGTCATGGACAGAGATTCCAGGCAAAGGGAAGACCTGGAGAATGGAAAGGTCGGAGCATTGTAGCACCTGGCCAAGGCCACTGTGCAAGGGGGTAGTGACTGAGGGAAAAGGGGCAGGAGGTGAGACTGTTGAGGTAAACAGGGCTCCCACAGGCAACTGAGCTCTTAGAGACCATGTTAAAAACCAGCAAGAACCCCGGGTTGCCCAGAGTAAGGGGCTTCCTGGAGCGCAGGACTGCAATAAGCAGTCACCAAGGAGTTTTTGAGTCGGGAATGATGTGTAGTGACTTCTGTTTGTAAAGGACATGCTGACCTTTGGTGCGGCTAATGCATAGAGGAGCAAGAAGGAAAGGGAGCAGCCAGCTAGCCAGATGCTACACTCCCCTGGGAGGGTCGGCAGAGCACTGAAAGAGCCTGAGATGGAGAGATGTGAATGGATACAAGATGTATTTGGAAGTAGAATGGATGAGCCTTAGGTGCATAAAGGCACTTAGACATCCGGCTTTACCAACTTGATACAGTCAACCCTCAGAATCCACAGGTCCTGCAGGGTAAGGTAATGCATGCCTTTAATTCCAGCTTCAGCATGGTGCAACGGGAGGAATAGATGTTCAAGGTCACCCTAATCTACATCTAGTAAGTTTGAGGCCTGAACCACATAAGACCCCAACTCAAAAACAAAAACAAAAAAACAGAAATCCTATTCATCTCATGCATGGCATGAGGCTAGGAGAGGGTATACTTTAAAAAAAAATTAGTTTATTGCATGTATGCAAGTGTGTGTGTGTGTGTGTGTGTGTGTGTACGTGCCTACTGTATTTGTACCATAGTATGTAAGTGGAGATCAGGATTTGGGAGTGAGTTTCGAAGACTGAACGCAGGCCAAGCAGCCTGCAGGGCAAGTACCCACTGAGAGCCACCTCGGGCCCAGGCACGCCATCTAAGAACCACGCTTAGCCCATCCAGGGGTGAGGGCAGAATCCTCGTGACCCAGTGATTTCTCTCTGCACATGACGGCATTGAGGACCAAATTCCAACACTGAATCTTGGGGGGACATTTCAGATCCAAACCATAGCATTAATGTTCAGGGTCGGATGTAACAGCTAATTAATTCTCATAATTGATGTTCAGAGTTGTTAATTACCTGACTCTCATTTTACAGGTTCTGGAGAAAACCAAGTGTCAGTAACTTGCCTAAAGCTATAATAAATTACAGAACTGACAGCAGCACCAATTAATTCCTGGTAGTCTTATGTGCTGCCAATCTTTATTCATTTTTTTTTTTTAAAACGAGACAGGCAGGGTCTTACCGTATAACCCAGGATGGCTTTGAAGTCATCGTCCTCCTGTCTCAACTCCCAAGTGCTGAAATTACAGGTGTATCCAGCTCTATGGTCTTTAAAAGCTCTTATGGTCAGGATGGGAAAACTGGATGACGTTTTAGGGGAGAGTAAGGCATGAATTTTAAGAGTCATAGTCCTGGGACTGAAAAGATGGCTCAGGGTTGAAAGCCATCTGCCTTGAAAGCAGATGGACCTCAGTTTGGATCTCAGATTCCTCGTAAAAGTGGCAGGCAGAAATGGCGGCAGCATGCACTTCTAACTCTGGAAGGTGGAGCCTGAGAAACCTGAAGGCACCAAAGGTGCCTTCTGACACACACCGATACACAGGAGGTGGCTTAGATGTCTTGTTTAGGAGAGAACAGTCCACAGGGACTTGTTTTCTGCGCTCTGGTGTGTTGTGTTTTTCTGTGATAAACATTTCCGCTGTGGACCTCTCGGCTGAGTGCTGAGTGTTCCTCCAGTCTGTGTGTATAATGACTTGTTTTAAAGGCAGTTTGATCTAGCATCTTGGTGTCTTTGTAGATAAACCTTCATGGCTTGCACTTCCCCGGGGCCCTGCCCTCGACTTTCATAGCTTCTTGTTCTAGTTTACAGCACCAGGAATGTGAACCTTGCTAAGTGGGTCTTACATCAGATCAGAAAGCTGTTGGTGGCCCCTTCGCCATTTCTGTCACTACTCTTACACTGACGGACATCTCTTACCAAGGTAGAGATTGTTACAGCTTGCAGTTTTCACAGACTGATGAGACTGTTGATTGTTGTTCTCTCCCAGTAGCTTCCATAGTACTTTCTGGAACATGAAAGCTATCCAGCAAAAAGGAATCTTCCAGACCAGTGCCAGCTGGTGCTTTTTTGCCCATGACCTGTTCAGAAGTTTAGGAAGGAGGATCCCATGTAGCCCAGGCTAGCCTTAAACTCGGTAGTGTAGCCAAGCCTGACCTTGAATCATCCCGTCTCCACCCCTTGAGTACCAGGATTATAGGCGTGTAATCCTAGCTCAGTAGTGTTGAGAGAATCATGAAATAATTGAAAGAATGCATAAAAATATTTTGCACAATATCTGTGCACTACAGGGACTCAATAATTATTATGAGTTATTAGAACTGAATAAGAAATAGATACATAATATATTGTATATCTTCCTTGCCTAAAAGACTATTTTAAATATTTTAAAGGCAGTTTGATCTAGCATCTTGGTGTCTTTGTAGATAAACCTATTTATTTTGTGTGGTGTGTGTGTGTGTGTGTGTGTGTGTGTGTGTGTGTGTGTGTGTACCAGCAGGCACTGTGTGTTCCTGTGGACGCTCAAGGGTGACTTCAGGAATTTTCCTGGATTGCTTCTACCACCTTTTTGCTTCACTCTGGGATTTCCCAGGCTCCGTCCACCAGGGCCAGAAGGGGAGGCTGTCGTCATTTCCACCTGGCATTTTCACATGGAACCTGGAATCTGAACTCAGGTCCTTCTGCTTGTGAGGCAGAGGCTTAAGCCCTGAGCCATCTCTTCAGTCCTGTTTTTACTCTTTAAAATATAAAGCTAAAGGGACTCACTGGGAATGGGAGAGGGACCAAGAGAGGGTGATGGGGGGAATATGATCAAAATATATACAGAATGCATTATAAAAATATAAGGAACCCCATTTTATGCATAATTCGTATATGTAAATAAAAACTTTTTAAAAAACTTAAAAGATAAAACCATCCTCTGTCTTTTACTTTAAATTGTGGACTCTGAACCATCAAAATGTACTTTGAATTGCAGGTGCAACTTGTTGGCTGGTGTGCCTGCTGGGCAGATGGCTCTCCTCCGAAATTACAGACAGGAGGACAGAAGTTCAAGGTCATCTTTGGTACCTAGCTAGTCAGAGGCCTACCTGGCTGCATGAGGACCTCTCAGGACAGCAAAAAGAGAAAAAATGGAAGGAAGGAAGAAGGAAGGGGGGAGGGGGGAAGGAAGGGAGGAAGGAGAAAAGATAGTGGGGAGGCGAGGGAGGAAGGAAGGAGAGGGGAGGGAATGGGGGCAAAAGACAGGGGGAAGGGACGAAGGAAGAAAAGGGAGGGGGAGGGAGGGAGGACTAACCGCCATGACTCCAACAGGAGAGGGGGAGCTGTTTGGTGGTTGGCTGCTAAGCTGCACTCCAAAGTATCTGCTTGGTTTCCTAGTGTAGGCAATGGTACCAAGAGATAAACAGATAAATTAAAAAAATTTTAGAAAGGAAAAAGTAAGACTCTGGCTTCTAAGAGCCCATTCACCTTTTTTCAATCTTTCATGTAATAGTTAGCATCGTGTGGTGCTTCCTTTGTGCCAATCGTTTTATAAACATCATACAGATATTGATGCTACTGTGTTTAATCTTCATGCCAGCCCTGTGAGGCTAAGTAGTATTTATCATCCTTATGTACAGATGAAGGAGCTGAGACAGTCATAGAGCTGGTGGAGGAGGAAAGCTAGGCTTCAAACCCAAGTCTCTAAGCCCAAGCAGTCTAGTGCTATAGAATCTCTGTGGCTTTCTGATAGTTGGAAGCTTCATTGTCTGCAGTTTGAAGAACAGAGACTTTTAGTGCTCAGGGTGTTTAGATGTGGTATGTGTGCATGTGTGTGTGTGTGCACATGTGAGCACATGCACAGACATATGCATGTATATGTGTTGAGACACAGCTCACTCTGAGGCCCAGGCAGGCCTTGAACTTGTGATGCTCCTATCCCAAGTACATGGGCTTGTAAGGCCTGTGCCACCACGCCTGGCTTTTGGACAAGGTCTTAAACTTCTGAGCTGGATTTGAACTCTGTGTAACCCATACTGGCCTTGGACTCAAGGTCTTGTGTGAGCCACTGGGATTCTGGGTGTGTGTTGACATGCCAAGCTAGGACCTAATGTTAACTGTGTCCAGGAACAATCTGAAGAGTAGTTCAAATGTCCTGCTTGGTGCCTCAGTCTGTGGAAGGGCACTGAGACACTGGCCTACTGCCTTTGCTCCAGAAACCTAGAGAGAAAAGATTCCTTTCCAGGTGTCTGTTGCACGGGGGTGGGTTTCTTTTTCTTTTAACAAAAACAGAATCAAACTCAGGCTGCACAAACAGAGGGTGCAGAGCAAGGATTCCACCTCCCTCTGACGATCGTTAGCACAGAACATAAACACAAAACTACGGGTGAGTCAGTTCAACTAGCAAAATAGAAAATATGTGAACTAGACTGGCTGGGCCAGAGGTTCTAGGGGAAGAAAGCTAAGCATCTATTCATAAAGTCTGATTCATTTAGAAACAGAAAGTCACATGCTATCAGATTGGGATTTCTGCTCACTGAGTACAGTTTAAGTCCGGAGCCTCTGTACTCTCAGGGGTGACTAAGCCATTATTTCTCTCTGGACACAAAGAACCCTTGCTTTGCATGCCCGTCTCAGTAATTAGCTCTGCAAACAGAGGATGAAGAATTGAACCTGAGAAGTCCTTGGCCAAGGGCCAAGCGCTCGGAATTATTTATTTTATTTCAGTTAAGGAAACAGAGAAGCAGGTCATGTCTATTCACCGTCTTCTTCATGGGTCACTTGTGCTGGCTGAAGTGCAATGAGATGATAATTATGCATTTTTCTTTTGGGGAGCAATGGACATTTTCCCCCAGGAGACCCACAGGGAAGGCACATGCTGTCTCGAGCCAGTGGCTGCTGGTAAACATTCACCCAAGGCTTGGGAAAGGGTTGGTTGTGTTGTGTTCACCGAGCTTCGTAGTGTCCCTGTTACTCTCCCACCCTTAGCTGGTTCCGGGCCTCTCATGTGACCTCACCGGATGAGGAATGGATGGGCACACCATGTTGAATTATTCCCACCCCTCGAACACCATGGAAAACAGACGACTGTAACAAAAGAATTAGGAGGCAAAAACTTGATGTAATTCTTCTAATTGGAAGTTTATCTAACTTAAGTCTTTAAAATATTATGCTTATTTGAGAGAGAGAGAGAGAGAGAGAGAGAGAGAGAGAGAGAAGCATATGGTCTACAGTGTACTTGTGGAGGTGGGAGGACATCTTTCAGAGTCAGTTCTTGGGGTCTGGAGAGATGGCTCAGGGGTTAAGCCTTTGCCTTAAAAGCAGAAGGGCCTCAGTTCTGATCCCAGATCCCACATAAAAATACTGGGCAGAAATGGCATCAGCCTGCACTTCTAGCTCTGGAGGGTGGAGCCTGGGAAACCTCCGAGCAAAGTAATAAGGAACAATCTAGTATGATTCCCAAAGTCACCCTTGAGCCTCCTAAGTACACACAATCTCTCTTCTATACATATATCCACATAAATGAGCACGCTTTCACCTATGCGTGCGCGCGCACACACACACACACACACACACACACACACACGCACTCACGCTATCAGAATCAAACCCAGGACCTCATAGGCAGCACTCTACTAATTAAGCCACATCCCCAATTCCCCCCATCTCTGCTCCATCCTCTTTTAAAGGAACCGTGTGTGCTGCCTCTGCTAAGACTCATTTCAACTTAACAGGGTCAGTATCTAAAGGGCCAGAAGGTTCTGCGTCAGCTTTGATGACTCATAGGAATAGTTTACCTCTTTTTTTTTTAACCACAACCAAGAATAATTACACTGATGTATGAATGAGTCCATTGCTTGATTTTCTTATAAGGTAAAATTTGCCAGCTGCTAACCTCTGGTTATTTTCTGATAGATTCGTCCAGATGGCACTTTCGGTGATAAAATTGTTCAAAGAAGTTTCTATATTTTCTTTGCACAGTTTCTCAGAGAGTTTTGCTCATGCACCCTTTTTCTGTGAGTTAAAAAACAGACATTGAGGGCTGGAGAGATGGCTCAGGGGTTAAAACTGTGCCTCACAAGCAGAAGGAAGCACAGACAGAAATGGCAATGGCCTGCAATTCAGGCCCTGGTGGGCGGAGCCTGGGGAATCTCAGAACTAAGCAAAAAGAGGTAGAAGCAATCCAGGATGATTCCTGAAGTCAACCTTGGTTCTCCACAGGAACACACAGTACCCTCTGATACACACATACACACACACACACACACACACAAAAGCATAAAAAAAAAATAGCATTCAATGCTGAAACCCGACATAGGACAGACACTGTAAGCATCTGCTTATCCCAGAATTATCATGAAGACAAGTTATATAAAACTGTACATATTTTTTATTTGCATGCTCAGGTTTTGTTTTGTTTTTTTTTTTTTTTTTGCAAAGGGGGGAGAGGAGGGAGGTCTAGAGAGCATCTGGATATGTAGCTATGGCTGGTCTCAAACTTGAGTGATCCTCTTGCTTCTGTCTCCCCATTGCTGGAATTACAGGCATGGACAGCATGCGTGGATTTACTTTTACCGTTTTGTTTTGCGACCAAGTCTCATGTAACCCAGGTTAGCCTCCAATTTACTATGTAGTCAAGGCTGGCCTTGATCTCCTGATTCTTCTGTCTCCACCTCCTAAGTGCTGGCATCATAGGTGGGTGCTGCTAAAACCTGACTGCAAACTCGGTTTATTAAGAACATTTCAAAATCAACATTAGGAGCTGTGCCGACGTGGTTAAATGCACCAAGAAGGTCCAACATTGTCGGTAAGTATAGAACCCACTATGGTACTTCTCTGAGGAAAAAATGACAGAAAGAAAGAAAGAAAGAAAGAAAGAAAGAAAGAAAGAAAGAAAGAAAGAAAGAAAGAAAGAAAGAAAGAAAGAAAGAAAGAGAGAGAGAGAGAAAGAAAAAGGAAGGAAGGAAGGAAGGAAGGAAGGAAGGAAGGAAGGAAGGAAGGAAGGAAGGAAGGAAGGAAGGCAGGAAGAAAGGAAGGAAGGAAGGAAGGAAGGAAGGAAGGAAGGAAGGAAGGAAGGAAGGAAGGCAGGAAGGAAGGAAGGAAGGAAGGAAGGAAGGAAGGTAGGAAGGAAGCAACCAGTACACTAAGTCCACTTGCTTCTCCTGTGTAAAACCAAGATGAAGAGACGGCTGGTGCTGAGGTTCCTAAGAAAACAGTGGCTGATGGAGCTCCACTAGCAATGCTGCTTCTGCTGACTCAGTCAAACCTGCAGGCAAGAGACAGAAGGAACTGAAAGTTCGGCAGGAGCTTTACCCTCTGAAACACCCCCGGCCTACAGTAAGTGGGCTGGTTCATTAACAACCACAGCAAAAACTCGCCAGTGGACTGGCGAGATGACTCTGTGGGTGAAACTTCTTGCCATGCAAACGTCCAGTCTCCAGAACGCACAGTCGTCCTTTGACCTACGTGCACACACATACTCTATATACACACAAACAATTTTTAAAAGTCAGTACTGTTATGGTTGCTGCATTATTGCTATGACTGTGCATTAAGAATAGATGTTGTATGGATGTTTGTGTATTGCCTTTCAGAAAGTATCTTTCAAAATGTTGCATTGTTTAAAAAAACAAAAACACAGGCGGGCAAAGTGGTACACACCTGTAATCCCAGCTCTCAAGAGACTGAGGTAGGAGGATTACCAGGAGTTTGGGGCCAATCTGGTCCAGGTTATCCTGGGCTATAAGATGAGATCTTACATTAAAAAGAAAAAAGGCCAGAGAGATGGCTCAGAAGTAAGACTCTGCCTCACAAGCAGAAGGGCCAAGTTCAGACCCCAGGTCCCACGCCATTTGGAAATGGTGGCGGCCTGCACTTCCACCCGCCGTGGGTGGAGCCTAGGAAATCCCAGAGCAAGCAAAAGGGAGGTAGAAGCAATCCAGGATGATTCCTGAAGTCACCCTTGGTCCTCCACAAGGACACACAGTGCCCTCTGATACACACACACACACACACACACACACACACACACACACACACACACATACACACACGGGAATGAATAAATAAAATCTAAAAAAATAAAAAGAACAACTGCCAGCCATAATGCAGGTTACTAGCAACCCAGCAGGGCTCACCCAGAATCAGGCCATCTTAACTCTCCCCATCCTAAGGCTTGGAGAATCTCTTGGAAGAGGGAGAAGTAAGACTGTAAGAACCTAAAGATGGGAATGTTCACCATTGGACAAGACATTCCATTCAAGGCAGGATGCTATATCCGGGAACTCACAGCAGTGAGACTTGTCCTTACTAGACCTGCATAATGACTGACATACCAACCTGCCCCCATAGACTGTGAGGAACTCAAGAGACATAAGAACACACAGGGGAACCCTTAGGGACTAGAGCTGGATGAGTGAAGGGAGACACCCCATCAGTGTGGTGGGCCGAGAAAGGGCAACTTGGTGTGCCACAGAGACCTGAACCCCCACGAGAGTAGACAAGCCAGAGGGAACCCTGGAGTCCATAGAAGCGGCCAGGTAGGAGGGTGGGAGGGAGGAGAATGGATTGATGAGAGGAAGGAAGGGAGATGGGAGAGAAGGGCGATGGAGGGAAAAGGATTAGTACTCAATATGCTTGTGAAACTAATAAATAAATAAATTAGAAAAAAGAACAAAGTGAAAAAAGAAGACAAAAATTTAAAAATACAAGATACTATACTATTCTATACTATACTATACTATACTATACTATACTATACTATACTATACTATACTATGGGAGGATAAACAAGAAAATGCACTTCAACCTAACATGTTCATGCGTACCTGTAATCCCAGGAGGCGGAAGCAGAAGCTCAAGGTGGTGACTCTCCTGCTCATCCCACACCTGTGCTGCCGGGTGTGCATCTCCCCTGTGCATCTCCCACTCTGTTAACACCTTGCCTAATCCCTTGCTAAAGTGCCTCAGTAAACTCCAGCCCCGCTCCAAAAAATAAAGATTTCAAGGCCATTCTCGAGTATGTATTCAGCTTGAAGTCAGCCTGGCCTATGGGAAGCCCTTTGCAAAATAAATAAAAGAAACATACACTTCAAAAGTTGACCAAGTTGGATTACAGTTGCAGCTCTGGGCTTCCTGGATGGTCCTTAGCTTGGTGAGCTCTGTGTCCTGACCCGTATATCTGTTTCATATGGTTGGGACATTAAAACAAAAGCCGAGTTTGCTTGGCACAGAACTTACCCAGTAAGTGGTAGCTAGGAAGATAGGCCACTGTTATCATTATTGTCAGGAAACTAAGGCTCACAGAGATGGCCACAGTTATTTGGGTTGTTTATGCCCCAGGGGCAAGGTTAAGATTCGAATGTTGAAGTCTTTGGATTTGAAACCCTCTTGCAGTCTTTCTATAATATGACACTGCCGCCCAAAGGGATGCTTCCGGTACTCTGAAAGTGTCTACGGGCTGGAGGGATGGCTCAGGGGCTAAGACTCTGCCTCATAAGCAGAAGGACCTGAGTGTAGATCCCAGATTCCACATAAAAGCGCCAAGCGGAAATGGCTGCGGCCTGCACTTCCGGCTCTGGAAGGTGTTGCCTGGGAAATCCCATAGTAAAGCCAAAAGGCGGCTGAAGCAATCCAGGATGATTCTGGAAGTCTCCCTTGATCCTCCACAGGGACACACAGTGCCCTCTGACACACACACACACACACACACACACACACAAATAAATAAAAATAAAAAGTGTCTCGATTTGTTCTGAACTTGTTGTAAGTATATGTGCTGGATTATTTTCTCTTTGTTTTTGGCTTATTTATTTATTGTAATTTTTATTTTGCACCTAAGCGTGGCACATGCCAGTCTGGGATCAGAACTCAGGACCTTCTGCTTTACCAGGCAGAGAACTAACCCCTGAGCCATCTCTCCAGCCCTGCTATTATTTCCTTTTACTAGCAATGAAGTTGGGGCCTTTGAAACGCATAGCAATGAAAATAGCTCTGGCTCCTCTCTCCGTGCCCTGTTCCTTTCCGAAACCCAGGTAAGAGCACTGAAGGTTGAATCTCCATGGAAAGCACAAGCCAGTGAGGGGGAACCCGTGAGCCACCCACGCGTGTTCCAGAGCAACTGAGGGCATCAGCTTCACATGGTACGGAGATTGCTTTGGTTTCTGTCTTTAATGGGGCGGGCGCTGGAAAGCTGAACCTTAGGCCTTCCTGCTCTTGCAGCAAGTGTTCTTACCCACTGAGCCATCTCCCCAGACCTGTTTTTTATCCTCAGGTATCCCAGGCTGGTCTGAAACTCACTAGGTAGCCAAGCATGACCTTGAACTCCTTATCCTCCTGCCCAACTTATTTGATGCTAGGGGTCTCGCTCAGGGTGTGGCCCACGCTAGGCGAACCCAGAGCTGTGCTTCAGCTCTTGTTTTGTTATTTTGACGCTTGCTGTGGAGCCTAGGCGGGGCTTGAGCTCTAAGCAATCCCCCTGCCTCGGCCTCCTGCGTGCAGCCATGCACAACTAAGGATCATTCTCAATAGCAGCAGGTCACATAATGGTGACACTTGAAACGCCACAGTCCAAAGACTGACCTGACCTCTTAGGAAATCACTGCTTTTAAGACGGCAGTCTCCTTCTCTGGTCTCTGCTCTCCTCCTAGGGTGGCCACAAGAGACTTGGTCATGAAGCAGCTAAACCTTCCTGCTCTGGGCTCAACTGAAAGCGGGGCAGTGCTTATGGGTCCTGTGGCCTTTCAGTGTGTCTCTCAGGTCTTCTCTGAGACAGGAAGTGTGAGCCCTGTTAGCAGGTTCCCACCTATTTCTCTCTCTCAAGCGCTCTTCTCCCCTCCCATTTGGAGATTTCCCAAAAGTTAGACCTTTTTAAGCTCTGTAATTTGTTTGCTTGTTTGTTTTTGAGGTGCTGGGAATGGATCCCAGAACCCCAAACATGCAAGCTAAGTACCCTATCACTGAGTTACCTTCCAACTCTAAACTTGACAAGAGAGGTCCTCCCCTCACCCCCAGTTGCAGCACCTGCTTTGAGTTTGCAGATGCAGGGAAGGAACCTAGGAGCCTGGTGTGCCTGGTGTTGAGTCAGGATTTTGGACACTTGACCTCAATCAAACAGTGCTGGTCGTCTGGTCGTCCTGTGTTTTGTACCGTGTGTGAATCATTTCACAAGGCCATTTGTCATGTAGACCAAGATGTCCTTCATGATTAGCTTCATTACTAACTTCTCTGAGCCTCTATTTTCCACCTGTGGAATAGCCCCGATCTTGAAGAACTAATGTGAAAACTGGATGAGCACTTCAGTCTGCCACAGCGTAGCTTGGAGAAGCGCTATGGTGGCCTCGCCCCACCTCACATACGCCTCTGATGTTTTCTGCTCTATTGCTCTTCTTCTTTTCTTCCTCTCCGCTCCTTCCAGTTCTTTCTTCCTCCCTTCTGCCACCAGCATAAAGGCACACAGGTCACACTCTGTTATGCCAGCGCCCTATTTTGCTTCAGGCTGTTTGGTTCATTTCCATTTCTGCCCAGCAGGGAAGGCCCACTTTCCCCTGCGTGGCTCTGGAAGCACAAATCTGTTTGTTTGTTTGAAGTCTCACATTGCAAAGATGACCTGCGCCATTCATCCCTGCTGGTGCCGGTCTTGGGAGAGCATAGGGTCTTCTTTGGCAGTGAACGTTTAAAATAGCCTAAGGCAGACTCCAGAGAGCAGCGGAAACCAGGGCTCCCAACACCAAGGGTTCCATCCACAGCTTTGGATTCTTCAACAGAATTGCGGTCTTTGGGGCTTTTTATTCAGCCCTCAGTTTATTACCGAGGTGGGTTTTGTCATCACCGTGTGATAAAAATGACAGAGACTTCAGCTCTCTTAATGGCTGGTGGCACCTTGAGATGCCTGCTTTCTGTTTTGTTTTCTTTTGTTTGTTTTAAATCAGCGGTGGCTCCACTGGATTCGCACCAGCCTTGTGATCCTGCTTCTCTAACGTTCTTACAATTTTACTCCCTGGATTCCTGAGCAAGTCTGCCAGCAGACGGGCCTCCTTCCTCCAGCCCGGCCAGCATAGAAAGGAGCTTATGCATTGCACCAGGATCACAGCGACCGACCCACCCTGTGGCCAAATCGCAGCATTCTTCTAATCTCTTCTCCAGTCTCCAGAAAAATTCTCTTTGGGCCAGGGCTCTGGCTCCGGAACATGGCTTCCGACTCCTGCCTGTATGCCCAACGATTCCAGCCAGGAAATCACGGCTGTCAGAGCAGGCCATTTATTCACTCATCAAATATTTATTAGGCTTCTGTTCTGCGCAAGGCACCCTGCCGAGCCTTTGGTTTACAAAGATGAGTAAGTCATAGTTCCTAACACAGTCAAATACGCCTACACATAATTACAGTGCTTGTGATTCACATCCTAGGAGAGGTCTACGTGAAGGCCCAGGACTGCCCCAGATGCCTATAGATGGTGGAATGTGGTGGGTGGGACATGACATCACAGACAGGTGATATCCGCAGAGGCTTTGAGGAAGAGGAGAAGGAGGAGGGGGGAGGAGGAAGAAGAGGAGGAGGTGCTCATTAACTGGGAAGAGGATTTGTTTTATTTGGATCACCTCAAAGTAAGCTTGGAGAATGTGGTGGTTCCTTCAGGAGAGGGTACCAGGAAACAGCGATGGACAGTTCCCACTGTGGGAGACTGGAGGTCACACCTTGAGGCATCTCAGAGTCACCCCACAGGAAGGCAAAGAAGGTGAGTGGGGAGTCTTTCAGGGGTCCTTCTGCTTGCCCTGCCTAGAGTGCTCCGTCAGCAAGATAATAATAAAAATTAAAATAAAAAAAAATTAAAAATCCACAGAAAGAAAGTGTGGGTCTTTGTAGCAACTTTTACCGTGCATAGGTAATTCATGCTAAGCGTCAAAGAGTCCACAGCCACGGCTATTATGTGAGAACCTAAGGCCTGGAGACAGGAAAAAGAGCAACATGAATTAGAGACTGGCCACGAAGTGGCAAGAGAGAAAAAGTGCAAGGCAAATGGGAGCCCCTCAAATAAACAGTGGGTGCTAGTCACTGGAGGACGTGTACAGCAGAGCGCCGCGTACCCACGAGGAGCTGACACGAAAGCCCACAGACTGTGGTCTGGGAAGGCAGACTGACATACGGACATCATCCTACCCAGTGCACGGCGTGAGCCAATTGGCAGCATTTGCAGGGAATGAATGAACTAGAGGTTTGTATCCCCAGCGTGGCAGGGCCCTGACGCCACAATAACAATTCTCACAAGTTTATGTTTTACTCAGACAGATCATCAGTTTGTGGCTTGTGATTTCTGTACATTTTCATTTAACTTTGAGGCAGGGCCTTGCTCTATAGTTGCAGCTGGCCTGGTACTTGCTATGTAGCTCATGGTGGATTTGAACTCAAAGCAATTCTCTTCCTAAGTGGGGCTTAGATGGTGATTTCCTTCACTCTGTGCTCAGCCTGTAGTAAAGGTGCAGCATGGTGATTCCAGAAGGATCTGAATGACCGGTGACTATACTCATGGCTCTGCCTGGAGGTCTTCACTGTGGGTAGCAGGATTATGGTGACGCGGAAGACATCAGGTTATCTCGTGTGAGCAGTTTAGAAATGCAGGAAAGAGGCTGGAGAGATGGCTCAGGGGTTTAGACTCTGCCTCGAAAGCAGAAGGTGATGAGCTGGGAACCCAGGTCCCATGTAAAAATGCCAGGCAAAAATGGCAGCCGCCTGAACTCCCTTCCAGCAGAGCCTAGGAAATCCCAGAGTGAAGCAAGAAGGAGGTAGAAGCAATCCAGGGTTATTCCCGAAATCACCTTTGGTTCTCCACAGGGACGTGCAGTGCCGTCTGACACACACACACACACACACACACACACACACACACACACACACATACACATTAAAAATAAATAAATAATAGAAGTGCAGGAAAGGCGGGGCTGACCGGATGTGCTGAAGGATTTTGGAACTCCTTCCCCATGAGGCCAGAGCTGGACACAGAGGATGCTTCCTTCCCCTCGCGCTGAGACTTGCCTGGCTGTTGGTTCCCTGCAGGACCCTACGGGGCAGCCCTGGTGTGGCTGCGGGGGCCTGGACTTTCCCTTTGGCCTCAGCCAGCTCAGTAGCCCGCCTGTCTTTTTTCTGCCTAGCTAGACAGCAGCTGCTCTGACTGCCAACCAGCGGACGAGGCCCTCGGCATTCAACAACAGGATGGTTTTCTGAAGTGGCTGTGTGACCTTTCTAGAAAACCCCCACAGAAAGGGAAACATCCTCATGATAAACAAGAGGAAAACAGAAACAATCCGTGCACCCAGATCATTTCTGGACTGGGGCTCCCTATCCAGTGGTTCTAGACACAGAACTCAAGGGAGAAGAGAGTTAGCTGACAGCATTTACAGTGTCCAGAACAGGGGGTGAGGGGGTCATTCAGTCTCCTCACCCCCCCTGCTGTAGGCCCAACATACTTGTGTGACATACTTCAACAATTCCAGGAAAAAAGAGATTCTTTATCTTTCCCCATGGCTGATCGAAAAGGTTTACAGGTAAGATGATGTTCCTAAAAATAATGGAATGTGTGCCCTGGAGATTCATTTTGCAGCGGAGGAAACCCAGTGCAAGCCAGGGCCCAGGCAGGCCCCTTGACCTCCCGTTCAGAAATGTTCTTCAGTCATTCATCAAGAATTCCTTAGGTGCCTACCCCATGGGCTTCTGCTTGGAGCCCGGGAAATGCAATTCGGTAAGACAGTTTCTGCACCCGGGGAGACGCTCATAATCCAGCTGTGCAGAAATGCTGCCATTTAATTAACTGTAATCCATTGTCACCAGTGCTACAATAAAGGCATGTTCAAATGCTTCTTGAAGTCTGACCCAGGGTCTTTTCTATTTAAAAAGAGAGAGAAAGAAAAAAAAAAATCAAGTGCTAGGCTTGGGTTTGTGACTGAATGATACAATGCTTACATGCATGTGTGAAACCCAGGTTCAACAGTCCCCAGTACCTTAAACAACAACAAAAATGCTTAGATTGCAAATGCTTTCTGCCATATGCATCCTGTCTCCCATCTACTGAAGAAGTGTATGTATTCACTTTGGTGTACATTTAATAGCATCGTGTGCATACCTGTGTCTTATTGTTAAAAACAGAAAACACATGTCCTTGTTCCAAGTCTACAGCGTTAGGCTGCTATTTGTCCAAAGAGTTCAAAGAAGCTGTATGAGGTCCAGTTCTACTGCTTGGAAGCTTCAGAAACATGGTCACCAGCTGATATCACATAGGATAGCTGCCTAAAAAAAAAAAGGAAAAAGAATTTTATTATTTGCTCATTTATTGTTAAGAAAAAGCCCCACATTATTAATATTTTTGACAGGAGAGGTCAAATGGGTCACTGACACACAGTTTGTCTTTGTCAGAGTAACCCACTAAAGTGAGAATGTAATGTTTTTAAACAGCAGTGTCAACTGTGTTGTGAAGGAAAGATGCTGTTAGATTTTAGTGGTTCTTACCATTTTAAAAAGAGAAAAATGCAATTCCCCTGTCACAAAAAGAGAAAGGAAGAGAGAAAGGAGTGGGGGAGGGAAAGAAAGAGCAAGAGAGATAGACAGAGAAAAGGGTGGTATGTGAAAACTCAACTGTGGGAATGAGGATGCAGCTCTCGGATAGAGGACTTTCTTAGTTTACCTGGAGCCCTTAGTTCAATCCCCAGTCAGTGCTTGTGGATTCAGAGAAAGGATTGGGTTTAAACCAGGTTAGTGGCACAGGTCTGTAATCCGAGGGTCTCTTTATATAGTCCAGGTTCTAGACTGTTCCCACGGCCTCTGTGTTTCTGACTCATGCTTGCTGGAAGAAACCTGACCTCTTTTTCACTCTTACATTCTGAATCTTCAACAAGTGAACTGCTCATCAGAACACTTAATGCATTTGGAACTGCAATCGCAAGGGTTTCTAGGAGATGTAGTTCTTAGCTTCTCAGTCTCTGATTACAGGAAGGCAAATGGGAAGGCGAGCAGAATAGAGCAGCTGCTATCTTTACCGTCTCTCTCAACTTGTCCTCTTGCCTGGACCATTGCACAATGTCCTCAGAACAGTTTCCCTGCTCCCATCACTATGTCCTTGAAAGTAAAGGACCACTCTTCAATCCCGACACTTCACCACGCCCTCAAGTTTAGGATAAACCAGATGCTGCGAGCTTTCTAATCACTCCTGTTCTGCTTGTTCAAGAAGATCATCAGCTAAAACACACTCTTAATTTTCACATTTCGAATTCCCTGTCTGAATGTTACCACTTCAGCTGGGAGTGAGCTGAGGCAGGATGATTATGAGTTCAAGGCTAGCCTGGATGCTCTCTCTCTCTCTCTCTCTCTCTCTCTCTCTCTATATATATATATATATATATATATATATATATATATCTTCATTTCCCTTTCCTCCACAGATAGAATTCTTCTTGGTGTTAGATATGCACTTTTAAACACCCCACTCCTGGTACCATACTCTGTATTGGTCAGATTTTCTAGAGATGCAGAATAAACACAATGAATATATAAATAAGGAATGTATTGAGTTAGCTTGCAGATATGGCTGAGGTAGTCCAAAGATGGCTGCCAGTAGCTACTCAGTCCAGTACTCAAGTGGGTGACGGCTGAAAGCTGGAGGATTCCTAGAGAGTCTTTAGTCTAGTTGACGACTTAGAGGGTTGGAAGGCTAGAGGGTCAAGGAAGTGAAGAAATGGGAGGCTGGAAGGAAGAGTGATTCCTAGCATAGCTACAAAAGCATCTCTTCTCTTTGGTGGTTTTCTTTTACATGGTCCATTACTGGGAGGTTCCTATGACCTCTATGGAGGTTCCGATGAGATCTAGAATGGGTATAATCTCTTCAGGTGGTCTTAGTTGATCTTTCCAGGTGTGTCTCAGCCAATCTTAGTTAATACCAGGTGTGTCAAGTTGACACCCAAGATTAACTGTCACAAGTCCACCCCTTGTTAACTTGATACCAGATGACATTTCCTTAGGCCATTAAAAAATCTCCAAATAAAAACAGTAAGATTCATTTACTGCCCTGTTCATTTTATGCTATACTGTTATGTAGGTCTATAGTTACCTATATCTATATGTGTCTTTTTGAGGTGAATGAGTGAATCGTGTTTCTATTTATCTGCACATTCCTCAGCATTTGATTCTTGGTAGATCTAAATATATAGTTAATAAATGAATGAATAAATTACCCTGGGTATCAGAAGTGACTATCTGTTCTTTCTTTCTTGTTCTTTTTTTCTTTTGTTTTGAGACAGGGTCTCAAGTAGCCCAACCTAAAACTTGCTATGGCATTGCAGTAGCCAAGGTTAACCTTAAACTCCTGATCCTCCTGTGTCCAGATCCTCAGGGTAGGATGACGGGTATGTGCTGGTTATGAACTTGCTAAAGTCCTTCTCATTTCAAGAAGTACCTGTAGCCGGGTACGGTGGCGGCATAATGCCAGCACTTGGGAAGCGGAGACTGGAAAACCAGGGTGTAAGGCCAGCGTGTCCTAACCCCCCTCACCAAGCAAGTACGCAAACGCACCCTGTCATCATGGCACTCAAGAAACACAGGCAGGAGGGGGGGGAGCTGTTTGTTTTGATTTGAACCAGAGTCTTGCTGTGTTACAATGATTGGCCTCATCTGTGCTTCCAAAGTGGTGGGATTACAGGATGTGACACTACCACCCAGTTTGAGATTGTGAGTGCTAGATCATCCTTGGCTACGTGAAAAGTTTGAAGTCAGCTTCTTAAAAAAATAATAGAAACTCTGGGAAGATAACTAGCTGGGTGAGATAAGTGAGTACTGTATAATCATGGAGACTTGAGTTCAAATCCTACAGCTGCTCAAGGTAGCTAGTACCTGTGACCCCAGCACGATGGAGGACGACACAGGAAGATTCACCGTGGCTTGATCCGCCCCCCCTTCGGCCAGCTTAGCACCAGATTTAGTGAGAAACCTTGTCTCAAGGGACCAAGACTGGCCCTGAGTGTCGGGGTTCAAGGAATTGCGTTGTCTTACCTTCTGAGAAGCTGCGTATGCATGCCACAGTGGGCATCGGCCTCTGTAGCACTCTTACTTCATCCCGACTCTTCTTTTGCTAGGACAGAGTTCCCCTCCCACTTCTCTCCCACTCCAGTTCCAAACATTCCGGGCGATCATGGCTTTAAGCTGTGTCCAGCGTCTCCCAAACCACCAAACCTCTGCTTATAGATGGGGGGGTTCTTGGTCTCAGGAGAAAAGCTGAGACTCCAATGATTTCCTCCTCAGTCCCCCACCCCCACCTCTAAGCTCCTCCCACTAACACCACACCCACTCCCACCTGGTGAAACCAGGGGGTTCCTGCCTGTATTCGTGTCTCTGGAGGAGGCTGGAGCAGGACAAGCCTGTGTTATACAGTTCCGTGGCAGGCTGAGCTACTTGGGGACACTGTTTTTAAAAAGCCAAAACAGTGTTTGGCCACATCTGTCCCAAACACTCCCAAAACAAGCAAACAAAGCTAAAGCAAATCCCTTTCTCTCTCTCTCCTCCAAATTGAAACCTAGTAGATACCTGATCCCATGTCTGTGGGATGGAAAGTGGAATGGTAGCATATTTCTCTAAATTCAGCCCTTGGGAGGTGGCTACCGGAAGATTTGAAGTTTAAGGTCGTCCTCTCCTACTTTTCAAGAGCCCAGTCCAGGAAGACTGGGTGAATAATTTTAGCAGTAAATATCAAGGTGAGACGTGGTATTGTAACTGATGCTGTTCCTAGTACCTTAACGGGGTGGGCAGCAAGCAGGCCAACAAGGTCCCCAAGCGATCAAGATATTTGTTCACAGTCACACATATGAAACAGAGACAGGATGCAGGCTTGGGAACTGGCTCCAGTCTATATTTTCCTTTTTGGGAATGGGGTGAGGTGGGATGGGTGGTAAGATGGGGTCTGATGTCGTCTAGGCTGATCTAGAACTCCATATATAGACATTATTTATTTGACATTTTCAATTTTAAAAAAATCGTTTATGAGAGAGAGAGAATACGCTGGTGCCACAGGGTGAGTGTGGAGATTAGAGAACAAGTTTCGGGAGTTGGTTCTCTCCTGTCATGTGGTCTCCAGGAATTGAACTCAGGTTGCCAAGTTGGCAGCAGCTGCCTTACCCAAAATGTTGCCAACCCAACATTTTCACTTTTTAAAGTTATTATTATTTCTCTCTAGCTCTGTGCGAGTGGGGGGGGGGGCGGAAGGGGACACGGGTGCACACATAGAGATCAGAGAACAACTCTGGGGAGCAGGTTCTCTCTTTCCACTTTTACATGGGCTCCAGGAATCGAACGCAGATCATCAGGCACCTTTGCCAGCGGCATCTCACCAACACCCACTTTTTAAATTGTATTTTTCCAATTTCCAAATAGAGAGGGTCTCCCCTGTGTAGAACAGGTTGGTGTCAGACTTCTAATCTTCCTGCCTCAGCTTTGTGAGTTGCAAGGGGGTTTAAGCAGGGACCATCATATTTGGTGTTATTCACATTATTTTAATTTGTCCCAGAGCAACGCACAAAGGGGGTTGAAGCAATCCAGGATGATTCCCAAAGTCATTCTTGGTTCTCCACAGGGATGCACAGTTCCTTCTCTCTCTCTTTCTCTCTCTCTCTTTCTCTGTAACACACACATACACTTATATACACACAAATAAAACATGTGTGTGTGTGTGTGTAGGTGTGTACCATAAGCTGATTCATGTTAGAGGCTTTTTTCTCTCTCTCCCCCACCATGTTCTTCGGCCCTTGTTTTGGAGGCTCGATTTTGCCTTGGACTTTCCATGTAAGGGAGGCTGGCCTTGAGCTCTGTGTAACCGCATTAGCCTTGCACTCAGGGCGGTTTCCCTATCTTCACCCCCCAAGTGTATCACCACCCTATCTGGCCCAGGCCTTGCCCTGGGCAGCAGTGGTGCTGACAGGAGAATCAACGCAGGCGTGCTTGTGCTTGTGGCGTCGTCCTAGACGTGGAGGGGACCTTGTGTGGGGCCGGGGGAAGTCCTGGTGAGGATCATGGAACCACACTGCCCGGGTGAGCCCGGCTCGGCCACCTTCCAGCTGTGGCACGTCAGCTGGGTCACCTGCCCGCCTTGGGCATTCACCTCTTCGTCTCCCCTGTGACGCTGCCGTAAGATTTACACAGAAGTGCGCGTCTGCCAATACACCCTTGATGAATATTAGCAAATCGTTGTGGGCAACCGTTTTCTGATAATTGCTTGCTGAATGATTGGGCTCCCGTGGGAAGCGGTTTTCCATTAGAGATCTGGAGATCTGCTGGAGAATAACTCTTAAAGGGACGCAAAGGGATTAAGAGCATCTGTTGCCATAACAAAACCATGTTTTTGGTCTTGAGTGGGCCTTTCAGGGCCTATAATTTACATTAGTGCTCCCTCCCTGTCAGTGGGGCAGGCTTTGGAAGGGCTATTTGTGCAAGAGGAACGAAGGTCAGGGGGCTCCCGTATAGAAGGCCTCTCTCGAAATGAAAGATTTGGCTTCTGAGATTAATGTTTAGAGGGAACCCCTGCTACACTTAATTCCTCTTTCTGTGAACTCAGTACATTTTTAAAATTCAACTAGGGGCCCCCTGTAGTGTGGCATGGCAACCGCCAAGCCAGGTCCTTCTAACAGATTTCCGAATGGCCCTCCTCACCCTGTGGCAGTGACCGCAGTCTGCGGTTGGCTGCTGGATCTAATCCTTCGGATTAGAGTACCCAGGGGAGTAACATGCCTCACATCTGCACATATTACATCCAGCGGGGATTTAATATAAAAGTTGGAAATGAAAGGTTTTTTGTTTGTTTTTCCAAGAAAAGCCTTTTATGGGTATGGTCTCAGATGGGGAAAAGCAGGAGCTTATGAGATGGAGGGGGGGGGTCCCTTTGGGTCAACTCCCATGTTCTGGATTAAAATTAGAGTCAGCTTCTGAGGAATTTCTCTTGGGAAAAATATCAGCAACCTCCACAGAAAACTTGGGCCCAGGTTTTATCCCACCTAGCAATAGCTGCTCTGTTTCAGGCTGGGGAGAGAAGGGGAGGAATGAAGAAGAAATGGAGAAAGTAAAATCATTGAGAAGATACTGTTGTTGCTCATACTGCAAGATGATGGTACCTATAAGGTCAGCTCCCATGAGAATTAACAAATGTCCCCCTCCTCCATCTTGTCCAAACTCCATCCAAGCCATTACGGTTAGTTATTTTTCAGGATAACTATTCAGAAGAATGATAATAATAATAAAAGCAGTGATAATAGCCACCAAGGGCTGACAATCACTTCTCTCTCTCTCTCTCTCTCTCTCTCTCTGTCTTTCTTTCTCTCGTATGTGAACATGTGGCATGCATGCGGAGGGCAGATGACAACTTTAAAGAAGTCTTCCCCACCTTGCACTCGTCCGAGGCAGGTCTCTCTTGTTTCTGCCTGAGCACACTCCACTCTGGCTGGCCCACAAGTGTCCCCCAATCTCCTCTCTCATCTCTCATCTCTCACCTCACTATAGTCGTGTTGTGGTGGGTGACAGATGTGAGCCAGCCAATCCGGCTTGTTAGGTGGGTTCCGAGGATTGAACACAGGTCCGCAGGCTCACTCAGCAAGCGCCTCTACCTGCGGAACCTCACGCTCGGCCCCCAGGTAAGGCTCTTTGCATTCGTTTCCACTCTGTTCCTGTAATCCTTCTGGGGCATTTATGTGGTCAAGGGATGTGCTCTGTGGCAGAGTGCGTGTCTGGCATGCAGCAAATCCCCGCCTAGGAGAAAAGAAAAGAAAAGAAAAAGACCGATAAGTAAATATTGGCCTGTCTAATTCAGTCCTCATGATGAGCAGTAAGGGGAGGCTTGGAAAAGTGGGTGACTTGCCTGTGACCCCACTACTTACTAGTAGAGAACCTTTTTTGTTTGTTTGTTTGTAAATATATTGACAACATGTAGACAAACTGCAACACAAGCCAAAAAAAAAAAAAAAAAAACAAAAAACGTTGCCCATGCCCAAGGACTGACATTTCCCCTCTGTGTTTTTTCCTAGTAGTTTTTCGATTTCCTCTTTTCACACACACTGATAGTGCACATCTCGTGTGAGCATGGAGATCTGATTTGAACTGATGTGGCCTCTCTGCATCTCTTTTGCCACAGCCAGCAGTGTTCCACAGGGCAATGGTTTCGGGACAGTGGTCTGGTCCATCTTCTGCAGGTGCTTCACCTGGCATGGAGAAGACCCTGTATCCCGTACGGAGGAGCGACCCAAGGAGCAGGGAGCCCACTGTTTTTTGTTGTTGTTGTTTTGTTTTGACACAATGTTTTTTCACTTTGTAGCCTAGGCTGGTCTCCAAATGTAGCCCAGGCTGGCTTGGAATTCCTGCTCTTCCTCTTTTCAGTCTCCACAGCGCTGAGATGAAATGCCAGGCAGGCAACCTCCTCTGCCCGTGCCTGATTCTACGAGCTTTGATCTCACTGGTTTTTTTAACCCCAGGTCTTGACGTTGGCGTCCTGCTTGCCGTAGAGCTGAAAGCTCACTGGCCGGAAGGCTGTTCTCTTCTTCTGCCATGTGACCTCCAGGAATTGAGCTAAGGTGGCCAAGTTTAGGCGCAGGTGCCCGTTTATCTACTAACTCATCTCATCGGCCTCAAGGCACACAGTTGCCACAGGGCTCCTGGTGACTTTACAGGCCTCCCAAATGAGCAGTATCCAAAACCTCTGGTCAAAATCTTTATAGTCTCTTTCCCTTCAATACAATCCTTGTTCCTGCTCTCCCAGTTGAGTGCGGGAAAAGAAGCCACTATTCCAGTAGCACAGCATAGCCAGAAGCAATAAAACCCCTGCTTCTGCTACTTACTAGAAACCTAGAGCAAGTGCTGACAACCTCAGTTTCCTTATCTGAGCTATGGGTTAGTGCAAATGATTTGCGCCTTATGCATTTTTATTAAATATAGTTGTGATGATCAGTGGAGATACTTAAAGAATCTTTGGAGATGTTATGTACTTCAGTAATTCTTCTTACATTCTTTTTCTTTTAAACGAAGGCCTGAAGCTTGTCTCATTGGATGAGGACATCTTAGAATAGTATTATTCAAGCTAAAATTTTAAATAAGGGAAAGACAATTCTTCATGAGTTCTGTAGTAAATTCATTCCAGGTACCAAAGGCAATACTATTTCCTGTGTACTATCCAAGAGAATTAGTTTGGTCTTAGACGGAAAATAGTAATAAGTAAACATGAAAGTCAACCACAAAGCTTACATTTATTTTGCCATGGCCTATCACTTAAAAGTCTATTTTAGCCAGGCATGGCTGAGTTTAGATGTTTGAGACCAACCAGAACAACATAGTAAGAAACACTCTTTAAAAAAAAAAATCTGTTTTACCTTTGCCATGTTCCTAGGAAGAGGAATGGAAAACAGAAACGAGAATTATAACTGCTTGGCCCGACTGTGCTACATGAGATCCTGAGATCCTAACTCAATAACTCATCCCCCCCCCAAAAAAAAAGTCAAACCCTGGAAGCTGTGCATGGCAGAGCATGCGTGTAATGCCAGCACTCAGGGGGCTGCAGCAGGAAGACAGCAAGTTCTAGGATGACCTGGGCTACCTGGGAAAACCCCACATAAACAATGGAAAGAAAATGGTGTTGCACTCAGGTTATGGTCCCAATAGGAGAACTAAACAAGGCGCAGAACCGGCGGGCAGAGTTGGAGAGAAAGTAACTTGTTTCCTTGTTCCCTGGAACTTGGGCCTGCTCCCTGGGAACTGTCCTCTGGCACAACTCCAGCACACCTGGGGTCTCGACTTCCTCATATTCACAATCACTCCAGACAAGGGCTCTAGCACCAAGCTGTATCTTCAGATTTTTTCCTTTGCTTTTCTCTTTTCCTTCTTTCTTTTCCTTTCTTCTATTCTTTCTCCTCATTTTCTTTTCTTTTTTTTTTGGAAGCAGTTTTACTGTGTTTCACACACTGTCTTCCTGCAGCCATATTACTGCCACCCCCCCCCCCCAGTTTGGTTAGAGATTCCTATAGGAAAAAAAAAATTATCACAAAGTGCACACATTTGCAAACCTGAGCCCTTCCCTCTAAATCTCTAGCTCAGAGGGGTCCTGATAGAGGTCTCTTCAGGCTACTGACGGTCCAGAAGGAAAAGTAAAGAAAGATCTAGACCAACGTGGCCTTGGGCTTAGGAGTTGTTTTAAATTCACAGAGTCCTGGGTTTGAGGGCTGAAATATTCCACAGTTTGCTACACGTCCATTTCTGTTGATAAGGAGTCAATCTAGAACTCAGAAAATATGGTAATCTCTTCTGGATTAAATTTTGCTGAGTAGCAGATAAGAGATCCAAAGGATCTAAAACATTTCAGTGGTTTGTGGAAACACTTTTCCTAAAGGTGTTAAAGTGTTTGTTTTTGCTTGTTTTAGGTTTAAGTGAAACCTGGAACGAGCTCTAACCTCAGCATTCAGAGTGACCAAGGACGAATTACTTAACTCCAGCATTCCAGACAATGTCGTGTCCAGAATGCCAAAAAGTTGATGTGCACAAGGATCAGATAAGGCAAGGTGGGTGAAAGTGCTGGAAAATTACAAAGGCCTCTGTGTAAAGGGATTATGATTTCTGTGTTTAAATGTCAAGTTAACTGGAGGATAAAGGGTGGAGGTACCCTTTATCCTTTGTAGCCCTCAATAATCACTTTTTGACATGTGATATTTATGAGTCTTAACAGTCCTTTCTTCCCCTTTTGTATAGATTGTCATTGCTATCTAACCCTGACTTCTAATACCCAGGGTAACTTCTAGGGTTAAACAGCAGGTCAAACTGTCTAATAATTCCAAATTGTGATGAAGAAGCAGCTTAAGTTCCCTTTCTATTTGTTAACTTCATGGAATGTAGAGCAAATTTGTCTCCATGTTGTTCTCAGTCTTGAAACTTTTAAGTGACACAGATATCAAATCTCTTTACGAGGACTTTATTTTCCACTGTACTTGAAACTGTCCACAACATAGGCAAAACTCCCATCTTTGGAATCTTCCAGAAACTTCCAGATTGGCTCATGGCCTCACAGGTAGTTAAGTGGCGTTGAGTCTAGTTTTGCTTCTAACTTTACTCAACTTCTCTTCTACAGTTAAAGCCACAAAATAATAATGATAGCATAAATATGGCAATCTAATACCGTATGACAGGTACCCTTCTGAGCTCTTTATGCTAATTCATTTTTCTAAAAAAAAAAACAAACAAGCAACAGCTTTGGGGCATTCTTTTAATTCAACGAACCCAGTAAGAAACAGGTTCTCGGCCTTTTGTGTTTTGTTTTCTCAGTTGCATGACACTGCAACCCGAAATCACAACTTCGTGTAGGTTCCTGGTGGTGCCCGCTTCCTCTTCTAGTTTGTTTAGTCACAGAATTCGATTCCTGTTGGCCTTGTCAGCGCCTACAAACAGGCTTAGCGCTCTATGGAAATGCGGAGGCTCCTTAACTCTTGTATAAACAGGTAACTCGGGGTGGGGCGCGATCGGGTCCTGGGGTGGGTTTCGTGGCGGCGGGGATGGGGTCGCAGTAGGAGCCAGCTGCCCAGAGTTCCGAGGAGAAGCTAAGCTAGGGCTTGGCTTGCAGTTTCTCCACGCACTGTTTTCGTTCCCTTTCTAGAAACCAGCTGTAACACCAGGTCAGAGCGCATTGAAATGAGCCACTTTGAACCAGCGGCGCCCAGGCCCCGGGCCCTGCTGTGAAGGCCCCGGCAAAGGTCAGGGCTCGGGCCGCGTGACGCGGGGGAGTGACAGCCGCAGGTAAGGACATTCGGGGAGGTCCTGCTTCCCGCGGCGGGGCTCCCCTGCGTCGCCCTACCTGCTGCGACGCCCCCCTTCCCGGGGAAAGGCCGGGGGTGCGGAGGGAGGGAGTGCGGATCGTCCGGGGAGTCCGCCGCGGGGTCCTTGGGGACGATCCCAGGGGACCGGACGCCCAGCGCTCCCCGATGTCCCCCAGGTGGAGCAGGCGCCACGTCAGGGGTCCCCTCTGGACGTCCGAAGTGGACGTGACTTTTTGAGCGGAGTCCCCCGATCGCCGCTTTCGGGGCCGCCGCGCTCGTGTTTTTTAACCTTCAGCGAAGGTATCTGCGCTCCTAAAACAACAGGAATGTTGCACTGGCCTTCGGCCAGCCGAGGCGCAGCGAGCAGGATAAAATTTCAGGGCAGATTTACGGGAAGTTGCCGGTGTTGGGAGTAAAAATCTGGTTTGGTGAGTTTAAGCGAAGGGAGTCGACGGAGACAACCTTGCTACTGTGAGGCCAAGGGCCTGGGCCGGGGGGGAGGGCGGGAGGCGGAGGGAGGGAACCGGGAAGAGCCGGGAGAGCCGGCACCCTGCGCTCCCCAGCGCCGCGCACCCGCCGCCTCCCGCGCGCCGGAGCCCCCCACGCCGCGCCCGCCGCTCGCGCCGGCGGGCAGCTGAGCCCCGGGCCCCCCACTCCGGAGTGTGCCGCGGGGAACCCTGCGGAGCCGGGGTCTGAGGACCGATCCGCGTCGGGGAGTGACGCTATCGTACCGTCTTCCCCCTCCCCGGGTTCAGAAATTGTGACCAACTGGAATTCCCAGAAGCCGGGCGAGGGAAGCCTAAAGCGATCTGTTGCTTTAAGCCCCACGGGTGGGAAGTTAGCTGCACACTCTTTTAGTTTGCTTTCGCGTTAAAAAAGAGGGCGGCCCGGCGAAGATGTTGTAGGTGATTTCCTAGCTGTGTAAACTGCTACTGGGCTGTGCGTGGTGTTAAGTTCTGGAGTGGGCGACGCCAAGTACTCACAAAGGTAAGGTGGGTTTTGGTCATCCTAATTACTGTCCCTGAACCTTCCCCAGGGGCCCGTTTTGGAAGCGATTTTTCTCTTTTTCTTCTCTCTAGCGCTTATCTCTCTCTTTCCACCGCCTTCCTTCCGACTCTGGCGCGAGTGTAGTGGGAAGTAAAGGGTTTATAAAAAGATTCTTAAAGCGTCAGCTTTTGGAAAAGCAGATAATGTACACAGTCAGCCGCATCATGTTTCCTGTAGAGATGAGCCTTTTTCCATAGAAGAAACATTTTTTTTCCACCCTTGAAAACAAGCCTTTGCACCGCTCAGCGGCACAGGTGGCTCTTTAGACTGCGATTATTAGAGGTTTCCGAACCCTCGGTGATGCGGCGACTCATTTAAGTGTTAACCAAGGCAGAGGGGGGTCTTCCTGTAGTAATTTACCTCTGAAGGCAACACTTGGAGGAGGCCTAGTTGGTGTTTTTCAGTGAAAAAAAAAAGTCAATCTAGAGAAAAGGCCAAGGCCTACCAAGAGGACAACCGACTCGTCTTTAGCCACTGTGTTTGATTAAATCAGTTAAAATGAATGGAACTGAAAGTTTTCGAATAAATGACAGACACACACACTCTTTCTCTCTGAGTTATGCAAAAGTTGGATGACTTCTGGAGCACTGTCCTGAAGCACTTGGGGAATGTGTATTGCTGATTGAATCTTATCAAAGTGATAAAAAGATAGGGTCTGCGAGGTATCTGTGCACTCTGACTTGAAGGAAAAGTCAGAATCAGTTTCTTTTTGTGCAGTTCTCATGATTGGCTTGATTCTCTTGGAAGGACTCTAGATTCGAATGTGTTCTCAGGCCAGGAATGGTGGCTATTACCTGTAATCTCCCAGCCCTGAGGTGGCGGGGTCGCTGGGACGGAGAGCTGGCCCCCCTAGGTTACAGAGGGAGATCAGAAAGGCAAAGGTGGAAAGCCTGGAGGCAGAGGCAGATTTGAGGACAGCCTGGGCTACCTAGGGAGTAACAGGCCAGCGAGGGGTATGGAATGAAGCTCTGTCTAAAAGCAAAAAGCCAAAGCTAACGCAAGTAAGTAAGCAAATAAGTAAGTAATAATAACCCAAGCCTTACGGTAGAGTCATAGTTTTTTCAAGACGAATAAGCCGAACAGTGAGCTGCAGAGCTGAAGGCATCTGGCCGTTTTGAGCATTCAGGGTGCCAATCTAAAAGTCCGAGATAGCCAGCAGCACAGAACAGACCCTCTAGACAGACTGAAGGGTGCAGCCAAGAGCACCGGTGGCAGTCAGCTGGCTCGGTGGTGTCGTTCACGTAGCAATAATCCATCAGAGGGATGAGCCGGCCGGTGGGACGGGGGATCTGATAGGACAAGAGGCAACGTTCTGAGAGGAAGGCGAGAAAGGTTTGGGCTTTTGTCTTTTTCACGTCCACCTTTTCCTTTATCTTGTTCAGTTGCACACGGTGGAGGCCCCTGACTTCATAGAACACTACTACGTCCTGGGAGAAGAGGAATGAGAATGTCACAAGCGCCGTCTTTAAGATTACCTTCCAATAGACCAGGAGCAGTAGAGCCTAGCTAGCCTAGCGTTACCTGAGTAGGCAGGCCACACTAGACCCGCCAAGAGTGTTTTTAGTGCTGGGAGCACAGCTCAGTGGTAGAGGGTGTGTCTCACATCAGTGACGCCCACCTGCGTCTGGCCACCACCGCAAAACACCCATTTCTAACAACTCTATCTTGAGGATTGAACTCAGCGTTTGAGAATCACAGGCAGCTGCTTTATCAGTGGCCCATATCCTCAGCCCTTCGTCTTGTTATTTATTGTTTTGAGACAGAGTTTCTAAGTTGTGCAAGTTCCATTCTTAGTCCTTCTAATAGTCAACATATTTATTTTTTGAGACAGGTTCCTTCCTGTGTAGTCTGTGCTGCCTCAGTCTCCCCTGTGCTGAGGTTATAGGCATGCACAACTACACCTGGCTATTTAATTTCACACACACACACACACACACACACACCAAACAGCAGCAACAACAAACACTAAAAGAAAAGAATACTCTCATTTTCTCATATGATAAGAACATTCTGATCAAACTCTGTGGTTTGCTAGTAAAACCTGTTTTAAGCAATGGATTTGAAAATGGTTACTGTAGATGAATTTTTTTCTTATATAATGACCCAATTTGGTTTCCAAATTCTCACCCCCACCAGGTGCTGGCGTCTACCTGGGACCTTTGTAGATGGCAGCAAGTCACTCTAGCATCAGTCTGTGCTTCTTCCACTGGGCTGCATCTCCTGCCAGCTCCACGGTTTTTTCTTTCCTTTTTTTTTTTTCTTTTTTGAGCGAGAGTCTTACTGTAATCCAGGCTGGCCTCCGACATATTCTTCCTATCTCAGCTGCTGTCCTGCTGACCTCCCCCCCCCATTCTGTTCTTAAGCTCAAGATAACTGAGCTTTCGACAGTGTAGGAAAGCATTCAGACAGCCTCCACTCTCAACTAAAGTCTCTCTGAGCTTTTCTGGATGCTTCTTTAGGGGAGTGAGTGTGGGTACTGCAGAGGGGGCAGGATATTTCCTTAAAATTTGACCTAGACTCAGTGAAACCATGAGAGAGATAATCCCAGAGGATATATAAACCTGAAGACAATTTACTCTTCAGGATATTCACAGGACTTAAGAAAAGGCCACTTTTTGCACCAATGAAGAATCCATGTGTCAAACTCACAGGAAGCTACAGTGAAGCCCGCAGAGTTTGAAGTGCTTGTCAGAACAATGCCAAGTTAAAGGTTATATTGGAATCGACAACTGTCCCGATCGAGGGGATCGGTCTCTGCGTCTTACGATGATGCTGATTTCCTGGTTTAGTGGCCTAGGAGGTGTGTGTAGTTAGAAGCAGCCGTTTGCTTGTAGACACTGCTTCACAGAACAGCTGGTCAGGATTTTCCGCAACAGCAAGGCACACAGGACTTTTCTTGTAAACTGGGAGGCCCGGGGTCCTCCACAGAACTGGTGTAGAAATGAAAGGAATTGTTCAGTTGCCACCTCCCATTGTTGGCGACATCTGGCTGGAGAAATTCAGGGAGAAATGGCACGCCGCCATCTTTGATGTGTGTGGCTCTGAGTCTCTGTGTCAGTCAAAACACCCCTGATTGGTTCTGTTTCTCTCACAGTTGCTTCCTCTTCGTTCTGCCAGTATCTGTGTGCAGGAGAGGAGGTGGGGTGGAAGAAGTAGATACGTTCCCTGGGGGTCCCCCACCAGTACTCGGTATTGAACCTCGGGGCTTTGCACATGCAGGACGAGCACTCTACCAATGGACAACACATAACCCCAGTCCCTTGTCATTTGATTTGACATGGTGTCTTATTCGGATTTCCAGGTGGCCTTGAACATGCATACAGCTCTTTGAATCGTTGAGATTGCAGGCCTGCATCTCTCTCTTTTTTAAGAATGTCTCATCTTTTGTTCTGAAAATAGCTTGGGGTGGAATTTTCCACTGAAGGAGAGTGTCTGGAGGAATATATGACCAAGGAACAGATGAGTTCGAATTGTGTTAGGAGTGTAGCATTTGTCAGAAGCTTGCCTGGAGGTTATCAATGCCTGCCAACTATATGCATATATAGTTGCTATATATATAGCAAACTACTAGATGCTGTGGGATATTGAGGCTGGCCTATCTCTCTGTTTCTGTCTCTGTCTGTCTGTCTCTCTTCCATTCCCACTCATCTCCCCCCCTCCCCCTTTTCTCTGTTTTTATAAGACAGGGTTTCATTCTGTAGCCCAGGCTGGTCTGCAACTCACACACAGTAATCCTCCTGCCCCAGCCTCCCAAGGGCTGAGAACACAGAGCTGAGTTGCCTCAGCTGTCTTTCACAATTTGAATTGCTTGTGTGCTGCCGTAAACACCTATTTGAATGAGTTCAGGAAACAACCAGAGTCAACTGATGGCAAGAGACCCAGGGCCTTCCACGTCGCTCCCACTCTGAGCCTTTCCTCTGCGTTGTGCTGTGGCTTAAGAGAGTCCGAGCTGTTTCTAGAATTTACTTTGATCCTAGGAGTCTTTTTTGCTTGTTGCTGTGTTTACTGGGTCTTGTGTTGCCCAGGTTGATGCGTAGCCGAGGATGACCCCCAAATCCAGCCCTCTGGCCTCCCAAGTGCCAGGATTACGGATGTGCGGTATTAGGCTTGGCCATGTGATCATTTTATTTTTTATATTTTGTTTATTTATCATTTATTTGTTGGCTTATTTATTTATGAGAGAGAGAGAGAGCGAGATCTGTGCATGCATGCATGCTATGAAGCTCTGGGAGAGGTCAGAAGACAACTTTTGGAAGTTAGTTCTCTCCAGACACAGTATGGCCTTCTGAGGATTGAACTCAGATCTTCTGGTTTGTGAGCAAGTGCCTTAACCACTGAGTATCTTATGGGCCTAAGTATTTGTTTTTGTTGTTGTTGTTTTAACTCTTCAGTTTTTTGTTTGTTTTTATGTTTGTGTGTGTATCATGGAGCACTGTGTATGTCTGTGAAGGCCCAGGGGTGGCTTCCAGAATCACCCTGTATTGCTTCTGTCTCCCATTTGCTTTGCTACCAGGCCACCACCATTTCTGCCTGACGTTTTCATGTGGGATTCAGGATTCAAACTCAGGACCTTCTGCTTTTGAGGAACAAGCTTAACCTCTGAGCCATCTCTCCGGCCCTAACTCTTCAGTTTTTTTCAATATAATAACACAAGTTATGTTAAAATGATTTGTATGTGTCTTTAAGTGTGTATAATTCATATGTTCATAAAATAACCAAGTAGTAAAATAAAATAAAGTAAGTACACAAGTAGTTCAAAAGTTTCTGCCTCTAGTAAGTGTTGAATTATTTTAAAAGCAGAAACATACGCAGGCACATTAACCAAGGAAACACTGTCTTTCATTCTCTCAATATGTATGTGTGTGTGTGTTTTTGATGTTTCATTTATTAGAAGGGGGGCGTGGCACACACGTGCACCATGTGGACTTCCAGAATTTAGGTCTCCAGGTTTGCAAGCAGGGGCCTTACCCTCTGAGCTGTCTCTCCGGCCCACAGCTCACAAGGTTTGTCTTTGGGACTACTGTGTGTTTGAGTTCTTATGAGTGTGGGGCCCAGCACTGAGACAAGCAGCAGGTACTGGTGGGGTCTGTTGGAGAAAAGGGGTCTCCTAGAGTTTTAGCTTCCTGATTGAACTTCGCTTCGATTCATAGTCAATGTCATATCCCTTGAATAAGGGCAGAAAATCATGTGTTCTCAAAGGGATGGATGAGTAATCCTTGCATAAGTGAGCAAGAGTTAAATTAAGTATGTGTGCCAATCTTGCCATGAAATGCCAAACACCGTATCATTGAAATAGGGACAGGCTTCCTGTACTTGACATGGAAACCCCAACCTGTGAAAATTATCACAAAAAGTGTCTTCCTTGGGGCTGGGAGTGTAGCTTAGTGGTAGAATATTGCTCTGTGTTAAGGAGATTCTCAGTTACATCTTCAACATGTAGCAGACACACACACACACACACACACACACACACACACACACACACACACACACCCCTACCTACATTTCAGACCATTGTGACTCATTCATTTGTTGTTGTTTTTATTGGTATGTGTATCCAGGCTATTGGGGTATGTGTGTGGGGGGAGCTACATAGTGAGACCCTGTCTCCAACAAAACAAAGCAGACCCCAAAACCCCCAAACTAAAGTAATGAGACAGTTATTTTTAAGTGTTCTGTCTTAAACCCCAAGCCCCCAAACTAAAGTAATGAGACAGAGTTATTTTTAGGTGTTATGTCTTAAACTTAAGTTTGGTTGCTCTTCTGGAATTGTCTGTTTGGGGTTTGCAAGCTCCGATAAAGCCTTCATGTTTCTATAGGTGGGGATGTTGGTGATGATGATAGTTCTAGGACTTTTGAAAAGACAGGTGGAATAATAGTTTCTTTTTGTTTTCATTTATCTTAAAAATAATGACGTGGTTCTCAGGACGCAAGCCCTGGCTAAGATTAGGCCCGTTTTCTCAGTAGCCTTCTCAAGACAAAGTTGCCTTTGTATGACTACAACGGGGCGGATTTGGTGACACAGAAAACTCAATGGAGCCCTGCAGCTTTTTATTAGCAGAAGATCCCATGCCCCATACTCTGTTTTTGTTTTTATTTTCTGTCCTGCCAGCTAATAGCTGCAATATAGTTCACCATATAGATCCTATTACTGCTTTAGACCTGCCCGGTGAAGGCAATTGCTGATTTAACTCAGGGTTTATCTAGACTACAAAAGGCCCAGAGTGTTTCCTGCCTTGAATTAGTCTGCAGCCCCTCAGACCCTGAGCCTTCATCTCTTCTTGCCTCGGCCTCCTGAGTAGCCAGGATCTCAGACTCTGCCGCCAGGCCTGGTACGCCAGCTTTGTGTTCTTATGTCACTACCCTACTCCAGAGAATTTTCTTGAGTGGCCTCTTCTGGTTGGGATTTAGGATTCTCCTGAAGTGACTCTTGGCTGTCACTGCAAGGCCGTTGCCAATGTTGCAGACCTTCTTTTGCGTTTTCTTTTGTATCCGAGTTGTGCTGCGTGTGCAGCAAGCGCCGCTGAGAATCACCACGGTGCAGAGCGCTGACACTTCATCTATGAAGAGTGGCGGCAGTGTCCCGTGGATGCTCCCCCAGATTCTGGAGGTGACCGTTAGTATATGAGAATGTAACCCAGCAAACTAGTTTGTGTCAGGACCGTATTGACTGGTATTAACTAGTCATAGTCACTGCATACACGAGGGACTTTCCCACAGCATCCACACACTTGGTCTGTCACTTGTCACGACATTTGTGTCTCTGGTTCCATAAGCCTTTCTGTCCCATGACAGAGCAGGCTCCTTGGAGGTGGGCAGTATTTGTGTCTAACATTCTGCCCCCTCCACATGCCTGGTTTGTTATGAGTGGCCCGATACAGTCACCTACAATCACCTAAAATAATGGCTCTTTGCATCCCGTGGAAATGGCTGTATGTCATATTTACTTAGATGGCATCTTCTATTTTTCTCCATAAGTATTTTCACCAAAGTTTGATAGACAGAGAAGGTAGGATGACACTCTTAGAAACTGAGGCAGAAAGGAACTAAAGCCAAGGTCCTGTTTACAGCCAGGCCTCCAACAACATGGCGTGATGGGACCATGGGGTGCAGTGGGGAGCGATTGTCACAGTGCTCAGGTGCCTGCCACCTCCTTTTCTGTTGCATCCTTTATAATGTCACATTTGCTGAGGTTATGTTTTCTGTCGTTTCGTTTCTATTTTCATGCTGGGGATCAAACCCACAAGCCTGGGGCATGCCAGGCAACGCTCTGTTCTACCATTAAGCGGAGCTCAGTGTCTGGCAGCTATACATCCAGCCCTTCAGCAGCCATGCTTAATAATAGGCAACGAAGACAGGGAGAAGAAAATCCATTTTCCCTTAATTATTTGCACTTCTTAGGTCATTGTTAGAAGGAAAGAAATCTTCTCAAAATTCAGCTGGTAAGCAAGTCCAGGAGAGAAAGGGCACCAGCGAGTGGTGCCCTGGCCGGGGAGCCCCTCAGTGTAGTTGTTCTGGTGGGCTGGTGGTACTGCTCTGTAAGAGAGGTGAGGTAAGAGTGCTGGAGGCTCAGAATCATGGAGATGGGCTCTACAGAAGTCCTGTTTGCAGAGCAAAGGGAATCCAGCAACCAGCCAGCCTTCCCCCCACACCTGTGCAATCAATAGCTCCGCCCCCACACCTGTGCAATCAGTTGCTCCACCCTCCACACCTGTGCAATCACTAGCCCCACACCTGTGCAATCACTAGCTCCGCCCAGCTCCCTTCGCTTTCTGCCCTGCGTAGCAAGTTCTAGGATCTACCTCAAGCTATGCAGTTATTTGCCAGTGAGTAGCAGAAACTGCCAGCTCAGATGGCATTGATGCAGACAGTGGGAGCTGGGAGTCATCTCGCCAGTGAGAAGTGTCAGCAGCATCCAGACCCTGGGATTAAATGCAGGTCCCTGGATTCTCCCACATCCTAGGGCTGGGGAAGGCTTTCTCTGCCACTCCACTGAAGCTAGTCAGTGAATGCTTCTCCTGCTTTCTCTGTTCTCCTGTCCTCTCACTATGTATAATCTGACCCGATAATCCTGCTCCGACACCTGAGTGTCCCACAGGTACATAACACTTTGCCTGGCCATCTCCCCCTATTAAAAATACAAGTTTTTTTTCTCTCCTATGGGTATGTCCCCACCTATGGCATTTATTTACTTGTTTGTTTTTCATTTTTGCATGTGTATGTATTTGTATATGTGGATATATACATATATGTGTGGGTACATGTGAAGGCCAAAGGTCAGTGTTCAGTAGCTTTTTGTAAGCTTTATTAATTAATTAATTAATTTTGTGTGTGTTGCATGTGCGTGGGTGGGTATTAGAGGGCGCTGTATGTCCCTGTGGAGGACCAAGGGTGATTTCAGGAATCATCCTGGATTACTTCTACCTCCTTTTTTGCTTCACTCTGGGGATTTCCCAGGCTCCAGGTGGGAAGTGCAGGACCCAATGGTTCTGCTTGGCGTTTTTTTTTTTTTTAGGACCTGGGATCCGAACTCAGGTCCTTCTGCTTCCAAGGCTTAGTCTTATGCCTCTGAGCTATCTCTCCTGCCCTCGCTTGCTTATTTATTCATTTACATATTTATTGTGTGTCTGTGTGTGGGGACTCAGGTGGCAATCAGAGGCCAAGTTTTTCGAGAGTTGATTTTCTCCATCCACCATTCCAGGAATTGAACTCGGGTTGACAAACTGTTATTCAGGAAGTGCCTTTTACCTACTGAGCCATCTTGCTAGTCCGCTTATCACTTAACACTTAATTTATTTGTTGTTATTATTGTGTGTGTGTGTGTGTGTGTGTGATGGTATATGTGTGGAAGGCATTTATGTGAATTTGGGGTATCAAACAGGCCTTCAGGTTTGCCCAGGCAAGCACCTTTAGCTGCTGAGCCCCTTCATCGCTTTTTGACATGCTGTGTGATTTTGTGGCTTATAGTCTATCTTTCCCTGCTTGGAATGTCTGCTTCATTTATTGCTATATCCCAAGCCCCGTCGGGCTGTCCTCTGCTGCAGAGTAGGACATCCATAAATACTTGTTGAATGAGTGACTAAAACACCTTCACATAGCACAAATATGTCCCAAAGGGTACTGTAACTTGTGTCCTGTACTCAAAATGCACCTTGGAACTCTTCCTAAATGAACATAGGTTTTCTGCCCAGGCCTCTCCCAAGCCGCCATGTTTTCTGTGGTTTCAAGATTTTCTGTGTCATCACAAGCCCTGGCTAGAGCCTGATGAGTAAGGAAGAGTCCAGGCAGGGCCAAGAGCTGAGATGTTGAAATCGGTTGAGCACTTCCCCATTTCCAAATCGGAGCCGCCTCTTTGGCAATCTTCTTAGATCTCCATTTAAGCCTTAGCTCTCTGTTTTCAACTAGTCCTGGGAATTGTATGCCCTACAGATAATTCCACTCAACTAACTCTTGTTCCTGAATTATCACTTTTTCTTTCATTGTTTAATTAATGATGCTTCTGAAAGTTACTGTCGACAGGTTTTCCACAGTTTTCCTTTTGGTCTCTGCGGTTTTGCCAAGTGTCAACTGTTGCTATTAGATTTTTCTCTCTTGGGTGTTTTGCTGGGGATTGAATCCCCGTGTGCCAGGCGAAGGCTGTAACGCCGAGCTGCACTTCAGCCTTTCGGTTAGTGATTTCTGTCTTGATCTGGCATGAAACAGAAGTGTTAGTGTCTTTGCTGTACCTTTAATATTTGCGCAGAACCTTGTAAGTGACTTTGCTCTTGCCTTTTTCTGGGCGAGCAGCAAACAACTTTCTGATCTCTCATGAGTGTTTGCTGGTCCTGACCTCTTTCATCTTTTTTTGTACAATTACCTGGAATTAGTAAAATTGCTTCCACAGCTTACCAAAAAGGGTTTCTCTAATGGTAGGTAGAATCCTAAGCACCTAGGCTTAAGAACCCAACCTTGAATGTCGGCATCCACTCAGGTGATTCTTGGCAATTAAAAAGATGCGTGTAGGGCTGGAGAGATGGCTCAAGGGTTAAAGCTTCTGCTTTGCAAGCAGAAGAACCTGGGTTCGGATGGCGGATCCCACGTAAAAAACAGAAATGTCAGTGGCCTGTTTTTCCAACTCTGGAAGACGGATCCTGGGAAATCCCAGAAGGAAGCAAAAAAGGGATAGAACTAATCCAGGATTGTCACTCTTGGGCCTCCACAGGTACACACAGTGCCCTCTAACACCACACAAACACACACACACTCATACACACACAACATGTGTATCTGTGGAGAAGTTCAGTCATATAAAAGTTCTGGAGACTGATATAGTGCAATAGGTAAGGCACTTGCTCGAACATCAACCTGAGCTTGATCCTAGGATGTGTGCAAGGTGGAAGGAGAGAAGTGGCTTTAAAAATTGTTCTTGGATCTCCACTCATGAGCTATGGTATATGTGCCTGTGCTCTTTCTTTTTTCTTTTTTTTTTTTTAATTTTTTTATTATTTATTCAATTGTGCGTGTATGCATATGTATGTGCGTGCATACGTATGTGTGTGTCTATGTGTGTGTAGAACTACGGATGAATTCGGGAACCACCATGGACCGCCTCCACCTCCTTCTTCTTTTACTCTGCCCCGGGATTCACAGGCTGTGCCCTACCAGGACCAGAAGCGCAGGCCGCCCCCGCTTCCGCCTGGTGTCTATACGTGGGATCTGGGATCCGAACTCAGGACCTTCCGCCTGCAAGGCAGAGGCTTAACCCTCTGAGCCACCTCTCCAGCCCCTGTGCTCTTTCTTTATCTCTCCTTTTCTCTAAAATGATTGATAAGGGTGGGAGAGATGGCTCAGGGGTTAAGTCAGAGGCCTCCTGAGTTTGGATTCCAGATCCCATATAAAAATGCCAGGTGGAAATGAAGGCAGCCTGTACTTCTAGTCCTTGAAAGTAGGGCCTGGAAAACTCCAGAGCAAAGCAAATAGGAGGTAGAAGCAATCCAGGGTGATTCCTGATGTCATCCTTGGGCCTTTACAAGCACACAGACTTACACACAGACATAGATACAGACACACACCAAATAATAAAAATGTTTAAATGATTGATAAATAGATATCTAGATATCTACATAGATAGATAGATAGTATGCAAAATCATCTGAGGGTAGGTGTAGGCAAAGACCTTGGATTTAATTATTTCTGCTGATTCATTTTTTTCCTTTGCTGCTAGGGGTTAAATGTAGTGCTTCTTGCACTCAAGGCAGAATACTGCCGGTGAACTAGTCTTGCCCCAAATGTCTGACTATTGTTGACCATGATTTGTGCCTAATTTAGAATTATTCAAATTCTTCGAAAGTTGATGTGTAAACCCTCATCGCAACTGATAGTACTGGAGTGTTAGTTGACCAAATAAACAGAAAAGGCGGGGGATGAGGTTCAGTGGTACACTGAGTATGTTTAACATGCACGGGGTCACGAAATACCCTACGAAGCAAAAAGCTAATGTTTTAGTTTGTTTTCTACTTTTAAAAATTATTTAACTTATTTAAAGAAGAAGGAGAGATGCACACGTATGTGCGTGGCACGTATGAGGAGTTCAGAGGACAACTGTCAGAAGTCAGTTCTCTACCTAAGGTGGGCTTCTAGGGATCAAACTCAGGTCGCCAGGTTGGTAACAGGCACTTTGTCCACTGAGACTTCTTGCTGGCCCAACCCCTCCCCCCTTTTTTGAGGCAGGGTCTCATTCTGGCCCAGGCTGTCCTCAGACTCATGGTGATTCTCCTGCCTCAGTCTCTCCAGGTCCAGCCAATTATTTTATCACTTGTCATATGTATGGAATGGGATTGTATATTAGAGATGAATAGCATGCAAGTGTGAAATTGGATTTGTCTTCAATAACATATTATATAGGGATTCTGTCTCAAGAAATCAACAAATCAGAAAACACCACCACAAACCCAAACTGATCAAGCAAACAAAACCAAAAAACTAGAGGGAGCCGTTGGTAATTGGTAATTATTTACCAACAAGTAGAAATAGCATCAAAGTAGTTTATACTTCATATATTGAAAGGGCTTTATTTTTTTGTGTAGACAAAAGCCTCAATTTCTTTTATAGTGTGCACCGCCATAACCAAGCAACGTTCTGTGTGAGTGTGCGTATGTGCATGCACGCGTGTGTGTGTGTGCACACCTGTGCCATGGTGTGTTTATGGTGTGTTTGAAGGAATTAGTTTGCTCTGCTAGGTGGGCTTTCTAGATAAAATTCAGCTCTTTATGCTTGGCAGCAAGGTCCTGTATCAACTGAGCTATCTTGCCATTCCTGACCTTGAACTCGTGGTCCCCCTGCCCCATGGACCTGTTGACATCCTCACATCCTTCATCCCTCAGTGATGAATCTAAAAAGAAAAGAAAAAGGAAAAAAAGAGGGGAGCAGATAAAAGTGGTGCGCTCTTGTGTTTTCGTGAAGCAGTAGAAAACTTCGGTTTCAAGATCTCGCCAGCCCGAGGCCTGGGTTGAGGTCGGACAGAGGTTTGCGCGGCCGGTGTTTTGCAATCACGGCGTAGAAACAGCAGCAGCCGCAGCTGTAGTGGCTGCTGTGTCAACATTGCTGGAGCCCTGTAGGGTGATCAAATTTATCGTTGCTTAATTAGGTCAAATGGTATGGTTTTTTTTGGCTCTACCAAGCTGGGTGGATTTTCCAAAGGGATATATGTATATATGCACACACATAGAATGTCTAAAGTTTTTCTAATTATTTAGATTTTGTTTTTAATATTTTTCATGAGAAAGGATAGCTTAGTGAGTACCTATCGCTATCACCTGGGAAAATGAGGTGACCGCGCCCCAGCAATCGTCAGGCAGTGTACCTTGGATGGTAGCAAGGGAATCTGTCACAGTAACGCACACCTGCAACCCCACAACCCCAACACTTGCAGGCTGGGAGAGGAGGGTCTTGAGTTGAGACCACCACTTCTGAAGAGCAGATTCTACCTTTTTTTCCCCTCAGTTGACAGGGTTGGAAGCAAGGTACCAGCGTCTCCAGTAACATGCCCACAGGAATTGGTGGTCAGAATCCAGGCCCCTGTAAGGCTCCCCAAACAAAGTTAGGCTTGGAAAACCTCTGGACCTTGGGGCAGCCAAGATCTGGCACAGGCTTTTTTTTTAAATAAGTGGCAACCCGCTAGGGTGCGGGGTAGGTTAAGAGCAATCATCGGTTTTCCATGGGATAATTTGTCTTCCAGGAAGCATTTCATAAAGTCTGGAGACATTTTGGTTGCTGTATTATGGTGGGATTTGGGGCTGGGGTGCTCCTGGCACAGGGTTGGGAGGAGGTATGATGCTTAACGTCCTACGCCCTCAGATCATCCTGTGGGGGTGAGTGAGTGTGTGTGTGTGTGTGTATGTACACGTATGTACCAGTGTGCATTTGCATGTGTTTGCACCTGTGGAGACTCAAGGATGACTTCAGGAATTAAAACATCAGGAATTTATTATTTCCCAGGCTCTGCCTGGTTGATCTGGGATCTGAACTTGGGTCCTCTTGCCTGTGAGGCAGAGGCTTTAACTCCCGAACCATCTCTCCAGCTCTTCCCTTTGTTTTTAATACTAGTTTCTCCTTTGAGATACAAAGGGTGAGGAAGTCAGTGACAAAATGGAATTGTTTTCTGTTCTGAGGATGCAAATGCTGGCTGGCGACTTGGTAGAGAAGCGCGCACTGCAACGGTTTGTTTTTCTGTTGATAGTACTTAATAGCGGTCATTTTACTCTTTCTTTCTCAGACCAAAGACTTTTTTAAAGCAGCTCCTGGTATCACCAAAACTCTCCTAGGGTTTGTGATAGTTTTTTTTTTTTTTCTTAGGGATTTCTTGGTATTTACAAATTTCTGAGAGAGCTAGTAGCCTTCAAGAATGTTTGCTGATAGGATATTTTCAGATTTAATGAAGATAACTGAAGTTGAAAGAGTCCAGGTAAGGTAGAACCAAGTTGTCCTATCTAAGCCAGTACACGGACTTCCTGTAAAATGATGCAAAGTGTTTGGAGAGTGCTGTCAACTCCTAGGGGGAGAGGAGCTCTATTAAATGAACGTGCGCAGAGATACAGCTCACTGTCAACATCTTTGAGAAAACAGCCAACATTCAAGGATGACTAGAAACCAACCCAGTGCCCTAGGCAGATATTTTCCTTTGAAGAAGCATTTCAGTCAACATTTGATGTCCTGGAGATTTGAAGCAGAGAGTAAATTCGTGTGTTCCTGGTTGTTTACCTCGTTTCCAGAAGAAATGAATGATGGCCATGCATGGTGATACACACCAGTGTTCCCGGCCCCGGGAGGCAGAGACAGAAGTCTGAAGCAAGCCTGACGAGCACAGTGAGTTCCAGGTGTCGTAGTGAAGTGAGGTCTCAGAAACAGAAACACCAACAAAACTTAATAATAATCAAAAGCCTGGGGATGGAGCTCCTAGGGGAGTGAATGAGTGCTCTCCTAAAGTTGACCTGGGTTCAACTGTGCCCTGTTGTAGTGGAAATGAAATACTATTATATGTTACGAGCGACTGTATTTTTTCCTCCGTTATAAAGTACCTTCAGATTTATTTGTATTGTGTGTGTGCGTGTGTGTATAATATATATACATGTTCATGAAAACGTGTACACATGTGGATGCAATTATGTGTGTGTACATTAGTGTAGACGCCAGAGAATACATTGGGGTGTTTTCTGCTATTGCTTGCCACCTCTTTGTGTGTGTGTGTGTGTGTGTGTGTGTGTGTGTGTGTGTGTGTGTTCAAGAAGGTACTTGAGGTTGTGCCTGTGGAGGCCCAAGGGTGACATCAGGAATCATCCTGACTGGCTCTCCCTGCTTACTGCTTTGCTCTTCCCTCTGCAGTTGGAAGTGCAGGCCGATGCCATATTCACTCAGCATTTTTATGTGGGTTCTGGGGAACCAAACTCAGATCCTTTTGCGTTTGAGGCAAAGGTTTTAATCACTAAACCATCGTCTCTCCAGCCCTCCACCTGATTTGAGCTCATTGATTTGGCTGGACTGGTTTGGCCTGTTTCCATCTCCCCACCCCCAGCTTACTTGGGGGAGACCTGAATTCAGGTCCTCGTGGCTGTCCAGCAGCCACTTTGCCAAAGGAGCCATCTCCCCACTCCCGTTCCAATTCAATAGATGGGAAAATGGAGCGTACGGAGATGATGGGAAATTCTCCCGTGACCTTTTGTGTCGCGCCAAGTCATTTAAGGTCACAGCAGTTGTACCGATTCCTTGTGGGATCAGATTAAGAACTGCCTGTCCTAGTTTCTTCCTCCAGCAGGGTGGAGAGAATGTCGTGGGCACCGTTATGCTTGGAGTGTCTCGCCATTACTCCTTGAACATTCGAAGTGGACCCCAGGTATCTTCGTTCTCGCCCACACCAGCTGTTGCAGGTGTCTGGTCAGGGAGTTCATTCAGAGTCTCTAGAATCTTCTTGTTTAAGCAGGCCTAGTTTTTCCTTCTCCAAAGCTTGATTTTCAGGCTCTAGAGGTAACAATTAGACTTCACTCTGACTCTTGGCTTTTCATTTTTTAATCTCTCTATCTCCATCTCCCTGTTCTGACGTCGGCACCGAGCTCTCGATTGCTGCAGTCGCTTCTCTCCTGGATCTCGCAAGAGATCCCCACATTGGTGTCTCTCAACTATATTTATAATATATAAATATCAGTGATATCTTTGATAAGATATCAAAAATTGGGGCTGGAGAGATGGCTCAGGAGTTAAGTCTCTGCCTAGATAGCAGAAAATCCTGAGTCCAGATTCTGAATCCCACGTAAAAACGACAGGCGGAAATGACCCTGGCCTACATCTCTTCTTCCTTCTTCCCTCCCTCCCTCCCTCCTCCCTCCCTCCCTCCCTCCCTCCCTCCCTTCCTCCCTCCCTCCCTCCCTCCCACTTTCTTTTTCTTTCTTTCAGAGTAAGGTAGAGTTTATTAGAGGAGAACTCATGGATTCCAGGAATCCATGGAGGGCAAGGAGCTAGAAAAGAACTCATGGCCTCCTGATGTAAAGTACCGTGAGGGGCAGGTCCCCAGTGGTCTACATTTCTAATTCTGCAAGGCAGAGCCTGGGAAATCCCAGAGTGAAGCAAAGAGGAAGTAACACAATTCAGGCTTTTTCCTAAAGTCACACTTGGGCCTCCACAGGTACACCCAGTGCCCTCTGATGCACACACGCACACACACGCACACACAGATACACAGATATAAAAAAATAAAATGTTACAAATTGTCATAATTAATCTAAGATGCTCCATGATTTTTCCCGTCTTGAATAATGATTTCAAGTTTGCTATCAACTCTTCTGAAAAATTTTCTTTTTCTTTCTTTCTTTCTTTCTTTCTTTCTTTCTTTCTTTCTTTCTTTCTTTCTTTCTTTCTTTCTTTCTTTCTTTCTCTCTCTCTTTCTCTCTCTCTGTCTCTCTATCTCTCCATCTCTCTTTCTCGTGTTAATTACTCCAGCTATCATTTATCCTTTGGGTGATGCAGGTTCTGTGTCAGGCATTGAAGATAGAAAATACGCGTGAATACTGAATTGTAAAGACACTGACATGTAGCAAAAAAGTTCATTGTACTTTCTGTGATCCATATGCTTATTTGTTTATCCATCGATGCATTGAAAACTATCTATTTTGTGAGGAATGAGAAAAGATTCCTATTTTATTTATTTACTCAGTATTTGCTCATTATTTACGTGTGTGTGTGTGTGTGTGTGTGTGTGTGTGTGTGTGTGTGTCAGAGGGTACTATGTGTCCCTGTGGAGGACCAAGGGTGACTTTGGGAATCATTCTGGATTACTGCTACCTTCTTCTTGCTTCCCTCTGGGATTTCCCAGGCTCTGCCCACTAGGGCCAGAAGTGCAGGCCACTGCTCTTTCTGCCTGGTGTTTTTACAAGGGACATGGGATCAGAATTCAGAACCTTCTGTTTGTGAGACAGAACCTTAACCCCTGAGCCATCTCACCAGTCCAAAGATTCTTATTTTAAAGGTGCTATCTGTGGTCTACTGCAGAGAGGCTAAGTATTACGGAATATTTTAGTTGTTATGATTGGAAGAAGTTTCACTTGGTGAGATAAGACAGGGAGGGAGATTGAAGATGTCTCAAAGATAAGATGTTTAACACACTTAATCCTTGCGTGCATGTATCAAGTCCTGTTAAGCACTTTGCAACAATTATTTGGCTTAATCTGTAAGAGCACATCATGAAGTACACACAGAAATTGTCCTTGTTTACAGATGTGGGGCTGAGGTATGAGAAGTTAGGTAACTTGTCTTATATTGCATAGTTAAAGGACAGAGTCAGGATTCTAGCCTAGGCAATTTTGTTCTAGAATTGCATCATTCTTCAAGGAGTATTGAAAGAGATTTGGAGGTGTTAAAGAAAAAAGGTCTTTGCCATTTTGGGGGGAATCCCTGAACCTCAGAAAGAAGAGAAATGAGCTAAGAACACAAGAACCTTGATTCCAAGGATTTTATCTTTTGGGCAAGACATTTTATGGAAAACAAAGAAAGGAGGTGGGAAGATAACTCAGTGGTTAAAGTCCTTGCCTCCAAAGCAAAGGGACCTGAGTTCAGATCCCCAGATCCCATGTAAAAATGCCAGGCAGATGTGGTGACACGTTTGCAATTCTAGACTTTTAAGGTAGAATCCCCAGAGTTAACTAGACTAATCCCAGTGCAGTGCTGTGGGTTTAATTACAGATCTATGATTTCTGATATCACCATCATCACCCTTGGGTCTTTACAGATGCACACTCAAGAGCACTCTTACATGGACTTCCACAAACAAATGCACACCTGTTCGCATGGAAACACACACACACACATGCACAAACACACATATTCATGCTTCTCCCCCCATATATGTGGAAACTTTAAAAAGAAAAATGGAAACTTAAAAAAAAAATAAGGCAGTAGAGACAGCAAGATAGCTCAGTGGGTAAGTTGCCTATTTGCAAACTCAGCAACCTGAGTTCAATCCCTGAAGCCCACACAGTAGAAAGAAAGTTGACCTCTGATTTCCACCATATCCCAAGGCATGCATATACATACCTTCTCGCTCTCTCTCTTAAATAAATGAAATGTGTTTTTAGAAGGCAGGAAAAATCAGGTAAGTTCTAATTTTCTAAAGAACTTTGTTAGCTTTTTGTTTACACTGTTCCAAAGCACTGTCACGGAACCTAGGCTGATTTGGAACTTGCTGGGTAGCTAAATTTAACCTTGAATTCCTAATCCCCCTGCCTCCACCTCCCAAATACAGGGATTGCAGGCATACCTATTAGCTTGTGTAGTATGTTCGTATTCTTCTCATGTAGTATTTCTGGGATAATTTTGTAATTCTGTGTGCTTCTGTGCCTCGTATTTCTTCCTCCACAAGGAACCACGCTTAGTTCTGCAGAGTCTACAAATTGATGGCATTGTCCTGAATTGAAGGTCCCTTCTGGCCCTACCTGCCTCTGCAGCAAAGTTCCATTTACAGCATGAAGCTTTGCTGCACTGCCCCTTTCACATCTGTTGCGCGCTCTTCTGCAGAGAGGAGACGTGCATCAGAAAGCGTCCCTTTATTTACCATGTTTCTCAGCTGCGTGTGTTCTGTGACTCTGAGAGTGCCGTGACTTATGGTAGAAGGAGTCGTACATTTATTTCATTCCTCATGCTGGCCTGAATACACCCAGGCCTGTTCTTACCGTCCTAGGCCTTCTGGCATTCTTGACATTTCTTAGAGCTTCTCTTCTGAGTTCTGGCCTGTTGACAGTGGTGGAAGTCATGGAGGAAGGAGGCATTGTTTGCATTCAGAGAGATTCTCTCCTGCATTTGTCTCTTAAAAATTGATTGATTGATTGATTGATTGATTGATGAGAGAATGTGCATGCCATGGCACATGGTGGAGATCAAAGGACAATTTTTTGGAAATCAGTTCTCTCCTTTCACCAGGTGGGTATCTGGGGGGCTGAGTTCAGGTCACCGGGTTTGCGCCCAGGTACCTTACTTGTTGAGCTACCTGGCTGGCCCCTTAACTTTTTCTTAAAAAAAAAGAAATAGGCATATTTAACACTGTTCAAGCTCGCAGTTTATGTCTCATCCAATCATTCGTTTTGACTTAAAACAACAGAAATCGATTCTTTCATGATTCTGGACACCAGAAGTAAAGGCGCTGATAAGGTCAGGCTTCCTTCCTCGCGCCTTCCAAGTCTCCTGTTGTGTTACCTTGTCAGCAGGACTGCGGAGCTCTTCTGAGGACACGTTTGAGTGGCATCTGTTTGGTTCACTTACTTCTCCCCGCGCTCACCCAGAACTAACCTTTGGAACTGAGCTTTGGGAAGACCTTGTTCCCTAGCAGAGATCGCTCCTGCTTCACCGGTCTCTAAGTGTGGGATCTGTCTGTCTGTCTGCTTGGTGTAATCGAACCAGTAGACAGAAGAGAAGTAGAAATCAAAGTCCAAGTTTGCTTCAGTTTCTCTGACAAAGGAGATGGTTTTAATTCAGTTTTTGTTTATTTTATTTAATTATAGTTTTGGGTTTTTTTTTTGTTGTTGTTGTTGTTGGTTTGTTTTAGCAGAGTTTCACTGTTCTGACTAGGCTCCGGCCTTAAGATCATGAGTGATCTTCCTGCCTCTGCCTTCCCAGTGCTGGGATTCCGTGTGTGGTGTGTGTGTGTGTGTGTGTGTGCACATGCACGTGCATGCACATGCGTGTGTGCATTTAGGCATATTTATATATATTAGACACAGGGGCTCATGCAGTCTGGGATGGCCTGAAAGTCAATATATAACTGAGAATGACCTTCAACTTCTGATTCTCCTGCCAGCTCCCAAGTGCTAGGATCCCAGACATGTGCCACTATGTTGTTGATGTGGCGCTGGGGATTGAACCCAGCGCTCCTCTCGTGCTAAGCAAGCTCTCTACCAAGTGACCTACATCTCTTGTTCTGCACTTTTTTTTTTCTTTTCTGGATGCAGGATCCTACAGTAGTCCAGGCTGGTCTTGAACCTCCGGCAATCCTCTTTCCTCAGCTTCCTCTACAGGTGTGGTCCGCATGACCCGCTTGTACGTGTCTTGATCAATACTCGTCGGGGCTTGGGCCTCTGCACGCATATGGGAGTTTTCTGTGGCTGGGATCGGTGCTTAGGGCCTGTCCACGTGATGAAATAAATCACACACCGCGTAATAATGTGTGGGGCCACGACAGATGGCGTGCTGAGCTGTGGTCCTGGAGACTCTATTGCGCAGTGCCGCCCCGGCATCTCAGCGTGTCAGCGCACTCCGCAGGGCTCATGTGATGGTGACATCCGCAGTGACACATTATCATAGTCTCTCCTCCTCCCTCAAGCAGTGCTGACTGTGCTTCCCCAGCCTCTTCGAGGACATCTAGCAGCAGCAAGTCTCCCTTCTGCTGGGTTCTGAGGAATACGCTCCCTGCCCTCCAGCTGCCACGGTGTAGGGACTGAGCTCTGTCACCTTACTGTAGTGACATGTGTTTAGAACTGGGAGCCCAGGGGAAAGGATATCTGGGATGAGAGATTTTTCTCTTAGACTTTTTTGAGCTCTAATTTATATATCCCAAGAGTTATCATTTAAAGTGTAAAATTTGGGCTGGAAAGATGGCTCAGGGGTTAAGACTCTGTCTCATAAGCAGAAGGTTCTGAGTTGGGATCCTGAATTTCATGTAAAAACCTGCAGCGGCTGCTTAAACTTCTGACCCTGGTGGGCGGAGCCTGGGAAATCCCAGGGCCAAGCAAGGAGGTAGAGGCAATCCAGGATGATTCCCGAAGTCACCCTTGGTCCTCCACAGGGACACACAGTGCTCTCTGTCACACACACACACACACACACACACACACACACACACACACACACAATAAATAAAATTTAAAAAAACTAAAGTATAAAATTTAGGGGCTTTCTCTTGCCCCTCACGGAGTCTATGTCAGGAATCTGTGAGTTCTTTTCCAGTTCTCTTTCTTGCCCCTCTCGGAATCCATGTCTGTCAGTTTCATTCTTTCTCTCCTCTAATAAACTCTGCCTTCATCTTCAAAAAAATGTTAAAATTAGCTCATTTGGTACAGTGCTTGCCTGATATGTAAGACGCTCAGGGTTTGATCCTTAGTAGTGCTGAAACTGGTTGTTATAATTTAGTCTTTGAATAAACTCACTTAAATTTCGCTCCATTAATTTATTTTTATATTTTATTTATTTATTTATTCATTCATTCATTCATTCATTCATTTATTTGTGTGTGTGTATGTGTATGTATCTGAGGGCACTGTGTGTCCCTGTGGAGGACCAGGGAATTAGCCTGCATTGCTTCTACCTCCCTTTTTGCTCTACTCTAGGATTTCCCAGGCTCCGCCCACCGGGGCCGGAAGTGCTCAGGCCACCATTTCTGCCTGGTGGTTTTATGTGAGACCTGGCAACCGAACTCAGGACCTTCTGCTTCTAAGACAGGATCTGCAGTGGACAAGACCAATAGTTTCAGATGTTCAGAAGGCTGAGGCAGGACGATTACTCGAGCCTAGGAGTTAGGGGCCAGCCTGGGTTGGCCATACAGTGAAACCTTATCTCAAACATAATTGATAGTGAAATAAATGAGATCTTTAGTCTGCACCCCAGTCCCAGAGCTGGTGCCCCCTGTGATTTCATATCAGATGGGCTCCTTATTGGGCTCTGCATCCTTTTCCATTACTCCATATTGTCCTCCTGTCTGCTTCTATCCATTATTTCTTAGACTAGCTTCCATCCATTATTTCTTAGACTAGCTTAAACAGTTCCTCCTCTCTTAAAGGCCGCTGGTTCCCTCTGGATTCCTCTAGAACTTGGCTCTGATAGGTCTTATGCTACATTGCTGTTCACTGTGTTCAGAGCAGATAAATGTTTCAAGGCTGAAATGTTGTCTGTTGAACAAGTAAATGATTGATTAGGGCCAAAGCAGAAAAACCTTAAATATGATGGTAGGTTTATGAACCTCATCATCTCAAAACATTGAATGTTTTGAAATAAACATTATGTTCGGTGATATTTAAATGTTGTATGTGTAGAGGCTGCATGGAGGTGCTGGAAATGAAGGAGGACAAGTATTGGTTAAAACGTCTGATGCCTAAAAAAATGACCCGTTTTATCTGAAAATAGATGTAGTGTATTGCCTAGCAATTCCACTGATAGGAATGCAAACAACAGAAATGTACACCGAATATCAGAATATCAGAAGTTGGGCCAGCAAGGTTGTCTCACTGGGACCAGGCACTCGTGGCACAAGCCTGGTAAGTTTGATCCCCCAGAACCCATGAAGAGGTGGAGGAGAGAATCTACTCCATTTTAGTTTTCCTCTGACCTCCACACATGCAATGTGTCACACAAACATGAATAATAAATAATATAAATAATATATAATATAAATAATAAATAATATAAATAATAAAAATAAATAAAAAATTTAAAAATTAAAAAAAGTCCTTCATCCATAATATTCATCCATAGTAGGATGAATGACAACGTTGTGGCATGTTCAACTGTGGATTCTTTCTATGAGAATAAGCAATTCCTTCACGCAAAGCTGCTCAAGGCTCATCAAACATCATGTTCAATAAAAGAAAACCTGACTAATAGTGTATGTGTGGCAAAAGTTGTTTTATAGTAAGTTTAAACTGTGACAAGATTAATCTCTGGTGTTAGACTGCAGAGCAAGTGGGGAATTTCACTGTGGGTGCCAATGATAAAGAGATGCTCAGGAGACTTCTGGGGTGCTACCTACGTTTATGTTCAGCTCTCAGTGCAACATGGGAAATGGATCTCTGCACACACCTTTGAGGAATTATCTAGTGAAGGCAGGTGTCATAGTTAGGCACAGGTGTCAACTTGACAGTCGAGGGTTTGAGCTCTGGGCACATTTGTAGAGAATTAGTACTTGAGTTAAGCCCAGAGCAAACTGTACAGGAGATTGTTTAGCTGATGGGGAAGGCCCAGCCCATGGTGGGTGGGACTAAGCCCTGGATAAATCACAGAGAGTTGGCATCCTTTTGTACACTTGGCCAGACCTGCTGGTCTGGCAAGCTATTACGTAGAGATGGTGTGGCCATTTCCCTCGGCCCTGGTGTTGGTGCACGCTCTCCGTCAAGCTGGACTGAGAACTGTAACCGGACTATCATACGAAAATAAACCCCTTGTTCCCTTAAGCCCTTTGATGGTCATTTATCAGCAGCCATGCAGGCGGACTGCTACAGCAGACTTCTGCGCAAACCTATGGGAGCCTGACTTCCTTGCTTTAATCGAAGTGGGGAGAGGTACCTATCATGGGCATTCCCTGGCAGGTGGTGTGTTTAAAGATGTGGCTGTATGAAGATGGCTGGTGTGGGTTCTCCCCGTCTGCTCTTGACTTTGGTTGTGGTGTGGCTAGTCCTTGGTATCTGCTGTAGTGTGAACTTCTGTTACGACAGACTGTAGCATGGGACTGTAAGATGAATAAAACCGCTTGTTCCTTGAAGGTGTTTGGGTTGGGCATTTGTTTCAGCAGTAGGGTATGCAAGTAAACAACAAGGATGTTCAGTTGAAGGCTTATTGAAGGACAGTCTCAGCATATGCACTCTTTTTATGTTATGCCTAAGTGAAAAATTATTTTTTAAACTTTATTTATTCATTCATTGTGTGTGTATGTGTGTGTGTGTGTGTGTGTGTGTGAGAGAGAGAGAGAGAGAGAGAGAGAGAGAGAGAGAGAGAAAGAGAGAGGGCATGTGTGTCCCTGTGGAGGACCAAGGGTGACTGGATTGCTTCTACCTCCTTCTAACTTCATTCTGGGATTTCCCAGCTTCCACGAACCAGAGCTGGAAGTGGGCCACTGCCATTTCCATCTAGCGTTTTTTACGTGGGACCAGGGATCTGAACTCAGGACCTTCTGCTTGTAAGGCAGAGTCTTAACCCCTGAGCCGTCTCTCCAGTTCCATGAAAAATGATTTTTCAAATAGGAAGTATATAGTAACAATAAATGAATAATTAAAAAAAAAAAACCTTTGCTTTAGAAAGTGCATGCCAATTAAATGAAAAAGTAAAAGGAGGAATCAGTGAATATTAGATACAAGATCCTGAGTCATTAATTTTGCCCTGTCATCTCGGTATTTCCTTCTTTAAAAAATATCTTTATGTAAGGGGGGAAGGACCACTCGCCAGACTCCCTCCTTCTTTCCTCTTCGTCAGGGGCTCGTGCGTCCCGTGCCGGCCTGTTTCTGATCCTCCTCAGTGCTGGGATTGTTGATCCGTCATCGTGCCTGGCCGACTGGGGATTTCTTACCTGCATGTTTGCTGTAAATGTGATAGCTGCCGTGGTTGCATTTTATTTTGTGGCACCCAAGCCACACCATGGCACCTCGTTTTATTTCATTTTTAGAACACTCATTGTTAAAACAAATTTATGAGGGTTTTTTTTTTTTTTTTTTTCTTTTGAGAGGACTGTATTGAGTCAGGTTTCATGTGTACCATGACGGCTTCAAACTTCCTGTAGAGCCGAGAATGGTCTTGAACTCCTGACGTTTGAGTGGTCTGAGCCTTCCAGTACTGGGGTTCCAGGTGTATCACCTGGTTAGGCTCTCAGGGCTCCTTCTCGTCCTCCTCCTCCAGATGAGGAGGCAAAGCCCAGAGGAATTTAATTTTCTCTGTGTCAGACTGGTGAATGCCTAATGTACTTTTATTGTACTTTTTGCCATAACTCAGGGGCGCTGCTAGTTGGCAGTTGTACTTGGATTTTTTTTTTTTTAAGTCTGGGGACAGAGAGCATCAGAAAGAGGCTGTCACAGAGGGAGGGGGGAGTAGCGAGTTGGCTACGTGGAAACCCACAGTGGGAGCTTTGTGGCCACCAACTACGAGCAAGCAGAGATTTCTTGGCAAACCAGCTAGACCTACTCTTCTTTTGTTATTTTTCTGCCTAAGTAATTAAGTCTTAAGTACAAATTAAGCCACCTGGAGCTAGCATAGAGAGATTGCATTGTCTTGATTAAGTTGTGATTGAAAGTCTTCTGGGCCGTGGTCCTAGCGTTTGGCAGAGCTCAGCTTTCCTAAGTGGCCGCGGAGTTGGCCAGCATATTTTCAGCTGGACTGGACCACAGGGGCTTTTTGCTCTGACGTTATTGCCTCGGTGCAGAGCTGTGAGCCTGTGTGTGTGCAGTGCGGGCTTCTCCGAGATGGCTGCTCTAACATCCTGGTTCTACAGAGACGCATATATACCTGCGGAGTTAAACACTTTACCCTAAAATGCACAGCTACTCAGAGCAAAACAGACCCAAGACAGAGAGAGAGAGAGAGAGAGAGAGAGAGAGAGAGAGAGAGAACTTTGTAGCCCAACTAAACTTTGAACTAATGGTCTTCAATGTGCTGGGATTATGGTATACCACCACAATGACTGGTTATACCTGTCATTACCCTCAAGAGTAATATCACTCTAGATCTCTCTTTTGGGGTGAAAGCCACCTCTTGAGGAAAGCAAAAGGTTATATTAGTTTGATGCCAGAATAATGTCCCCGAGGTCTCAGGGGAGCCTTTTCAAACTGTATGATTTGGGTCAGTAATACATTTCCTATGGACGTGGTTTATGTCCCATTTAAAAATTGAGGCAGCATGCAGTGGTTCTATTTGCAGAAAGAGTTAATTACTTCTAATCTTTTGATCCTTGTCACACTGCTATGTAGTAATACACTAAAGAATTTTCAGAAAGCAAATGCTGGGGACTTAATGTTGCTCCTTGACTAAAGCATTCCATTTTGTGGAGTTCGGCTCCTGGTATGTATGCTGGCCAGAAAATGCTGTTTTAGAGGATGGGAGATGCGTCTGCTAAGGCAAAATAGTGGTGGTGTGGACAGGAGATGGGCTTTATTCTTGTCAGAAGCTTTGCTCTTTATTGCTGTAGGTACCGAGTTCCTGGATCCAAAATTGGGAGAAAGAACTTTTACCGGGCAAGTATTGTTCGATTGCTTGTTTATTTTTACTAACATAGTGATTTCTACAAACAGAAGCAAACTTGAAAATGTTTATTTTAGCTGTCTACTTAGAACTACGATTTAAATAGCTTTTTCTGTGTGTGTGTGTGTGTGTGTGTGTGTGTGTGTGTGTGTGTGTGTGTGTATGTGTGTGTGTTTTATTGTGTGTGTCTGTGTGTATCAGAGGGTGCTGGGCATGCCTGTGGAGGCCTAAGGGTGACTTCAGAATTACCCTGGATTGTTTCTCTCTCCTTTTTATTTTGTTCTGGAGTTCCCCAGATTCTGCCTTCCAGGGCCACTGCCATTTCCCCTGGCATTTTTGCATGGGATCCAGGATCCAAGTCTGAGACCTTCTGCTTTTGAGGCAGAATCTCAACCCCTAAGTCATCTCTCCAAACCCAGGTTTTGCGCTTTGAGACAGCTGTAAAACTGCCTCAGCTTCCGCCTTAGCTGCTCCAGTACTGGTATTGCAAGCATCCACCATTATATCCTGCTTCAGTATTTTAATTCAGTTATATTGCTTTACTGAATTATTTCAGACTTACTAAAAGGTACAGGGACTGGTTCACCAAACCCCTCTGTCTCCATAGCCAAGAGAAGGAATAAAGCATTAAAGAGGTCACTGAAGCGCCCTCGTAACCTTTTCCAGGTCACTCCCTGTACATGGAGATGATTATCCCTTGCATGTCTATGTTTTTACTACATGTGCAACACATTTTTGGAGGGTGGCAGTACTGGGGCTTGAAGCCAGGGCCTCGCCCACGCTGGACAAGCACTGTAGCCTTCAGCTGTATCCCCCGTCCTCTTTTCCACTTTTTATTTTGAGCCAGTGTCTTGCTCATTTTTCCAGGTTTGCCCTGGACTCACTGCGAAGCCCAGGCTAACCTTGAGCTTGGAGTCCTTCTGCCTTCGCGTCCTGAGTGCTGGGCTGACAGGCGTGTCTCTTCGTGCCTGGCCTCCAGCCTTTGTATTTTGAAAAGTTAGAAATGTAGAGCCAAAGAACAGTCTTTTGTAACACTTAAAGAGTTTATGAAATTCACACTTCAGTGTCTATTCATGAAGATTTTCTTGAACATAATGCAAAGACCTACTGTCTGTGGCCAATTTTGCATATCACAGCAGATTTGAGTAGTTCTGATAGAAACCAGATGGCTCAAAAAAACCTAAAATAACTGACCATGACCCAGAACATTTGCCAACTCCTCATTAGCTTATGGACGGACACACATAAGCAGTAAATAATTGGACTAGAGAAAGAGTAGTATGTAATCTGGGGAGGAGGGGGCCGAAGTGGACAAAGGGCTGTATTTCTGAAACCCTGAGAGTCTCCTGTCCTTTCCTCTCACTGCAGATGAGCGATGCCTGACTCTTCCCCTCCCAGCATCTGTTCCCGAATGGTCACTCCTTACCAATCTGCTCTAGCTGCTTTTTCCGTTGCTTTCCTGTTCCCCACTCTTCCGTCTGCAACCCAACAAATTCCATCTGTCTGTGGCAGAAAGAAACACCCCAAGGACAGTCACATCCGTCTCTGGAAAGTACTTGACGTAAAAAGTAGGGTTCACCTGTGTCTCTGATTGGGCACGTTGTGTTCCTCTGAATTTTCCATGTTTCCTGACTCTTAGACTTCTGGCTTATTGTGTGCCAAGAGACTGCATCCATTTCAGCTGCAACAAGTGAAGACTAGCAACGAGTAACTGAGTGAATGATCTTTCAATATAAATTGCAGAAAGGAGATTTCCTTTTGTGTGTGTGTGTGTAAATGCGTAGGTAGGTGTGTGTAGAAGAGGGCCTGTGGAGGTCCAAAAGTGACTTTAGGAATCATCTTGGATTATACTACCTCCTTATTGCTTTGCTCTGGGGTTTCCTAGTCTCTGCCTTCCAGGACCAGAAGGGCACTGATGTTTGTACATGTGATCTGGGATCTGAACTCAGATCCTTCTGCTTGTGAGTCAAAGGCTTATTCCCTGAGCCATCTCTCCAGCCCTTTCAATTTTTTTTTGCATAATAAAAATAGCAGAAAATGTAATAATACTTCTTCCTTTAAAACAATTCTGTGCATATGTGTTGTGTGTGTGTGTTTGTGTGTGTGTGTGTGTGTGTGTGTGTGTGTGTGTGTGTGTGAATATGCTTACGTTCCTGCTCCACAGCACACATGTGGAGATCAGAAGACAACTTTGTGGAGTGGATTCTCTCTTTCACTTTTATATGGGTTCCAGGGATCAAACTCATGTTGTCAGCCTTGCATACAGCAGTCCAGCCACTGAGCCATTTTGCCAGCCCCTCTTCCTTGTTTCTACTTTCCCAAGTGAGAATTCTGTAGCTATGGTTGCAATGATTTCATCTTCCAAGGCTAACTGAAGAATGTGCAGTGCTAAGCCCCAGCCATAGTACTGAGGTCCATGGGGTTCTGAGCTGGGCTAGCACATCTGTTAGCTCCGAGACCTTGGAGTTCAGTTAACAAAGACAAAGAGAGCAGCTATTGCATGGGCCATCATGGTACCTGCCAAAAAAAAGAAAAGAAAAAGCAGAATTCAGAGATTAATTATACGGGATTAGTCTTCAGTAGTCTTACATTTCTAAGTAAGTGACATAAAACTGAAAAGCATAGAAAATGCTAAATGCTACGAGATGGGAAAAAAATCAAGGTAGAGCGTGAAAAAAGTTGCTGTAGAATTACCTAAGTAGTTGGAGTAGAGATAAAGGAGGGAGGCGATGGGAAGAAGGTGGCAGGAAAGCAACAAGGATTTGGAATGACGAAATGGGTATCGGATCATTCTAGGTCCCAGGGACAGCCCGAGCTGAGATACCAAGGCGGATGCACGTAAAGTGAACAGAGAGCCTAGAAGGCAGGAAGGGTGCCCAGCACAGAGGTGGTTTTGGGGTCTGGCTTGGCAAAGCCATTTATGAACTGACAGTGTATACCGAAACCTTCCTAGGCTGGGCTTTGCCCTTGGTTCTGCAAGAAGGCCAAGCTCCGAGGCCTTGACTTTTCCTATCTTGGCTGCATGTCACTAAAGCGGATTCGCTATCTCAGTACAAAAGATGTCTTACACAACATGCCAGAGAGCACCACGTTGTGCAACAGCCTTGTCTTTTTTGGTCACTTTCGAAGCAAGAGAAGCATCCGTGACTCTAGCAGAATGTGCTGTTTTGTGCTTGTGACTCTTGCACAGCGGAAGAGAGAGGCCAGAGTGGAAACCGTCGAGTGTGATGTGAGAAGTGGGGAGGAGGAGAATGATTCTCCAAGCCGCTTCGTTGGCGGTAGGGATGCGCTCAGTCAGCACGCAGCCTCTCGTGACGTGGCTTCCGCAGGGTCTTCCTCACTCAGGTATTGTTAAATGCTTTCAGCTGTAAAGTTGGTCCATGGACTGCAATGTTATTTAATGCCATGTAATAAAGTGTGCTCCAGATTGTGTTCATTGATGCTAAGTTGGTCAGTAACTAGAACTAGGGTTTGGGATGCTATTTTGGGAGTCTCCATGAAAGAACAGAAAGGTCTCCGTGTAAAGCCGTAGCCCTACATCAAAAACTCCCTGGGTTCAGTTCTATAAACCTCTCCTAGACCTGCAGATCACAGGAAGGTCTCAGTGTGATATTGTGTCCTGACACCCAAACACCGGGCTGGGGCTGGGCCTAAACATTCAGGTTCCCACCCCAGATCTGTAGAATAGTGTGTGTGTGTGTGTGTGTATGTGTGTGTGTGTGTGTGTGTGTGCGCGCGCGCACATGACTAGGAATTGAATTTAGGGCCACGGAGCTATATTTTCAGCCTGCTTTTTGCTCTTTCATTTTGAGACAGGGTTTTACGAAGTTTTCCTGGCCATCTTTGAACTCACGCTGTAGCACAAGCTGGCTTGAACCATACTTGGGATTACAGATGTGCACCGCTAGCTACCAGCTCTAGGAATCTGCATTTTGACCTCCACTCTTTGCTAAGTAATTCTTCTGTGTGTGTGTGTGTGTGTGTGTGTGTAAGCACATCAGAAGACATTCTGTCCCTTTGGAGGAACACAGTGACTTCAGGAGTCATCCTGGATTACTTTTACTTCCTTTTTGCTTCCCTCTGGGATTTCCCAGGCTCCACCCACTAGGACAGGAAGTTCAGGTCCCCTCCATTTCCAAATGCTATTTTTTAATGGGACTCAGGATCTGAAGTCAGGACCTTCTGTTTGCAAGGCAGATTTAACCCCTGAGCCATCCCTCCAGCCTTTAAGAAATTCCTCTGAAAAAGTTTTTCTCTGGTGGTAAAATATACACAATAGAAAATCTATCAATTTACCCCTTCTTACTGCAGTTCTGGGGAAAGAGCCGGGTACTGCATGCTGGGCAATGCCCCATCAGTGAGGTGCACTCCCAGCTCTCCATCATCTCTAAGAGTTAAATAATACTTCTGGACTTTATCCTTGGAGCCTGTGCACATCGCTGTGCAGCTGTCGCTCGTCCATGCAACAGTGTTCCCAAACTACAACTCATCGCACCCTTTCTGTCACCCTTGGTGATCACCACTCTCCTTTCTGCCTTTAGGAACTCGATGACGTCAGTACCTCATTATTTCTCTCCTTCCCTCCTGTTCTCTTCCCTCCCTCTTTCTCTTCCTTCTCTCTTCCTTCCTTCCTTCCTTCCTTCCTTCCTTCCTTCTTCCTTCTTCCTTCCTTCCTTCCTTCCCTCCTTCCTTCCTTTCTTCCTCCCTCTCTTCCTTCCTCCCTTTCTTCCTCCCTCCCTCTTCTTCCTCCCTTATTCCCTCCCCCTTCCCCTCCCTTCCTTTGTTACCTTCCCCCCTCCTTTCCTTCCTCTCCCCTCCCTTCCCCCCTTCCCATCTCCCTCCCTTCTCCTCCTCTCTCTCCCTTCTCTCTCCTCTCCTTCCTTCCTTCCTTCCTTCCTTCCTTCCTTCCTTCCTTCCTTCTTTCTTTCCTTCCTTCCTTCCCTCCTTCTTTCCCTCCTTCCTTCCACCATTCAAATGGCTTAGGTCAAGTGCCTTCTCATTGTGGTTATTTGTTATAGCAACTTTAGTATGAGAATGTTAATGTATTAAGTATTTTGTAAGTGTCCATGTGAGAAATACCTCCAAGGATAAAGTCCAGAAGTGCATTATCAGGTCGTCACTTCGTGTGATACAAGGCAGTGCAAAGCAAGGAAAGCAGCTAGGGATTCTGAGGGGTGTTCCTGGTGTATTTCACTCACGAGTGTCCCTTTGGTAGAGCCCCTAAATGAAAATTCACTCACTCTAGAGAAGAACTAAGACCAAGAACAAAACTGAAATGTTTGGGGAAAAGAATCCCTGGACCTTTTAATTAAAGCTCATAGATTCCGAATAGCAGTCTGAATGGGACACGGTGACCCGTGGCGCGTTACGAGCAGTGTGCCACGTTCCTTAAGAACAGGCACTTCCTGCGTGTAACCCAAACCCTGGGGAGCAGCTCGTTCTGGGATTCCACAGGGACCCTTTCTTGCCCATCGAGTGCTGAGAAATAGAACAACACGCTCGACTGATGTGTCTCTTGTGATGCTGCATCTGATGTACTTGTCAATCTAATCAGCAACCCTTGTGAGGGGGCTTCTGTCAGCCTCTTAAATGGCGTCCTGCCCTATATGTAGACAAAGTCACTAAGGCTCAGAGGATGTTGCAGTCAGCCTGCATGGTTGCTTAAGGGAACAACAGGTTTATTTCCTCTTACAGTGGGATTGTCTGGTTACAGTTCTCAGTCCAGCTTGACGGGAGAGCTCACACCAACACCAGGGCCGAAGGAACTGGCCATCCATCTCTACATAACGGCCAAGAGAGGGACGATCCTTACTTGCCAGATCAATATGTCTGGTCAAGTGTACACAAGGATGCCAACTTTCTCAACCAGTTCTCTGTATTTTATTCCAGGGCCTAATCCCACCCACCATGGGCCGGGTCTTCCCCATCAGCTAGACAATCTCCTGCAGGTTTGCTCTGGGCCTAACTCAACCACTAATTCTCTACAAATGTGCCCAGAGCTCAAACCCTCAACCATCAAGTTGACACCGGTGCCTAACTATGACAGGGGATTAAGAAAAGTTCTGGGTATGATATTGTATCTGTATAATCCCAGTGTTTGGGAGGCTAAAGTAGGAGAATGAGGCATTCCAGGTCAGCCATGGGCAACGGGGGAAAGAGACCCGTCTTAAAATAAAAGACCTTTGAGTCTTAAGTAAAAGGGTGTAGAACATTCCATCCTACTCCATTTGTTATTTGTTGAAATCAAGTTAAAATAAACTCTACGACATACTTGAAGGGAAGAATAGAGAAACAGAGGACAAGAGCCATTCCATGTACTTACCTTCAGAGTTCTGGTGTCTTCTTTCTTCTTTCCTGTATGTCTCCTTTCCCTCGCCTCTCTGGCACCTGGGGCCTGACATTACGCATAGTAAATTACTCTCTGATGACTAGGTAAATGGGTGGAGCCATGATGCAGGTGTGCGGAGGTTGTTGAAGAATCGGGGCCTTCTAGCCTCTTCCTCAGCGTTGATACTCCATCCCTGGCCATAGTTTCTCGTCGAGGCGCAGCCTGTGTTCCTGATCTCAGCCTGTGATTCTTCGTCCCCGCCATCCCGACTCTACCCTTCCACCCCAGTGAGGGGTCCCCCAGACACACTACACGTGCTTTCTGATCCTCTGGTCACCGTGTGATTCTTCTTCCCCCTTTGCTGGCGTGTCTGTTGGATGTCTAAGTTCTTATTCTCCGGCTAACTCAAGTCCGCACACCTCCATGAAGCCCTTTGCAGCTCCTACAGATGCCTCTTCCTTCTCAGTTCTTCCACTGCCGGTCTGCATCACATATTTGAGGACAGAGGTTGGTAGCTGATGGTAAGGTATAAATTCTCCTTGGTAACATCCATTCTAAATCTCTCATGTTGGGAAGGGGCTGTAGCAAGCTCAGCGGAGAGGGCTTTGTGTGTCTTTGGGTTCTAGGTTTGATCCCCAATATCAACAAAAACACAGAACAAATCCCTCATTTTGTAGATGAAGATACTAAGATCAAGAGGTCATGCAATCTTTCCAAGGTTTCAGGGATATCTAAAGTATATCTTCTCTGCTACCACACAGCCAGTCAAAAACCCCATGTTTACCCCATCACACCACTGGCTTGTGTTTTGTGTACACGCTGTCCTCTACCAGACCTTAAAGTTAGTTGCAAAGAGGGTCACCAGTGGGGTGCCTGGCCTACTTAATGCTGACTTTTGTGTTGAAAAGCTACCTTTTTAAAAAAAAAAATTATTAAATTTACTTTTATATACGTATTTCTTGCATTCCTTATTTCCCCTCCCTCCCTCCCTTCATTCCCACTGCCATCCCATCCCACCCTCCCTCTCTCCCATCCTTATGTGGGCCCAGTCTGCTGTCTCCTATTCTCCTGTCCTTTGGTTTTGTGGGTCCTGGGGTTCCCTGTGTGTCATCTGTTCTCACAGGGGTTCAGGCCTCTGTGGCAGACAGAGAGGTCTTTCTTTGGGCCACCCACTGATATGGGTACTCCCCTACTTCTGTCTGACCCCTTGTCCCTAAGGATCCTACTGCCTGGGACTGTTTCTCCTGAGATCCGCACCAGTGCATGGGGCATGCTGACATGTGAGTTCAAGCCCCATTGCCCTCAATTCCTGGCGGTGCCTGCCCTTTCTTGACTGGGGTGACCTGTCTAGCCACAGAACTCTCCAGCTTTAGGCTCTTACAGTCTTACTGCCCCCTCTTCCACAAAGTTCCCTGAGCCTCCAGATGGGGAGAGATTTGGCTTCCTGGTTCCAGGTGAGCATTGCAGGGTTGCCGGTGTCCTGTATTTAGGTTGTTTGCTGTTGTCCATTTTGCTGTTCTTACACTGCACAAGGCTGCATCCTATCTGGGTGTTGAGATCCTCTCCTATCTGGCAATACAGAACTGTTGAAGAGAGGCCTTTCTATACAGAAGGCTTGAAGGAGAGGGAGGATTGGGAGTAGGGCACAGTCGTGGGCAGGGGTCAACCTCCAGGACATCATCCAGCTGTCTGCTAATCACTGATCCTCCTCCCCAAAAGCTACCTTTTTATGGACGCTTGGCCCTCGCCGTCATTGTCGTTTCCCCTCCCCCTCAACCTCAGAGTGCCGCAGCGGAAGCCTGCGGCGCTGGAATCCATGCTGAAGGTACCGGGATGTCATCCTCATAAGAGTGACATTATTTTCATCTTTGCTTGTTCGTGGCCTCTACTGTCTGCTCCCTCCCGTCCGTGCAGAGAATGTTGCCATTAGCCCCACCCCCATTCCCCAGGAACACCCTCACCATCCAGTGTCCCCAAAGTCTGATGCTACACCCAGAGAGCGCCCCACACAGCAGGCAGTTCTGGGCCTGGTGGTCAGAGTCTTACTGTTCAGATGTTTCTGATTTCAGGGACATCTTTTCAGTCCTTTTAACATCAGGAATCACCGTATTCCTTCAGGAGGACACTAATGTCACAGCCCAACAAGGCTCCACCCCTCCCTGTCTCCTCTGTGTCTCTCCTTTGTTTTCTTTTCCTCCTCCCTCCGTCTCTCCATCCCTCCATCCCTCCGTCCCTTCCTCCCTTCTTCCTCCCTTCTTCCTCCCTCCTTCCTCCCTTCTTCCTCCCTCCCTCCCTCCCTTCCTCCCTTCCTCCCTTCTTCCCTTCTTCCTCCCTTCCTCCCTTCCTCCCTCCCTTCCTTCCTTCCTTCCTTCCTTCCTTCCTTCCTTCCTTCCTTCCTTCCTTCCTTCCTTCCTTCCTATGTTAAGTGCACAAAAATGGGTTTCCTTATGATATTATCATGTAGTTATATATTGACCATCTTGTCTCCCATATCCCTCCCTTAGTCCCCTTCTTCTTTCTAAATAGTCCCCCTTCTACTTACATTTTTTAGAAATCCAGATTCTGGATTTGTCATTCTGAGTCTGATTTATTTTGCTTAGCATTTTCTGTAATTGGTCTAATTTTATTCTTTCTGATTGAATAATACTCATCTATGTATACGTACTATGTTTTCTTTACCCAATTCTTCTATTGATGGGGCATGCCACCTGCCCTCACTCTGCCCCTCTTCGCTAGAGTGGATCCGTTCCCCTGGTCAACACCTGTTTCTAGAACGCCTATTATTGGCCGATCTGCTTTTTACTGGACATCAGCAATGTACAATCATCTTCTATGTCCACCTTGAGGATTTGCCCCCCATGCTCGATGGATGACCTGTTATGATCTCAGTGCTGGGGAGGGATCGGGTTAAGGACCTTGCTTGATCATGCGCCCAGTGGCTCTGCCTTGTGGAGGTGCCTAAATTTGCTTTGATTTCATTGTAGACCGTGGAAGCCGACAGGTGTGGACTTGAAAAGCCACATGGTTGTGGTCGCTCTGGTGGAGCGAGACTGCCACGTGACGTCATCGTCGACAGTGGTTTCCTGCCTGCTTTCCCTGTACATGGGCCTTTAAAAGTCAGTTTATTAGCGCCTAAGGAATAATTAGAAATATATATGGAGCAATTTAGTTACTTTCTTATTCATGCAATAAAAGTCATAGTTCCTGGCAACGATAGCCCCATGCTGGTGTCTGAGGTGGCGAGCACGTCAGATGCAGGCTCAGAGGAACTCGGGCTTCTTCTCCCCTTTCTTTGTCATTTGGCACATGAATTCCATCCTGTACCAACTTCCTCCCTCCCTTTGTACAGCGGAGTTTTTGAATAAACGGGACAAACTCTAATTTCCTCATTTAACTAACATGGAAACACCTAATCCTCTTAGTTTTCTTGCTTTCGCAAGCCAGGATTTGTTGGGATAAAATCTATAAGTAGTTCAGTCACATGGTCTGGGTATTCAATTCGTGATCCCAAGGAAAATCTGTTAGAAAAGTGAAGTAGAGAATTACTAATGCCCCCCACGGACATTTTTTCTGCTAATTTTCAACTACAGGTTGAGCAATTTTATTGGAAAGAGTGAATGGAGTCAATTAATCTCTGTAAGTAGGACAGTCACTTAACATTATCACCTAATTCTCCATTCAGCTTCTAGAAAAGAAACCCACTGTGATGCCCTGTACAATAGCCACTAGTCTTGTAACTATTGAAATGGTGCAGTATGGCTGGTGTGATTATTCTTTATTTCCTTATTGTGTATGTATGGGAGAGCACACGTACGCCACGGAGTATATGTACAGGGCAGAGGACAACTTTTCAGAGTCAGTTCTATGCCATGAGCTTCAGGGAGGGAACTCAGTTCATCAGCCTTAGTGTCTTTCCTGGCCCGGCCATCTTGTGGCTCTAGGTTGAGTTTACTTATTAATTAATTGAAATTTGAAAGTGGCTGTTTTGTGAAATCTTTTCCCTCAAGCACAGTTTTCTTTTTTAATTAAGACTTTTTAAAAATGTGTGTGTGTGTGTGCACGTGCGTGTACCACGGAGAGACCATGGAGGTCAGAGGGCAACTATGTGGAGTTGGTTCTCTCCCTCCACTTTTACATGGGTTCTGGAGACCAACCCTCAGGTCACCAGGTTTGTGTGGCACATGTCTTATTCACTGAACCATCTGGCCTGGTCCATAAACACAGCTTTATTGGGAAGCTTGTAAGTGTATTTGGAACTCTGTGGTGTGTGTGTGTGTGTATGTGTGTGTGTGTGTGTTCACATGCTACTTTTCAGCCATATCCTCTACAGATCAAATATTTCCTATGAAAAATTAACACTGAAATTGAGATATGTTGGAAGTAAATGTAAATTACATGCCAGATTTTGAAGACTTATCAATCAAAGAAGAACGTGAATGATATCTAATAATTTAATAATTTCTTCATATTGACTAGATGTTGAAGTGGTCCTGTTTTGACTAAGAAGTATTAAATAAAATATATTGTTTTTACAGTTGTGTAATTCCCAGGACTCATAATTTCTTTTGCATTTCCAGTGGGCAACCTTGGTGTGTTGCATTGGAACAAAAGGTTTCATGTTGTGGTTCATGAGGTTTCCTAGTTTGCCTTGTAAGAATATCAGAATGAAGTCAGCTTAAAGTGTGAACAAGAACAGAAGCATTTACCATGTTTTTGGTTTTAGCTTTATTTAATTATTGTGAAAGTGTGTGTGTGTGTGTGTATCAGAGGACACTTTGTGTCCCTGTGGAGAACCAAGGGTGACTTCTGGAATCATCCTGGATGGCTTCTACCTCCTTTTTGCTTTGCTCTGGGATTTCCCAGGCTCTGCCCATCAGGGCCAGAAGTGCAAAGTGCCACCATTTCCGCCTGGCATTTTTTTAAGTGGGACCTGGGGTCAGACCTTCTGCTTGTGAGGCAGAGTCTTAACTCCTGAGCCAACTCGCCAGTCCCCATTTACTATGTTTTTTATTTCAAACATTGTATTTTATAACAAATTACAAAACACATTTATTAATTGTGTTTTTTTTTTTTAAAAAAAAGCTTGTCAAATCTATTTTGTGGCTTTGATATGTTTTGAAAGTCCAACTCAACTATGTATTTTCTTCTACTTATGAGAGGAAAACTGTGTACCCTAACTTTTGAGATTTTGAAACAACTCTGCTGATTAAGAGAATTGGTTGTTTCATGATTTAATTATAAATAACTCTGTGGTGCATTTGACAACATTTCATGCTATAAGCACCATGGTAATTGTGGTTAAAAGTTGGGTATTGGGTATACATATTTGGGTATACATTTCAGGGTTTTCATTTTCTAGCTGTGTGACTTAAGATTAATTTTTTTTGTGTATGTGTACGTGCTGGTGTATATGAGTGTGGGAATGTATGTAGGTGTGTGTGTGTGGGGTGTGGGTGTGTTGGGTGTGGGTGCCTGTGTGCCTATAGAGGCCCAAGGGTGACCTTGGAAATCATCCTGGATTAGTTTACCTCCGTATTGCCTTGCTCCGGGGTTCACTAGGCTCTGCCTTCCAGTGTTGGAAGTGCAGGCCACTGTCACTTCTGCTCAGTGTTTTTACACGGGATCCAGAATCTGAATTCAGACCCTTCTACTGTCAAAGAAAGGCTTAAATCCTGAACCATCTCTCCAGCCCTAAATTTTAAATTTGTTGGGTTTTCATTTTTTTTTGTTTGTGAAAAGATTCAGAAATAGACCTTACTTTCTAGTGTTTAAATGAAGATTAAAAGATAGAACTTATGGGGTCTAGCAACATAGCTCAGCTGAAAAATCCAGTGATTGAATTCTACCCCTGGATGGTCCACGTGGTGGAAAGACAGAACCAACTTGTGAAAAACGTTCTCTGATCTCCACCTGTGTGCTTTGCTGTGGCATGTGCTTAAATCCCCCCCCCCCTTTCCTTCTCTCTCGAATAAATAAAATATTTAAGAAAAAAATCCAAAAAATAAGTAAAATGCCCTGCCTGTGAGAAACACTCAGTTTCTGATGATTGTTGCTACTGACTATTGCAGGATTTTGTTTGTGTGTTTTGTAGTGGTGGGATTTGAACCCAGGGCCTAACTTATCTTGTGCCAAGTGCCTTGCCACTGAGTGCCCAGACCCTGTTGTTATCACTACTGGGCATTGTAAAGTATCCGGCCCTGCTCTCAAAGACTTTCTCTGGGGTCTTACGTTAGTTCTGCAAAGGCTTTGCCAGAGCTGTTCATTTATTTCCATGTTTAGTGGTAGAACTGCTGCACTTGTTTTTGCTGCCAACCCTCCTGATTCAACTGGGCCACACTTTTATCTCTTTGTCTGTTCTTGGCCCGCATTCTGCATTTAGCTTTTTGTCCTGAACTTTTTAATCTTCTGTCACTTCATTTTTTTCCTCTTGAAGTTGCCATGATCTATATAATTTATTGTTGTGTGTGTGTGTGTGTGTGTGTGTGTGTGTGTGTAAAACACTTGCTGTGAGTCAGGACCTCTGGCATGTTCTGAGAATGCAAATGAATAATAACTCCTGCTTTCCAGGGGCTTGCTAACTAGCGGAGGCTCTGTAAGTAGATAAGTAAAGGCAGTCAGATGACATGATAGAAGCCCGGAGAGAATGCAGGACAGAATGGGCAGAGGGGCAGCAAAGAGACTGGATTTCACCAGGAGAGCAGAAGACTTTGTTTTTTAGTTTTTAAATGTTATTTATTTATTTATTTATTTATTTATTTATTTATTTATTTAGTGTGTGTAAGAGAGAGAGAGAGAGAAGGCACCGTGCGTACTTGTGGAAGCACAAGGATGGCTTTGGGAATCATCCTGGACTGCTTCTATCTCCTTTTGCTTTGCTCTGAGGTTTTCCTAGGCCCCGCCCTCCAGGGTGGGCAGTTCAGGCCGCCACCTTTTTGGCCCGGCATTTTTACATGCCACCTGGGCTCCAAACTCAGGAACTTCTGCTTGGGAGGCAGAGTCTTAACCCCTGAGCCATCTGTCCAGCCCAGAGCAGAAGACTTTAAAGAGGAAGTGACAAGGACTGGATAACTCTGAATAGTACTTGCATACTAGGTATTAAGATTGGGGCATAGATGAAAAGAAGAAGCAGGTAGAGGGCCCAATGGGAGGAGCCTGAAAGGGCTTGGAGCCAGAAGAATGTGTTCAAGAAACGTTGGTAATCTGTATAGAATAGTTGGGTCATGGCTGGAATTAGGGTGGAGTTGCAATGAGTCATTGGACTGGAGAGGATAGCAGGGAACAGATCATACTATGCTTTGCTAACTAGCTGGCAGTGACTGATACATCAGATCGTAGTTTTGGAAAGATCACCCTGGCATGGCGTAGAAGCATCTAGGAAGCTACTGAGAGTTGAGGTGTGGAGCCTGAACTAGGGTGGTAGCACGGGTGAAAGAACTGGATAAAGGGGGTTCGGTCTGGACACAAGCAAGAGCTGTTGTACCATTGTTGCTACTTTGTGCTTTTCTTTCAAGAGTATGGGGACCTGGGGTCAACTCTGTATCTTCATGTTTAGGCCCCCAAATGCCACGACTTCTCCAGTACAGTGTGATTTTTTTGTATGCCACCACACCTAGTACAGTGCTGACTTAATGTGAGGACTCATTAGATATTTGTTCTAAGAGTCTTGGAGAAACAACCTTTAATCAAAGTGACACTCTCCCACCCCCGAAGTTATTTGGGTGCATATGAGAAATAGCCCTGTCAGGATCCCCTCCCCCCACACCGTACTGGGGATTGAACTAGCGTCCCACACGTGCTGCACAAGCGCTATCCCACCGAGGGACTCCCCCAGCCGCAGCTTCTCAGGAGGAAGCAGATGTGCACTCAAATAGGATAATTGATAGGAGCTAAAACAAAGGATTATCGGTCTAGGAACCTGATAATGAAAAATACTACCGATAACCAGTGAAAATAGTTACATGGAGAAAGTCCTGTCCGGAACCATTGTTCAAGAGTTGCAGACACCCTAATATATGACCCAGGAATGGATTTGAGGATAACACCCTGACTTTTCTCTGTATCCAAGCTCTTGTCTGCTCCCTACACCGTCATTGGCTGAACTGGTATCGGGGCAGAGGAGCCGACTCTGCAAAGGTTGCCCACAGGATACAATGTAGAGGTGCAGAGAACTGCATGGGCAAAGAGTGGGGGGCCCTACAGCACCCTGGCTGTTTTGTTTTGTATTGTTTAATTATTTTATGTGGTCACGTGATGCCAGAAGGCGACCTGAAGGCGAGAACAGGGGCTGTGTTTACAGTTTCTTTGCTCCTGAGCCGGCACCTAGATGGCTTGGTAGAGATCACTTCTCTTGATGTGCAAATTCTGAGCCTAATTGAAAACCACGTGAAACTTTGCTCTGTTTTGAAACCAAAGTATTTGGGGTAAACCTTGAGGATGACAAATGACTAAGCCCTCTGCGAAGCATTTCCATATGACCTAGATGTTCAGGATGTTTGAGTACAACGTATGGGCCCTTTCTGTATTGCTTTGCTCTTTAAAAATTGTTCACATATTGGGGCTGGGGAGATGGCTTAGAGGTTGAAGCCTTTGCCTCAGGAGCAAAGGAACTTGAGTTCCGATCCCCAGATCTCAGATAAAAGTCCCGGGCGGAAATTGTGATGGCCTGTACTTCCATCCCTGGAAGGCAGAGCCTGGAAAACTCCAGAGCAAAGCAATAAAGAGATAATACAATCCAGGATGATTCCCAAGTCATCCTCGGGCCTCTGCAGACACATACATTCAAGTGCCCTCTGGCTCATCTCTCACACACACACACACACACACACACACACACACACACAGGAAAATTGTTCACATGTATGAGATTAACTATACTAAAGAAACAGGTTGTTCACGTATATGATTTGTACAAAGTAAGGAGATTCATGATGACATTTCCATATGTACATATAATGTGCTTTGATCATGTATACCTCCTCTAATTAACCTTTCTTATTTTCCAATCCCCTGCCCCATTTCTTCTATATCCCTAATACTCCCCTTTAACTTTACTCCTCTTCCTTTTTTTTTGGATGGAGTTTCGTGTTGTCCCCGCATGTACCACCATGTCTGGCTCCCCCTTCTACCTTCACATCCATTCTCTCTCTACTCAGATTCCACATTAAGAGAGAAAATAAGCAGTTCTTGTCTCAGTGTAAGACTGGCTAAGTTTACTTAACTTGGTCGTCTTCATTTCCATCCATTTTCCAGCAACACAGTAACAGAAGGGCATTTCATTCGTCTTTGTGACTGAGTTAATCACCACCGAATAGGTTATACCACATATTCTTCATCCTTTTATCCATTGATAGGTTCCTACATTGACTCCCTGACATGCTTATTGTAGTTCATCATTTATGGTCACAATCAATAAGACTCTGCTTCCTTCCTAAAATCAGGCAAAATTCTCTTTAATCAAGTGGAACTTTTCCACCACAGAACAAACTAGTGACATACAAAGAGCTTGCTATGCATTGTCCTGTCAAGTAATATATTTTAGGAGCAAAAGAAGTAAGTTTGCTGGATGTGGGTGACTCATGCCTGTGAACCTGGCATAGGAGAAAGCCTGAGCCAGAAGGAAGAGGAGGAGGAGGAGGAGAGGAAGAGTGCCTTGGATTCAGGTCAGCCTGGTTTGCACTGTAAGACCAAAAAAAAAAAAAAAAAAAAAAAAAAAAATTAAAAGGAAATCAACTGGATGAATCAAAGATACGGTCATATAATTTATTCTGTATACAACACAAGCCTCAAAATTTAACAAAAAACAAAACCTATTCCTTGTGCGGTGTAAAGGTACCAGCTTCCTTGGCATCTGCCATCCACATTGTAGTTGGCAATTATTACCTCAGTCTCATTGCTGAGATTAACTCCAGTGTTAACACAAGACAGAGGTGGATTCAGGATTTGTTCCAAGGCCCAGGCTCTTGCTGCATGTGCAGATGCCATGGCTGGGGGTCTCATGAAGAGCCTGCTGCAGGCTAGGAGGGACGGCGTGGGATGTGGACAGGTCATGGTGAGCCCTTGCTTTGCTCTACTCTGTGTGTGTTTGGGGAGGGGTAGGGACAAGAGGGGACAATTTCCCTGAGAGGGAATGCCAGTGAGCACAGTTTACAGTTAATTGGCTAGTGAGCAGATGCTGGCACTATAATTTCAGCCTTCCCCTCACAACTTGCCACTGCAGTTAGTCCTCTTATGCGAACCCCTCCTAATGATCTAACTGCCTATTAAACTGTACGGAGAGTCCTGAGCTGGTGTCCGCAAGGCCGGCCTGTGTCTGAAGAATTTTGGAGCCAGGACACCAGGAAGAAAGTAGGGTATAGGCTTCAAATGAAGAAACTAATACTATTGGTTGCTCAATTTGACTATCTTTCACAACAAAGAGAAAGCAATAGTAACTTGGACCAGGAGCACGAGGAAGAGAAAAGGATTCAAACACAAAAAGTCACTCACATTCTAAAAGTTTGTTTCTAAAGGAAATAAATTTTGAAAATACCGCTGAAGTAGAATTGTGTGATTTTGCTAATGAAACTAAGTTCAGTGAGAGAGAGATTTTTCTACTGGCCAGAGGCTAGTGACACGTGACATTTTGGAGCGGAGATTGGATTAGAATTAGGGAGTGCTTTTAAAAAGCCTTTCTAGGATGAAAAAAAAATTATGTACTGGACCTTTTGCAAGATCATTGGTTTAGAAGTGATCAGGTTGGAAGAATATACTTTGTGATCCCATTGGGCAATAATTATGCCAAGTCTACCCTCCCAGAAGAACAATATCTACCAGATAGGTTGGGGAAGATGGTCAGGGCAAGATATTCTAGAGACTTCTGCCACAGCTCCTTGTGAGTATAGGTTCATGCGTGGGAGTGATGCATTCTGATGGGAATGGCCAGAAAAAGGGAATGTATGTTAAGGCTTTTTTCCTTCTTTTTATTTTTTTAGTGTTTCATAAATGAATATAGTGGATTTATGATATTTTCACACCTTAATCCCCAGTCGCAGCCCGCCCCCTTCCCATTACAATCCTCTTCTCCCCGGCCAGACTCCCTTCTTGTTTCAAGCCTTTTCACATGTGCGGCCCACTGGGTTTCATCTGGTTTGCCTTTGACGTGTTCCTGCATACTTGGGGAGCCATGAACCATGTGTCAGTGGGTATATTAACCATCTTCCATTTTCTCCCTTTTGACATTCACCCTCTTCGGTCTCTCAGGGAGGCGTGGAGCTCTTGAGATCTTTTCCCTTCTATAGTAAAATATTGATAAGACAATTCCATGCAAGTTTGGTGGAAATTTCCACACAGATATGGTGTCTTTATCACGTCCAGAAGATAATGTCTGCTGCCCCCGTCCCAATTCAGGCTCTTACAACTTACTGCTCCCTTTCCTGCAAAGTTTCCTGAGCCTTGGGGTAGGAATGGGGGTGACTGAGGTGTCCTGTGTAGGGATGAGCAGTCTGACGTCACTTTTATGCACTTTGGCCAGTTATGATTTTCTGTGATAAACACCTTCCATTGCAAAAGGAAGCTTTTAGATTGAGTGCTAAGTGCTTCTCCAATCTTCTATTTTCTGTATAAATTAGGAACGGAGTAATCCTTTAAGTGACCTTCTTTCTATAGGTTATGCACAGGATTTTACCAACATGGATAATCCGAACTAGTAATTTCCATCTAATGAAGGCTTTTGGCTTTTGTTCAAAGCCGGGGTCTCCGTATGTATCCCAGACTGACCTCAAACTCAGCAATCCCACCTCAACCTCTTGAGGACTGGATTACAGGTGCATATATACCATGCCCATGTGATTCAGGTTTTCGATTTACCGATTTCGGCCATGATGTCCTGAACACTTACTATGCATCGGACGTTTTGCCACACATGTTGTGGGCATGTGTCGGTCAGTCCGCACAGCAGAATTCTGGTTACAGCACCATATCCAGATGGAGGGACTCGGGCAGAGAAGACTCCTGGATACTTGTCCCCAAAGCCCTGTTAAAGCAACTCGAGATGTGAAGGTGAACAGGATAGATGAGGCCACAAAGAGGTCCGTTTTCAGATGTAAGGACAATGACATCACATAAGGATGCAGGAGGAAAATCTAGGCTCATGGGAAATGAGTGGCGTCGACGCGCAGACAGAGGGCGGCCAGGGATTCCACAGACCTCTCAAGGGCCAGGAGGTCAAATCCTACAGGCCTGTCTTTCGGTTTCTTTACCAAAAGCAACTAATTGTGCAGTTTCTGCTGATGGTTACAAGGCATGGACAATCTTGGAGATTGATGCTCATTGGTAAGACAGAAAAATTGGTTTCTTCTTTGACTGCATTTTGTTTCTTTCTAGTTACAAGGTCACTCCAGATCTATCTATCTATCTATCTATCTATCTATCTATCTATCTATCTATCATCTATCTAAAGTATGAGGTACCCAAAGAGGACTGGAGAGATGGTTCAGGGGTTAAGCCTCTGCCTCACAAACAGAAGGGCCTGAGTTCTAATCCCTAAATCCCAGGCAAAACTGCTGAGCAGAAATGACAGTGACCTGCACTTCTGGCCCTGGAAGACAGGGCCTGAAAAGTCCAAAGCAAAGCAACAAGGAGGTAGTATGATTCCCAAAGTCACCCTTGGACCTCCACAGGCACACAGTGCCCTCTGATACACGCGCACACACACACACACACACACACACACACACACACACACACAGAAATTGCTGAGAGGCTCAGTAAAAGGAAAACAGGGGTTTTTGTTGTTTTGTTTGTATGTCTGTGGGTATCTGTATATATCTGATGGTACTATATATGCCTGTAGAGGCCCAAGGGTAACTTTGGGAATCATCCTGGATTGCTTCTACCTCCTTTTTGCTTTATTCCAGGGTTTCCTAGGCTCTGCCTTCCAAAGCAGGAAATGCAGGCTCCTGCCATTTCTGTCTGGTCTTTTAAGTGGGATCTGGGATCCAAACTCAGGTCCTTCTGCTTATGAGGCAGAGCTTTAACCCTGAGTCATCTCTCCAGCCCTAGAAAACAGTTTTTAAAAACCGGATCCCCCAAGAGATGGAATTCATGCCAGAAAGGGAATACCCTGTGTTTTCATAGCGTCTAAGCTGGTTGCCATTAATTACATCGCCCGTTTGTCCGCACAGATCTCTTGGGCAGCCATTAACTGTTCTTCCTCAGGCTGCCCATGTTGAACCACACACAGCTGTTGTCAAGAGCCCCCTCGAGGAGACCTTCTCTGAGGAAGTACCGGCAGCTGTGCTTGGACTCGGGGCAAGCAGACAGCCAAGTGTGGGCAGGGATCAGCCTCTTTCCCAGAACCCAAGCTAGTGTGGGTCGTTGGCTTTGGCTCAGCCCCCCAGGAAGTGAACCCAGAAGGAACTAAGCAGTCATGTGTTCTTGAGTGACTCACTCGGGGTTTCTTCCCCAGCACGTGACTCCAAGGCCACAGATACATGAGCTGGGCTGCAAGTCAGTGATTCATGACCTCCAGGGCACGTCGTTTGAGCAATTCCCATTTTTCTTCTGACTCGGGTTGGAGCCAGACTGACTGTCTGGATGTCATATCCCAGCTCTACCAGTTCCAGGGCTCTGGGGAGAGTTTATCTTTAACAACAGCCCACCTCAGTTTCTCCTTCTGCAAAATCGGCACCATCCTAATAATACCTCATATGATAACACATAGCAGAGCCTTTATAACGAACAGTGCCTGTGACACGATAATCACCAGTGTTTAGCAAAATAAAGTTAGAGCCAGGAGTGTAGTTCAGTGATAGAATACTTGCCTGACAATCTCGAGGCCCTAAATTCTATCCCCAGCATCAGAAAATAAAGAAGTAAATTGCTACCTTCAAAGACAAATATTCTCATCATGATGTTAATATATCAATACATGTTTGGCGCATTATCATCTGGGAAATATTTTCCTATTATATTTGCTGGCTAGAGTGCAGATAGTTTCATATTCATAAGCCATGGCTGAGGGGTTAATCCGGGAAGCACAGGGAAGAGGAGGCAAGTCCGGGTTCTGGAAGAAGCATCCCCCTGCCTGAAGCTCGGGCCCCCGAGGGTTCAGAAAAGATGGCTGCAGAGCAGATGCGCGCCCGGCCTCAGAGCCGCACGCGGGGCTCCCAGCAAGTGTGTTGGCCCCCAGTCTGTTGCACAGCCCTGGGTGGAAGCCGAGCGAGACGAACTGTCCACAGGACCCTCCCCGGTGGGCTTTCTGCCAGGGAAGGCCACTCTTCTGTCCTCTCCTAGCTCGGAGAGCACGTGGGCATCCAGCCGTTTCTTGGAGCAAAGACCCCAGGAGCTCGATGGTGTGCAAAGCACCGAAGAAGCTGGGAAGAGCTGAGGCCTCTCCACGCGACCGCATGGCCTGGAGAGTCCATGGGCTCTTGACCCGCAGAGTGGCCTGTGTGTCCTGACAGCGCCGAGCCAGACAGACCCGGGCATGTTGCTGTGAGTCAGCTACCACATCACCAGCTTGGACCAGATAGGTCTGAAGGTCATCAAGGACAAAACGCCATTAGAACTGAAATTCCAAGGCAAGATAACTTGGCAACACTTCTTCAGAATAGGCCTGGTCTTTAAGGATCCTTTTAGAATTTATTTATTTATTTAGTGTGTGTGTGTGTGTGTGTGTGTGTGTGTGTGTGTGCACGCACGCACATGTACATATGCTCATGTGTGAAGGGAGGCATGTGCTTGCCATGATCCAATGGGAAGGGCAGAGAAGAACTGGGATTTGGTCTTCTCAACTGTGTAGATTCTACAAATCAGACTCAGGTTTTAGGACTTGGTCAGCCAGCATCTTTATTCCCTGAGGCATCTTGCTGCCCCCAACACGTCTCTTGATAGAGGGCCCTTCAGTGATTCCTGTGGGGAGTTAGGGGGTCTGTGGGGCCTTACTCCTGCAGGTCAGGATAACTCAGTCTCAACACTGCACCATTGGTGTTTTGGGTGTTGTTGAAGGTTGTCCTGGCATTACAAGAAATTTAGCCGCACCTTGACCACCATCCAGTAGTACCCACTACTGAAAGGGGACCTCACAGGGCTCCAGGTGTCACCCCTCACTCTGAGCCCCTTGGCTTCCACAGCTTAAGACAATGACTGATACTCTTTGTGACCTTTCTGCTTGAAGTTCTTCCTCTCAAATTTTGTCTCTTCTGCCATTTTGTTACCCGTCTTTCCCTTTGTCTCTTCTCTCCTGTTATCTATGACCTTTTTTGGTCACTTATCTCTGACCATGTCATCACTTAATGAAAATTTAAAATTTCATAATGAAATTAAAAATGAAATGTCTCTAGAACATGAATTTGTCTCACAGCCTGGAAATTATTATCCCACTGGTGTTTTTTTTTTTTTTTCCATTGAGAAATCCTTCCTTTAACTTTTCAGTCTGCCTCCTTAGGGGGTCCCCTGATGTCCTCATCTCTTAGAAAACCTGTAATTAAACTTTATCATCTTTCTCAAAAGCGCATCTCCTGTCATGGGTGCAGCTTAGCTCAGGCTATTTCTGAAACAATGAATTTGTCTTTCATGTAAGAGCTATTAAAGTTCCTTAAACGCTGGGAGAATATCTTAAACGTCAAAAGGTTAATAACCTCCAATTCCTACGAAGGCTGCACACTGTCTTCATTCTTGTTCTTTAAGTGAAAAGCATACTAATGCTGCTCTTACGTGCTGTAGCTTTGTGGCAAGTCATGTGACCTATGACTTCACTTTTAGCAAATGAAAATTTAAGCCAAAAATGTCCACTACTACTTGAGCAAAGTTTTGCAGAAACAGGAAATCCTCCTGCTTCTTGTTCCCAAATGCAGGTCTGTGTCATGATACCTGATGGCACTTCATATGTACATGAATAAGCAAGTAGTCTCATAAGACTATTATTAAAGGATGCATAATGACGAAGACATGAAACTTTTTCGTTATGAAGTAATTTCATTCAAAATAATTTAGGCATGGGCACGTGTTACTCTTCTTTGTAATCCATGCTTCAGAAGTGTTTTTTATGAAATGATAGCAAATATAATTACTGCTTCGTCCTTTCTCTGTTCCACAAAAGGTGCACTCTAAGGTGAAGTGCTTTGCAGATTGTTTTTCTTTACTTAATAGTGCATCTCAAGATGTCTCAATAATGATGTTTGAGAACATAGTTTTCATCACATGGATGTTCTATCATTGATTTGATTTGACCCTCTTTTGATGGACCTTTGGTCTCTTCTAGTCTTTTACTGTTACAAAAAAAAAATGCCATTATAAATTATCTTGTTATTTTGGATGTATGGAAAAAAAATCCTGTGGGAGTAAGTCCCAGAATAGATTTGCTAGATTAAAGAGTATAAATGTTAGCAGTTAGTCGATATCGCCATAAAGGTCTTTTATAGGAGTGTACCAATAGATACTTCTTTGGGAAAAGTCCAAATTTTTTTTTCCTATAAGCTTGTCATCATTATCTATTACTAAGCTTCAGGCTCTTTACCAATCTCATAGTGGAGGAATTATATTTCAGTATCATTTCATTTGATCCCAGGACCTATATAAAGGTGGGTGACTATTTCTATTGGGTTTAAGATCATTTATATATTTCTTAGCTGACTATTCATACCTGATGCCTATTTTTCTTCCTGTTGGCGTGTTGATCGTTTTCTTGCTGATTCACACCAGCTTTTTAGAAGTTACAGAAATGAGTTTTTTGTGATGTTCCAGCACCCAAGCCTGTTGTTAGATGTATGATGGGAATCCTTTTTTCATCACACTGCTGTGTAGCATCGAGCAACGGGCTGAGCGCTGCCAACAGTCACCGGGCAGTGCAGGATGGATGAGAGAACAAGTCCCCAGGTCATCGAAGAAGTGCCACTTAGAATCAGAAAACAGCATAGAATGAAGAATGTTGCAACTGTAGGCCAACGGATCTCAGCGTTTGCGCTAATGTGTATCAGAGGGCACTGCGCGTCCCTGTGGAGGCCCGAGGGTGACTTTGGGAATCACCCTTGATTGCTCTAGCTACCTCCTTATTGCTTTGCTCTGGGGTTTCCCAGGCCGCCTTCCAGGCTCAGAAGTGCAAGCCGCTGCCATTTCTGCCTGGCATTTTTCCATGGGATCTGAGACTTGAACTCAAATCCTTTTGCTTTCAAGGCAATGCCTTTAACCCCTGAACCATCTCTCCAGCCCTTGAAATGGCAATTCCTTGAACTCTAGAAGATGCATTAGTTTATGGTGCTCTTCCCAAATGCTTTCTCCCTCCGTTGCATTGTGTTTTATAAACCAACAGATGGTTTGCCTGTGTTCTTTACTCTCATAGTTTAAGGCCACGCTTTTCCCAGTTTGGGGAGGTTTTTTTTTTTTTTTTTTTAGGACAGAGTGGGTGTGAGTAACATATAAACCACCAAATGTGAATAGTTTCCCCCCCCCCCAAGAAATCTATTTCCTGCTCAGGAAACCATTGTGAACCTGTGTGTAGGTCGGGAAGGCAGCTCACCGCCAAGTGAGACCCAGTGGTATTGATTTTTTTTTATTGATAGGATCTCAGAAGTGCAGGCTAATCTTGAGCTTGCTATGTATTTGTGGATGACCTTAAACCCTTGAGCTCTTCATCCTCCCTCCTCTGCCTCCCATGTCCACCACACCCGACTATTCTGAGAGGCAGGATCTCTGGCTGGCCTAAACTTGAGATCCTCTCTCAGCTTCCTGGGTGCTGGATGGCCGGCGAGCATCCCCGTACTTGACTTGGCTTTATTTTCCTCAACATGATGTCCAGGACTGTCTGGATCCTTCATGCAGTCACCAGAAGAAAAAGAAGTCCTGAAGAAGAGTGTGAGGACAGACTGTTACAGACAAGGCTGCGATTCAGCTGACGACACACGTCGCTTCCTCTACCCATTGGTAGGACTGAGTCAGATCCTGGCTGGGCAGTGTTAACTGCGGTCTAGCTGCAGACCACAGAAGAAGGGGCCCCTACAACCTTATATTATCCATTACTTTCAAGTACTTCAGGCAGTTACCTTTTGGAAGTGACCTCCTGAAGGGTGTACTATATAGTTTCGTGGCTCTTTACCAATACTACGTAGTAACCTTGGTGGTGGCTGATGTTAAGTGGCTCAGTGAGCAGACACCCTGGTGAGCTGATTTAGATTTCCTGAGTCCGTATAGTAGAAAACTGGCTTCCAAAAATTGGCCTCTGCCCCCCACATGTGTACCATGGCATATGGACTTGAAAGTCTGTGACGTCACCTGGCGACTCTGTTTTTGTTGTCTGTTTGCTTGTTGTTTGGAGGTAGGGTTTAATCTAAGGGTTAGCCTCCAACAAGCTCCGTGGCTGGGATGGCCTTGAATTCCCCTTCCTTCTGTCACTGCCTGGTGCTGGGACGCAGTTGGTAGGCTCTGAATCAAAGGGGGTGAAAATGAGCCTTTAGCCTGATAACAAAGGCTGGTTTACTAACTATCCATGCACAGTGGTGCACACCTGTAATCTAGTGCTTTGAGATAGACTTAGGAGGATGAAGAACATTGTGAGTTTGAGGCCAGCCCAGGTGCTTGAGACTGTCTCAAAGAAAACAAAGCAGAAGACAAGCTAAGCTTACTTCTTGAGAAACAGACATGTTATCTCCATAGAGCCGGTTTGGGGTGGGAGATGTTGAATTATATTCAGTGTGCGAAGTTGGAATCACCACTCGGAAGGATAAGGGCCATATGATTGAATGGAATCTGACTTGGTAGCCAAGGTAACCCCAGTTTCATAGCAGAACCATCTCATGTTTGTCTGTTGAACTTTCTGAAGACTTCTGCCCACCTGTGCTCCTGCAGACACTGTCTGCTTTGCACCTGTTACTTTTTTAGACTTCCAAAGGCTGATTCCCTCTCTCTGGTAATCAACTTCTTTCTTTGATCCTGTTAAGCCTTATGGTCTGATTGCTACCTTGGTTTCTGATCTTGGAGCCAGGCCTCTTTCTATTGATTCAACAAACCTTTAACTCTATCACACTTTGCAGATTACCCTCTGTAGACTTGTGTATGGATTGGCATGTTTTACAGACATGTCAATGAATCAATGATAGTGTTTCAAGTGGACATGCAGGGAATTTGAAAGTGTTCAAATGTATAGTTTAGTGGGTTATACAGAGGAGGAAGGAATAGATTTTAAGTCTCTGAGGAGAGCATGCGTTGAGAATCTCTGTTAGTCAACTGACAGGAAAGACAGATCTCTGATCGAGTGGATCTTTTGTTGTCAGACAGTGGAATCATGTTAGAAAGGCCAAGGGTTAAGTCCCAGACTCCTTCTTAGAAGCCTTTTCTTGAAGGCAATCTCTGTGCCTCCAGTTCTATCACTCAGAGCGGGCTGAGCAGTCCCTACCTTTCTAGGTTGCTGGGAAGATTAAAACCAGACGCTTCTCATCTGCTTAACTCACTACTCCTCGCTGAATGCTAATGATAGCAGGTGAGAAAAGGGGAGAGCAGTCAAAGAGAAGGTAGAGTGTAGGTAGAGAGACAGGACGTAAGAAAACTTCAGGAGCTGAGTGGTGGCTCGCGTCTGTAATCGCAGCCCAGGGGAGCTGAGCCAGGACGATCACTGGAAATTCCAGGCTAGCCTGGGCTACAGAGGGAGACCTGTTTGAAAATGACGCTGAGATGCATATCAGTCAGGCGAGGGAGAGCCGGAGTCCCCACGTGGTTGTGCTGTCTGGGAGGAGCAGGAACAGCCAGAGTCACTGCTGGGAATCGGTTGCCGTCTGAGCTCTGATTAGGTTAGTTTACCGTGAATTTGATGAGGCTGGTTAGAGTTCTGCTGGAATCTGAGTGTGGGATGAAGTACTGCGCTGTGCAGATCTCTTCGCAGTACCTGAGGAAGAGGAGGCATCAGGATTCCACAGTCAACTCAAGATCATCCTGCCTGGTGTTAAGATAGCGAGCTTGCACCACTGTGCACAGATACACTGCTACCTTAGGAAACTGAAAGCACCGCCCTCCCTCTCTCCCTCTCCCCTCCTCCCTCACCTTCCCTCTATCTTCTTCCCTCCATCTATCTTCTCAACCCTCTTCCTCCCTTCTTCCCTCCCTCCTTCCTCCTTTCCCCTCTCCCTCCCGACACCCCTCCCTCCTCCTTTCTCTTCTTCCTTCCTTCCTTCCTTCCTTCCTTCCTTCCTTCCTTCCTTCCTTCCTTCCTTCCTTCCTTCCTTTCCTCTTCCCTCCCTCTCTCCCACCTTTCTTTCTTCTCTTCCCTTTTTCCTTCTTTCCCTCCCTCCTCCCTCTCTCACTTCTTTCTTCCTTCCCTCCCTTTCTTTCTTCCTTCCTACCAATGTCTCACGCAGCCTAGGCTAATCTCCAACTTGCAGCACCTAGTTTTATGTAGTACCGTGGGAGGAGGATGATGGTGGAAAGGGGAGGGGACAGCAGCCACTGCCCCCTCTAACAACTTTAACTGTCAGAGACTCTGGCCATCTTAAGAAATCCTTTTTTTTTTTTTTATAAGATATGAATTGCAAAGAAGCAGTTTTTTATTCAATTGTGTGTGTGTGTGTGTGTGTGTGTGTGTATGTGTGTGTGTGTGTGTGTCTATAGAACCACAGGCGAATTCAGGAACCACCATGGACGCCTCCACCTCCTCCTTGTTTACTCTGCCCTGGGATTCACAGAAACGCAGGCCGCCCCCGCTTCCACCCGGCGTCTATACATGGGGTCTAGGATCCGAACTCAGGACCTTCCGCCTGCAAGGCAGAGGCTTAACCCCTGAGCCACCTCTCCAGCCCCCATCTTAGGAAATTCTTTTTCTTTCTTTGTGTGTGTGTGTGTGTGTGTGTGTGTGTGTGTGTGTGTGTGTATGTGTAGAACCATGGACGAATTAGGGAACCATCATGGACGCCTCCACCTCCTCCTTGTTTACTCTGCCCCGGGATTCACAGGCTCCGCCCTACCAGGACCAGAAACAGGCTGCCCCTCTTCCGCCTGCGTCTATATGTAGGGTCTAAGATCCGAACTCAGGACCTTCTGCCTGCAAAGCAGAGGCCTAACGCCTGAGCCACCTCTCCAGCCCCTGCCTTATGTTATTTCAATCAGGTGTTTGGTCACTGCAACGAGAGAAATAACTAATATACCTTGGTTATACAGTGAGACTCTATTTCAAAAATTTTTAAAAAAGAAGGAAGAAAGTGAAAAAGACAGAAAAGGAAAAGGAAAAAGACAGAATAAGAAAAAAAGAGAAAGAAGGAAAGAAGAGAGGAAAGAAAGAAAGCGAGAGAGAAAGAAAGAAAGCGAGAGAGAAAGAAAAGAAAGAGAAAGGAAGGAAGGAAAAAGGAAGGAAGGAAGAAGGAAGGAAGGAAGGAAGGAAGGAAGGAAGGAAAGAAAGAAAGAAAAAGAAAGAAAGAAAGAAAAGAAAGAAAGAAAGAAAGAAAGAAAGAAAGAAAGAAAGAAAGAAAGAAAGAAAGAAAAAGAAAAGCAGGAAATTCTTAACATGCACAATTGTGCAAACTCCATGAGCAGTGTGGGTGTTTTGACAACAGCGTTTTGGCTGACCGATCAGGGTCTTTAACTCGTGTGCCTCTGTGAAGGTCAGGAGGAGTGTTAGAAGGAAGGCAATGTCCCCAGAGTGAGAGAGTGCCTGAGAGTGATGATTTCTCAGACCTGCCTCCTCCTCTGAGGACTGACTGGCTGGACAGTATTATAAGGCAAATACGAAAGTTTGCTCAAAATGTATGGATTGAAAGGAACATTATATGATCTCTTTAATTTGTGTGCATTAGAGTCAGGCTGGGGCATATTTTGTGCTGCCACACTTGAGCAAACAGGAACAAGGGTTTTTGTTTTGTTTTGTTTTGTTTTTTTCCTAACCTATAATAAAGGCCTGACTTAGCACAACGACACAAATCCTTCTTTTGCTCTACCAAATCTTCCCGATTTGGGTGCAGCCTTGAGAGATGGTGGGAGTGATATTTAATGAACCTCAAAAGAACTCTGCTGAGTCAAGCTTTATCTCAGTGCTGCTGTTGGTTACCCATAACACCAAAGATAGAGTCTCTGGTTTGTATTGAAACAACACCCCAGTTCTCCTTCCTTGGTACTCAGAGGAAATCCCCAACGCTTGCTTCAGGTTTTCTCGTTTGACGCTAGAGTTGCACTTTGGGGCTTTGAGAGTAATTTCATCTTATCAGCATAGATGTGAAGCTATACACTAGGTAGTCAACGAGTCTGCTTGATTATTGTAGAAGTAACCCCCACATTGTGGATAATTCATATCCTTTAATTTGCCACCTGATACAAGTTGTTTTTAGAAGACACTGTCAAATGGCAGGTTAGACCCTCTTAAGATACCCACTAAGCCCCTCTCTCAATGCCGGTATATGACCAACGGAGCCAAAACCTTGTGTTAGAGTTTGGCAAAGTAACCTCTAAAGAAATCACTGTTTCTGAAAGAGAGGGAAAATGCTATCTGTGCAATTGTAGTATGCCTTACTTGTCATATCATATACCTGCTTACCACAGTGACCCATCCTTGTGAGCATGGGCTCAAGAAACCCTCTGTTATAGAGTAGTATTTTTTTAAAATCATCTGGTGATGGCCATCTAGTCTGATTCCATAGCATGGCTCTAGCGTTCTATAAACGCGGATGTGCCAGTTTCTCTGAGACACGCTGACTCAGATACCTTTAAGTGTAGACCCCGGAGCACCACGGCTGGATCATGGGACAGTTCTGCGTGTTTGTGAGAACCTCTGTACAATCTCTGTTGTGACCACACCAGCTTACATTTCCACCTGGTTTTCTACTGTGATCTTCAAGATTCCTTCCCTTTGCAGCCAACGCGTGTTCCTGAGCTACGAGGTTGTGTTGAGTGCTGTGTTGCTGGGGATACAGAGGTGAACAAAGACAACTGGCGAGGACACCTGAGCAGTAACCCCAAAAACTTCCCCAGTATTCATTTACCATCTGTGAGACTGCTACAAGCGTATAACAATGGGAGGCAGGATAAAGGAGAGGGGAAACTACCTGATTTGGGGTGTGATAGAAGGTGCCCAGAGGAACTGGCACTTGAACCTTGAGACTGGAAGAGAGGTGTTGATTCCAGCTGCTAGTGTAGGTGACTACATTTGAGCAGATGCCCGAATCTGGCCGGAGGCCGTGGAAAGGAGACGAGAATGAGCCAGGAGACCAGTGGGTGGCGTCTTGGGACTGTGGAGAGAGGCAGAGCCGGAAGGAGACCTGAAGTCCCCAGAGGGACCCTCTGGAAGGCCTCTGGGTGACCCTAATGAGAGGAGAAGCCACCAGGTGATTTTGAGAAGTGACATGATTGGGTTTAAAGAAAGCCCTACGAGAATCAAGTGACACAGGCACTGATCAACAATAGTTACCCTAGTTTAATTTAGGGGAGCCCAATGTTCCGTGACATGATCATGAATGAGATGACGCTTAAAAGTCTCACAGATGAGGTATAGCTTCTGCCTCCGCTTAAGTCTTATTATGAACCCCAGAATGCTCAAACTCAGATCTTCTTGTCTCAGTATCCTCCCTTTTTAGTGCTGGAATTACAGGCCTGTGCCACCATACCCAGTTATGTTTTCCTTATAAAAGGTTTTTGTGGGCTGGAGAGACGGCTCAGGGGTTAAGACTCTGTCTTGTAAGCAGAAGGTCCTGAGTTCAGATCCCAGGTCCCATGTAAAAATGCCAGGTACTTCCAGCCCTGATGGGCAGAGCCTGGGAGCCCAGAGCAAAGCAAGAAGGAAGTAGAAACAATCCAGGTTGATTCCCAAAGTCACCCTGAGTCCTCCACAGAGACATACAGTGCCCTCTGACACACACATTCCCAAAGTCACTCTTGGTCCTCCACAGGGATACACAGTGCCCTCTGATACACACATACACAGGATAAACAAACAAACAAATGCTTTATTTTTTTTGAACAATAAGCTATTTGATCTTACTTCCCTTTTTTTCCCTAATGCCACGTTTTCTACTTCCTTTCCTTCCTTTTTTTTTTCTTTGAGACAGGGCCTCATGTACCCCAAGCTGGCTTAGAAGTTGCTTTGTAGCTAAGGATGACCTTGAATTCTCTATCCTCCAACTTCTACCACCTAAATACTGGAATTATAGACCTGCACTGCTTCCATTTTAAACAAATGCTGTTTTTCTGGGACACTTGTATTCCCTGTGCCAATGTTAATTAAAAACAAAGCAAAACAAAACAAAACCAACATTGAGTATGCATGGGTTTCTTTTGTTGATTGTTTTCCTTTGTGCAGAAGTATCTTGAGAATCTTGGGAAATATAGATGCAGAATTGGGACTTACAATTCTGCTTTCTCCTCACTGAGCTGCGTGAGAAATATATCTGCTTCTGATAGGTTGGCTGGTTCCACGTTTGCCACAGTGAAAGTAGGTAGTAGGACATTCAAATTAAGCAGCGGTTTACAAAGAGATTAAATCATCTTTGGATTTGTCTGCCTCATACCATATTATTTTGCGGCAACTTTATTTCCTTAGTAGCCCAAAGCCCACAGTGGTCCTTGTCTCCTCTCACGTAGAAGCAGGTGGTTGCCCCCACCTTCGGGTCTCTGGACAGGTATTGGTGGACAGACAGGGCTTGCTGCCTATGTGAATTAATGAATAACTTTCTGCCCTGTGTTCAGGAAGTATGCGTGAGAACCACAAGAGGGCAGCTTATCCAGTGAAGCCAGGGCTGGAAAAGGGCTGTTTTTGTTGTTGTTTTCCAGGAGTAGGACATTGAGGTTGAAGACTTTGGACTGTGTTTTCTTGTGTAAAGAAGCCTTTTCGTAATCTAAGTCAGTTCCATCCATGCAAGACAGGATATGTTAGAGAGAGAGAGAGAAAGAGGGAGAGAGTGAACATGCATGCATGCCATGCCACAAGGATGGAGGTCAGAGGACGACTTTCAGAAGTCAGTTCTCTCCCTCCACCATGTGGGCTACTTGCTGAGCTATCTCGCTGCCGCTGGTGACAGTTTTCAGGCACGTTCCTTCCTGCACATAGTTCACTGTCTTTGGAATATACGTATCCATTTCTCCACGAGTCCTCCTCTCTTCCATCTTCCCTCCCTTTGTTCTTTATTGCAGCATCACTTCACTTGAACGTCACATTATACACACACACACACACACACACGCACATGCACGCGTAAACATGTGTGTATAGTACAGCGTATGTGTGTGAGTTCATGTTTTGTGTGTAATGTGTGGAGGCCAGAGGTTGATATTGGGTTACTTACTCTATCCCTCTCCACTTCATTTTTTGAGGGTATTTCATTAAATTTGGTGCTTGTCGATTTCTTAGACTGACCAATGAGTTCCAAGGGTTTGTCTGTCTTCATCTCCTTAGCACTAGGCTTACAGGAATGCCTCACCGTGCCCAGCTTTTTATGTCAGTGTGGGGATCTAAACTCAGGTCCTCATGCTTGAAAAGCACACACCTTATCCATTAAGCCATCTCCTCAGTCTAAATTTCACATATTTTAAGTGATGACTTTTAACAATTATACGTGTTGTAGAACTAACTATAGCCCCAATCAAGATGCAAAAATATTCATCTCTTTAGAATATTTTTTCATGTTCCTCAGAAGTCAGTCTTTGGGATATGTATGTATGTATGTGTGTGTGTGTGTGTGTGTGTGTGTGTGTGATGAGAGTCTCACTGTGTAGTCCATGCTGGTCCAGAATCTCAGTGTAGCCCAGGCTAGACTTCCCCCTGCTTCATCTTCTTAATGCTTAGACTAGAGTTGCAAGTTTCTATGTCTGGCTTCCCTCAATTTTTAATATTCAGTGTTCACATACAGATATTATAGCCTTTTCCATGAATGGTCTTAGCCAAAAAGCCTAGAATCCTTTTCTAGAAGACTGAGAGCCAAGGCCCTTAAGCCTGTCTCGTGCTAGACAGTTATGTAGATCTTTTACCCTTTGAAACTGTGCTTGTCTTAATCTGGCTCATGTATGCTGGGAGGGAGAGCTATCTTTAATTGCACATTCATTAGTTTCACATTTGTTCTTTTATGTTTATTTCTGCTTTAATGGGCGTTTATTGCACTTAAGTATTTAGATGAATTCAAGGCGTCCTCCCTCTGAAGAAAATGCTGTTATTAGTCATCTTTGTAGACTGAGGGAAAGATGAAGACAGTTGGGGTACATGTGTCCCATAACTTGACGGCGAAATGAGGGCAGGGGGTTTCACTCTGGTTTATGATTGGTTCCAGTTGTTAGTCTAGGAGAGCTCACACTAATACCAGGGACCAAGGAAGCTGGCCACACCATTTCTACAGGAGCACCGGGAGGCTGCAAACCTTACTTACCACACAGCATGTCTGTCCAAGTATGCCGAAGGGTGCCAACTCCCTGAACCAGCTAAGGGAGTAGGGTAGCGGGTGCTGCTCATGGAACTCACTGATCTTACCAGCTCAGTCCAGAACTGAACATCTCAGCAGTCCCAGTCTGGTGCTGAAGGCTGGAGGATTCCTGGAGAGTCTCTGAACCTTCACTATGCTGCAGGGTCAAAGAAGGCAGGCTCCACTGCCAGCAAAGACAGTCAAGCTCTTCTTTTTTTGCACTTCCTTTTTCCTGGTCTGCTACTGGAAGGTGCCGCCCACCATGGGCCGGGTCCGCCACATCAATTAGACAGTCTCCTGCAGTTCTGCCTTAAGAATCAGTTCTTTGCAGATGTGCCCAAAGCTCAACCTGCGGCTGTCACCTTATACGTGCATCTAACCTCCATTGCTAGATGGAGAGGAATGAAATTTTCTGATGGCAAAATATTTGTATTTATCCTCTGACAATTTCATTTGCACATATATTGTCTAATCATATTCACCCCTATTATCTTTTTTTTTTTGGTGCTCGTGTGTGTGTGTGTGTGTGTGTGTGTGTGTGTGTGTGTGTGTATCAGAGTGTGCTTTATATGCCTGTGGAGGCCCAAGGGTGACTTCAGGAGTCATCCTGGATTGCTTCTACCTCCTTTCTGCTTTGCTCTGAGATTTCTCAGGCTCCACCTTGCAGAGCTGGAAGTGCGAGCTGCTGCCATTTCTGACAATCGTTTTTTATCGGGGATCTGAACTCAGGGCCTTCTGCTTGCAAGGCAGAGTCTTAACTCCCAAGCCATCTCTCCAGCCCCAAAGCAGGATTTTTTTTAAGACATGCATTTTCTCACATTACACAAAGTTGTGAATGCTTGTAATCCCAGCACTCGGGAGGTAGAGACTGTATCAGTAGCGCGCAGTCACCTTCCGCCGCGTGGCGAGTCTCTGCTGGCTTGCTATTGATAAAAGTAGTTTGCCTGGCTTGTGGAGCTTCCCTAAAAAGGCAATGCTCCTGTCTCTGCATACATCGCCCCTGGGCAGTGTCCTCGTGGTCATGGCTGAACGCACTGACCATTCCAGTTCCTGTGTTTCTAACTAGCCCCTGTGTCTGCAGCCCTGGTTCCCACCTTGTCCTCCTTGCTGGCGATCCTGCCTTAGCGCTCCTCTATTTTGCCAGGGGGCAGTTGTGGGTAAGCTGCCCTCCTGGTGAGAATCCCCAATGGCTGCCTTCGCCATCAGGGTCCTCCCCCATGAGTTCAGCTGCAGGTCCTGCCACTATCTACCCACTGTCTTGCTTGCCTAACCCAGTGCCAGTCTCCTTGGGGTCTTGCCCTCCAAGAACACGTTCTCTCGCTGTCTTTCATTCCTGTCTATTGGGCACGGGTTCACTGCCTTCTTGATTAGCCCAGACAGAGGTGCGATCATTCATTATCTTTTCCAGTTTCCATGCTCCTTGCACATGACAGCCAGTGTTAGAACAGCCTCGTGCCAACTTTGTGTCTCATCTGTGCCCACCTGCAATGTGCCGCTTAGTCTTTTACAGCTCTGTATTTCTAGCCCACTCAGTATAAGACACGTTACCCTGACTGCATGAGGTATTAGTAGAAAACGTCCATTTTAGTCACCACCCCGTTCCTAGCATTGGCCTAGAGGCCTGATGTAGTAGGTGTTCTGTTAATATTTATTGAAAGCATGAATAGTCGCTGTTTTAAACTGACCTGAGGATTAGAAACTGAAGGGCCATCATAATCCAGCCAGGGTCGTCGTATTTCCTGCAGCCTCACGGTTCTATAGAGTTTCTGAATTTCATACTGTAGCCAGAGCACCTTTTCCCCACTTTTTACTGTCCACTCATTTAGTTGTGCACCTGGCCCCTTCTGACCATCTGGAACCTGTCCGGGGAACCTGTGGTGTTTGAGTGTGGGGAGCCGGCCACTGTGTTGGCTTCCTTGGGCTGCCATAACAGAGACTGGGTAACCTTTGCTTTAGGAGGTGCTTTTCTCATAGTCGTGGAACTGGAATCCAAGATCAAGGTGCTGCCGGACTTGGTGTCTCATGCAGCCTGTTTTCCTGAGTGGCGAGTGGTCATCTTCTCGCTGTGTCGTTTCACCTCATATCCCTTTCGTGTGAGTTCTAAAAATATGGCATTAGGGTCCACTCCAATCATCTGTTAACCTGAAATATCTCTTCTAGATCTGATTTCTAAATATAGCCACATTCCGAGACCTGGAGGATTGTACTTCAGCATTTGGATTTGTGGGCACGAGTACTGTGTATCTGTAACAGGCTTGGACTCAGCTTCTGTGTTTTTTCACCTGTGCAGCCAATACTTGTTTTACAACACATCAATAAAAGGGAACCCAGGAGCCGAGAGAGAGAGAGAGAGAGAGAGAGAGAGAGCTGTGTTATAAGCTGCACCTGCTCACACCCACGTTCTCCACTCTAAGCTTTGGTCTTGGAATCACACTCATGTGTCTCAGGAAACTGTCGTTTCAAGCCATGGAATAAAACCTGGATGATTCTCCTTCTGTGGCCTTTCATTCTGTTCGTTCTGAAAGCTAACCTGTGAGCTGGGCACTTCCTCCGCCAAGGGTTCCTTCAGCGGACAGGGAGATAAAAGCTGGGGAATGATATGGCCACTCCGTTTGCCATAAGCAAACAGCCGGGTCCTTTATTACCCTTGAAATGGGCCCTCGTGACATAGGTTGGACTCAAGAGAAGGGAGACAAGCGCCAAGTTTCTGCAGGGTCAAAGTTCCTTCAAGCACTGTATGTTAATCAAAAGCTCAAGCTTAGTTAATTTGCCCACTTGGTTGGGAAAAAACTGTGGAACAAATGATACGTGAACTGGATTGCTTAATTCGTATATATATATATTATTTTTTTCCCCCAAGAGGAGGTCTCCGTCTTTTTTGGTGGAGACATGAATGAGCCTCTTGTCACAGTTTTATTTATTTTGGTGGAGTGGCATTATAAAACCTACTCTATAGAACCTATCCTCAACGTGCTACGTAACATGAAGCTGGACGGTTAGGGATATGAATCCCTGTATGGAGCAGAAAGGCTAGCTATAAAGAGCTCTCACAGTTGAAGGACACTCACTGCCTAGGGTTGGACCCTTGGGGGTGGAGCAGGAGGATCAGGGGGTGCCTGGCTAATCTGGACTACCTGAGACCCTGTTACAAAACAAAGCAAAACAAGTTCAAAATCACCCAGTTGGCAGGCACCTGGGTGATGGTCTTTGCATCAGGTTGTAATTTCACACTTACCCACCCCCATCCCTTTGCTCCTTATCCTGATAAGATTTTGCTTTTAACCCCTACAGTCAAGCACCTCACTTAACCATCCTTGTAAGACTCATAAAAGGATGTGACTGACCTTTTCTTTCCACTCTTCAGTGGGCCACTAGAAATTCGTGATAATGCAAAGTCATATGGCTTTTCAACCCTCTTCCTCCCTTTCTGCCAGTGGTTCTTAATGGAGGCTCCTCATTCTACTCTTTCGGTCACTAATACTATCTTTCTCCTCTCACAGCTCAGGTACCGGAAGATTTAGAAGAACACCTCACCCCAAGTCATCCAGCAGCACTCAGCAATTCCCCAGGAGGAGGTCTGGTAAGTTAAGGTGGCTTCTTCGTCACCATTGCCCAAATGAATGTAATGCTAGCATGTGGAACGTTACATAGTGACGCTCAAATGTGAATCCTCTCCCTTGTTTTAACAAACACAGGTTATTTCCGCTTGCTTATTATGCTAGGCAGAATATCCTGTATGTTTGTAAGCATTAATGTCCTCATAAGAATCCCATAATCAAAAGGAATTAAGAAAGAGAGAAAGGGAGAAGGGAGGGAGGGAGAGAGGGAGGGAGGAAGGAAGGAAAAATGATTTGTCTTAAATTTTTTTTAATTTTTCCCTAATTTTACAAGCACAATGAACAGTGATCCCTGCCCCTTCCTTCCCTCCTCTTTTCCCTCTCCCCTTCCTCCCCACTTCTACCCTCCTTCTCCTCCCTTCATACTCCATGCCCTTCCACCCTCCTGCCTGTCTGCTTCTATGATTCCGGGGTTCTCTCTGAACCATCTGCTCTTGTGGGCGTTCAGGCCTCTGTGGCAGACCGAGTGGTCACAGACCCACAGGTAGGGGCACTCCCCTACCTGTCAAGCCCTAGCCCCTAAGGTTCCTACCGTGTGAAAGTGTTTCTCTGAGAGCCTCGCCAGTCTATGGGGACAAGTTCATTTGTCAGCCATCGTGTAGGTCTGGTAAAGACCCGTCTGTCTCATGGCAGTGAGTTCTTGGATGTGGTTGCTTTGCCTTGAGTGGAATGTCTTGTCCAGCGATGGATCCCATCTTTACTCTCTTACAATCTTACTACCCCCTCTTCTGCAAGGTTCCCTGAGCCTTTAGATGAGCAGAGACTTGGCTGGGCTGATTCCGGGTGAGCACTGCAGGGTCGCTGGTGCTCTGCATTCTGGCTGGCTGTTGTCTGTTTCAGCTCTTCCCCTGCACTAGGCTGTGTCCTCTCTGGATGTTGAGATCCTTCTGGCACGGGGTCCTGTCTTAAATTCTTAGTGCCGCAACTTCCTCATCAAAAACTTTGGTGGCGAATTCTTACTGTATCACTACTTCTCTCTCTCAGTGGGGGGAGGTGGGGTGGAATTTTTAAGGGTAGAGAATAATGGTATCCCAAGTGATTTAAAGGAATTCCGTGCTTACTACGATAACGTTTGTGTGACTTCATTTGATGGTCTTGCTGGGTGCTCTGGGACTTTGAACAATGGGTGCATCCGCTCAGGGCATCCGTGAGGTAACCGAGTAGCTCACAGCCAGGACCCTCAAAGCCAGCTTTACTAGAGGTGGGGCGCACATGCCACAGTGCGCGTTTGGAGGTCAGAGTCTAACTTTCAGGAGTTGGTTCTCTCCTTCTGCCTTGAAGTTCTGTGCCACAGTGCATTGGCCAGACGGGTAACTTCAGGAGTTGGTTCTCTCCTGCTCGGGAAGGCTGAGGATTGAACTCTAGTTATCAGCTTTGCATGGGTGAAGTGCCCTCTGGACTGTTGAGAAAGACATGTGTGTGCAAAGCCAGTTGGCATCTAACAAGCAGCTCCCTAGAGTTTGCCGCTGAAGAACCTTGCCTGGGTTCCAGAAGGATCAGCCGTCAGCACCCATTATCTGCATGTGAGTCCACATCCGCTCCTGAGTTAAATGTGTGGAGGAAATAGGATCTGAGTTAATGTCATTGGCTAAGCAGGCTCTTTCAAGCCACATGACCTGATTTATAGATGAAGATTTGCAATGGTCACAGTGACTCATACCTGTAATCCCAGCATTTAGGAGGCAGGGATAGGAAGACTGCAAATTCAAAGACAGAAAGGACTACATAGCAAGACACTGTCTCAAAAACAACAACAAAACTAGCTAAAGAAAGCCAGACATTCTGGCTTATGCCTATATTTGCGGTTCTTCCAAGACTGAGACAAAAGGATTCTACAAGTTTTAAGTCAGCCTGGACTATGTAATGAATTCCAGAGTGAGACCCTGTTTTAAAATAAATAAAGATCATTTAAATTTAAGAAAGGTCATGGTTTGATAATGCATTAGCCTTATAGAGTAGAGACATAGGTAAGAAGATGACAGTTACTTTCTCGGCATTTGCCTTGTGCAGTGTGCGTGCTAGGCCTGCATGATTAAAGGGCTGGCAAGTGGGTAAAGATGAAGACTCTCACTAGAAAGCTCGGAGACCTAAGTTCAGTCCCGCACATAGTAGAAGGAGCGCTGGAGACAGGTCCCAGAGTGAGCATGAGTGCCAGTCGCAAGGAACTGCAAGGACCTAATGGGGCCTTTAGATACAAAACAAGAACTTGGTCAAATTTCTGGAAAGGTCTTTAGAACTCCTTGGAGATGGATTTCAAGCTGATGGTCGGATTTTTGTTATTGTTTTCAGATTTAAAACAGAAGTCTTTCCATACCTGTCAGCAATATTTCCTTGATCTGGGTCCAAAGTTTGATTTCCTGCACGTCCTCAGAATCCTCCTCAAATCTCTTCAAAACTCCCATGTCTGCATCTCTCAGAAAGCAGATTCTAGCAAGAGTTCAGTTTCACCAGCACACCTATCCACTTAGGTTTTTTTCTTCTTTCTTTTAAAAATTTTTTTATTATTTATTATTTATTCAATTGTGCGTGTATGCGCATGTATGCGTGTGTGTGTGTGTGTGTGTGTGTGTGTGTGTGTGTGTGTGTGTAGAACCACTGACAATTCCGGGAACCACCATGGATGCCTCCATCTCCTCCTTGTTTACTCTGCCCCGGGATTCACAGGCTCCGCCCTACCAGGACTAGAAATGCCATCTGGTGTCTATAGGTGAGGTCTAGGATCCGAACTCAGGACCTTCTGCCTGCAAGGCAGAGGCCTGACCTCAACTACACAGTGGTTCCAGCCTGGGGTATGTGATATTACATAAACTAACATGCTAACTAACTCAAATAAACAATACCAACAAAAAGTAAATGGTATAAGTAGAACTTAAGCAACTTAACTCTGCATCTGCCTTTTAGACTATTATGAGACTGTCAGGTTTCAAGCCAATGTTACCTTCTGTTCAACACACTGTGAAACGGGAGACGTGGCGTCAAACCATGGTAGAGCGGCAGGAGAAAAGGAAACTCAAGTCCATCTTAATTACATAGTAAATTTGAGGCTGCTGTGAACTTAGGGGACCCTGTTAGGAGAGAAAGAGAGAGACAGAGAGAAATGCACTACTTTGGCCAGTAAATAAATGAGCAGACTTAAAGTACCCACCCATACAGAGAGAGGAAGAAAGAAAGAGAATTCTAGTTATACCGAATTGGCCATCTCAAGCTTGCTGACCTCTTAGTCAGGAGTGAATTCTATATGATCATTTCCAAGAAGTCTGTCAGTTACAGGAAGTGACCAGAGCTAGTAGTCTGGATGAGAATGACCGGTTTACTCTAGACACAAGCAAGAGGGGCATTAGCTAATCGAGGCAAAGAAGCTTGAGTTCTGTTATGAACCTTTTTGTGCTCTCTTTGCTGTGATTCTTAGAAAGCTACCATCTAGGTCATAACATGGTTTTCCTTAGGACATGGGAAAGGGTGTGTCCATATGGACATCAGAAGTGGGATGGTGGTGGGCTGGAGAGATGGCTCAGCCATTAAGACCCTGGAAAGCAGAAGGTCCTGAGTTCAGATCCCAGGTCCCACATATAACAGCAAGTGGTAACAGCGTCAGCCTGCACTTCTGGCTCTAGTGGGCAGAGCCTGGGAAATCCCAGAGCGAAACAAGAAGGAAGTAGAAGCAATTCAGGATGATTCCCGAAGTCACCCTTGGTCCTCCACAGGGACATATGTGCCTCTGATACACACACACACACACACACACACACAATGAATAATAAATAATAAAATAATTTTTAAAAAGAAAAAGAAATGGGATGGTGGAGACCCTAGAGTATGAAGGAAATCAGAGTTTCCAGTGGAACTTTACGAAAAATAGTCAAACCTTCTGAGTCCCCGGACACTTTCACACTTATCTTTGTCTATAGTTTCCCATTTCAAGGAAGTTAATGGATTAGGAGGTAAGTATCATATAACCTGCAAGTTGGAAAGCAAGATGTATCTGAAAAGGAAGAAAAGGTGAGTTTCTTAAGATGTCTTTTTGTTGAGTGGTTGATCGTGTTCTGGAATTACAGCTCAGTCAATGAAATTACAGATCTCTTCTCAGACTGAAAATTCTTAAAACTTACTAGAGGAGGAGATGAAAAATCTTTAGAAAAATGACCTTCTCTTCCTTTAAGGTGAGCTCTTTGGAGGTGCCCAGTTCATGTGGTCTATACGAGGAAGCTAGTTGAAGAACAAATACTTTACCCAAAGGTCAAGCAGTTGAGCCGAAACAGATTGCCTTTTGTTTAGTCATTTACTAGTAATACCTGTATGACCCAGTGCTGTTCAAAAACAATCCCAGAAGATAGTTCGAGAAGCAACTCTTTTGCTTCTTCAGTTCAAAACAGAAGCAGTAGACTGGCAAGGTGGTTCGGCAGGGAAACCAGGAGACCTGAATTTGATCCCAGAACAGACTCCTAAAAGTTGTCCTCTGACCCCTTATGAGTAGAGTGTGCTCTCTCTCTCTTTCTTTTTCTCTCACCCATTTACTCACACACACAAATAAAATAAGATAGCAGAAGATCTTACTACACATTACTTAATACTTTGTACAATTAAACTTATTACTGCAAAGAGAGAAATAAACATAATTGAACTTGAGTCAAGTGAATAAACCTACTATAGAGAAATACTGGGGTGCATGAGGAATGCAAAAATTATTCTAGCAAGATCTTTACAACAGAGTTTGAGAATAAAACACAGGTTAATAGGAAGTATTAACAGCAAGAGTGGTAGCACACTTACTTACCAGGCATGTTCAAAGTCCTGGGTTCCAGTCTCGGCACCACCACCACCATCAAACCAGGGCACCATGGCACATTCCTGAAACCTCAGTGCTTAGGGAGAATCTGGAGTTAGCGGCCAGCCTGGACTACGTAGTGAGTTCTATTTCTAGAACCACAAAATAAGATCCTATCTCAAAACAAAACAGCAGAGTCATCTTAGTATAGCCATGGTAGTATCTATCTGTTCCTTGGGCTGGGCTTGACTAGCATGTATGGAATTGTGGGTTCAGCACCTCAAAACTAGGGGTGATATGGTGGTGCACATTTGCTATCTCAGCATGTGGAGACAGAGGCAGGAGGAATCAGGGTTGTTCTTACCTATATACATCAAGTTTTAGGCCAGCTTGGGCTAGACAAGACTTCATTTCAGGGAAAAAAAAAATCATTCATAAAAGTTTCTTAACGCCAACAAACCTTTGGTCACCTACTCTTTGATGACTTGCTTGCTGCCAAATGAGATAACCCACTTCCAATCTAAAAAGGTAGAAAGATGGAGGTGAGCCATGACTCAACCAATAACGTGGCAGACAAGCAAATGTTGGCCTACAAAGGAGACCTATGTTCCTACAAGGAAGGGGTTTATTCCCATTCTGCATGAGGAAAAGGAAAACTGTGGGCATCATATGTGTCTTTTGGCAAAGCAACAGGCTTTGTAAGAAGGCTACATAATCTCTGGAAATAGAAATGTTCCCAAGCATCTGAGTGAAATCTGCAGCACAAATCAGCCCCAAACATGTACGCACATTTCATGGAGGACGTGGAGCTAAGTGGTAGAGACCTTACCCAGCACGCCAGGCCAGGTTCCGCTTCCCAGTTCTGCAAATGTCAATACCGAAGTTTCCAAGAACGATGTCTTCATGCCAGTCATTAGCTGGCTGTTGGTGTCCAAGAGCCTCACAGAAGGTTCATGTGGATTGAACAGGCTGTTCCCAGATGTGTTCGCAGTTGCTTCCCCAAGAGCAGACGGAAATGGAATGGCCGACCTTCACGTCAGTCACGCTCGCTGGTACCTGTGCTGGAACTGGATGACAGGAGCAGAATAGCCACGCTGATTTCATCTAGAATGACAAACACTAGTCTAGAAACAGGTGAGGTCTTGTTGAAAGTAAGATCAGGGTCATCAAATACAAGTGACGGCTTAAGCAAAGAATGAAGTGGCTCCTGAGATGCCTGGGGTGAGAGAGAGCGTGCAGAGAGCAAACAGGACCTTCAGACCCTGGGTGTAGTTACAGGTTTTTCCAGAGTGTAATCGATCACCAAGTGATTCTTAGAGTCAAAGAATATTGGCTTTAGAAGGAACGAAGCCAGTTGACCCCTCCATTTGTAGAGCGCTCACCGTGTATCAGGCACAGAGAATGTACCTAACCTCTTACTTTACTAGTGTCTTCTTATCTCTACAGCACTTCCATCTAGAAGGTGTCAGGAAGCAGGGCATGAAGGGACAGGCCTGTAATGCCAGGCCTAGGGAGGTCCTGGCAGTAAGAGTTCAAGATCAGCCTAATATTTAGCATGATAGCATTTTTTTTTGTTTGTTTGTTTGTTTGTTTTTCCTGATGGCAGTTTATGCTACATTGCTTAAAGCAAGAGGAACAACCTGTGTTCTTTTTCTTTACAACATTGCTTAGAAAATACTAATTACTGTTTATCTCAATCATGCAGATTTCAATAGGTTACATGCTAAAGAAAGAGCTTGTAGGTAGAGAGACTATTGTTTTTGTCTTGAGATAAGTAATGATATCTATGTGTGATGTTTATTTGAAAAATACAAATATGTGGGTGTGTTGCCCTCCTGTAATCTCAGCATTCCCGAGGAAGGCAGAGGCAGGGGGATTAAGGGTTCAAAGCCACTCTTAGCCTTAAGCAAGTCAGAGGCCAACCAGGATACAGGAAAACCTACACCTCCCCCGCCCCCAAAAAAAGTCCCCAAAGGACAGACATATTTGAGTTCCATTCTAGGTTGAGGTGAGGGGCAGAGACACCTCCTAAATTCTGTCTGATTTTTACATGAATGTCACAAGAAGATTGGAGGTTTTCTTTTTTTTAATTGGGGGGATTAGAGGTTGATATAGTCTGGTACCTTGACTAAACTAAAAAGAAAAAGGAGACCCAGTGGAGTAGCTAGCTCTCTGGATGCTATCAATCTTAATCTTCCTACTCAGGAAGTAGCCATGAAAGTAGGGAGTTGGGGGGACTAGAACTAAAATGCACTCAGATATCAACAATGATTGGAATGAGTGACATGGTAATCTAGTTTTAATATTTTGGCGCCTGCCTTTCTGTGTTTAAGAATTACTTCCCAATTCATGGCTAGCCAAGAGCTGCCTCCCTCAAGCATGCTTTTCTCTGGTCAGGGTTAGAAAAAAAGAGAGAAAGAAGAAAGAACGGGGCAGGGGTGGGGATGGAACATGAACCAGGCTTCATCCACATAGTTTATTCAGGAAGCTTCTCCAAAACTCCAGAGAGGGAGCTGCAGTCTCCCCTCCCAATGGAAACTGCTACTGACTTGAAGTCAAAGGTGCAAGCTTTTAGGTTGGAGTGGAGGGAGAAGGGATTTTGGGTTTGATGGTTATCAGATTAACATTCTTGGTGGGTCTCCCCAGAAGAGCTATTTTATCTCAGATTTATTGGATGGGATCTATAGCTTTAGGGTAGGATCTCTGGCAGAGATTTGTCAGGTTGGGGGGGGGGTCTCTGGTTCTGACTGCTTAAACCTTTAGAGACTTCTGTCTGTCACTCATGAGAAAAGCCCAAATTCCTGAAATTTGGAGGTTTCTATGAAATTCCACTCTACTGCTTGATTCCTCTCCTTCCACACCCTCCCACCACAAGGAGTCTTCCCTCGTTGGTTCAACCAATGTCTTCCCTCAGGGTCAGACTGCATCTTAGCTGCCCAGAGTCACACGGTCTCTATGGTCTCTATCCACGGCTTTTTTTTTAAGGCTAGGGTCTCCAATATTCCAGGCCTTCAGAAATCTAGTACGGCTTTGAACTCCTGGTCCCTCTGCCTCCACCTCCCAAGTGCTAGGATTACTAGGTATCCTTAGTTCCATCCACATCTATAGCCATAGGTAGCTAACATCTACATAAACGTAATTGAATACAGTTAGGAGTTTCGTCCCACCTGGCCCCCATTTCAAGTGCACAGTATGCAGCCTACTAGATTAGTTACCACAGTGAGCAACAAAGACCTTGATGCATTACAAGCAGTCTTATCACAAGCCATTTTAGACATACAATCACACAACTACATGGAATAAGACAATTCATTTCATGTGTATCTTTCTCAGTGAGGCCAGAATATTTTGGGGGGGGCATATTCATGTGAGTTTATTTTTGGTTTTGTTTTCTTATTTAAATTATTTGTAAGACAGAGAAGGAAAGAAAGAGAAGGGGGAGAGAGAGAATATGAAAATACATGCATGCCATAGTGCATAGGTGGGGGTCAGAGCACAGCCACCTCTTTAGTCCAGCCCGAAGATTTTATAAGTGTTTATGGAATCGTGTTTTAGTACTCGGTGGAGCTGAGCTGTAAAGTAGACTAGGAGAAAACTAGTCTTCATCACTGGGTGTGGAGCACATGACAGCAATCCCAGGGCATAGGAGGCTGGGGCAGGAAGTTCAGCTACCTAATAGGTTGGAGCTGGCCTAGGCTATATGAGCATACACATGCTCTCTTTCAAATGAATAATTTGAATAAATTATTAAATATTAAATAAAATATTTAAAAAACTAGCTAGTAGGTTTTAGAATGTTTAATTATATTTATTTAATTTTATTTGTGTGTGTGTGTGTGAGAGAGAGAGAGAGAGAGAGAGAGAGAGAGAGAGAGAGAGAGAGGACACTGTGTGTCCCTGTGGAGGACCAAGGGTGACTTCAGGATCATCCTGGATTGCTTCTACCTCCTTTATGCTTTACTCTGGGATTTCCTAGGAGGCTTCACCAGGGCCAGAAATGTAGGCTGCTGCCATTCCACCTGGCATTTTTACATGGGACTTGGGATCCGAATTCAGAACCTTCTGCTTGCCAAGTAGAATCTTAACCTCTGAGCCATCTCTCCAGCCCTAGAAATATTCTTGAGTCAGGAATGGTGACTCAAGAAATATAAAATACAGAGGCTGGAGAAATGGCTCAGGGGTTAAGCCTCTGCCTTGCAGGTGGAAGGTCCTGAGTTCAGATCCTAGACCCCACGTATAGATGCCAGGCAGAAGCGGGGGCGGCCTGTGTTTCTGGTCCTGGTAGGGCGGAGCCTGTGAATCCCGGGGCAGAGTAAACAAGGAGGAGGTGGAGGCGTCCATGGTGGTTCCCGAATTCATCCATGGTTCTACACACACACACACACACACACACACACACACACTTGAATAAAAAAATTAAAAAAAAAGAAATATAAAATACAGTTAATATAATAATATAATCCAAGCATTTGGGAGACTGAGCTTATCCTCCTTAACATTCAGCAGCCCCAAGAATCAATTCTGTAGGCCTGTGGTCATCCAAAGCCAAAGAAGGAAGGAGTCCATACACCTCCGCCTCTCCTCTTTCTCCTCTTCTGCAGCTCCTTTCCACATTGGGGGGGGGTAGGTTGTGTGGGTAGATACTGGGGCCTCTCAGGGGAGGGCGGAGCCAGGGTAGGCAACAGAGAGCAGTGCACCTGGTGGGTCCAGGGTCTGCTATGAAGTTGAGTTTCTCTTAATGGTTTGCACTTTCCTTTCTGGTGCCCTTTGGTCAGCTGTTCAGATTCCCCAAGCTCCAAGAAGCCTAAGCCCAATTTCTCGGCAGATACTAAGTCTTACCTTCTAAAATGCACCTCTTCTTTTGTCTAGCATTCCATTTTGAGCATCTCTCGCAGTCTCCCAACTGTCCTGCCCTTGCCCCATTTTCTCCTGGCTTCTGTGTACACAGCAGTTGTTAGCATAATCGATGTGCCTTATTTCCAATAAAAACTCACATTTAAGATAAAAAAGAAAGAAAAAGAAGCTAGACTTTCCCTTTGGTTAAAGAAATCTTTTCCAAGTAGAAGAGGAGTATCTCTCCCTATCTGCTGCTTTCTACAATGCATTGCAGCGGTTGGCAGTGGGAGGTAATCCCCCTTCCTAGTTGGCTGTAGCAAATTCATTGTTGGATTTGCAGATCATGTAATTGATAATAGATTCTTGCCTCTGTGTGGCATCCTAGAAAAGCTAATTCGCTCTATAACTTTCTCTAATTTGTCTGTTATTGAGCCCAAGCTCATTAAATACATCCAGTGGCGAGGGTCATAATTGTGTAAAAACAGAACATTCGTTTACAATAATGGTTCCATTTGCTTTGGTTGGTCTTTGCCGTTCACTTTGGAGAAATTTCCAACTCATTCTCAAGGCCGAATCCAGCTCCCGGTAGATTCCCAGTGGCTTCCAGTCAATAGTAACAAGCAGCGTCTGTGTGAACTCTCTGCCTGTGGCTCCCAGCATAGCACAGGACCAGCACCGTTACTGTTGACCAGTTAGGAGAGTTGGCGCCAAAGTCCAAAAACTAATGGAAATCTGATCAGTATTGGTGGTCTTGGGGTTTCACTGTTGCTCCAATTTGGGGACCAGAAATATAGGCCATTACATTTCTGCCTGTCTTTTTTATGTGTAAGTTCATTGGGGATCCAAACTCAGATTCTTCTGCTTAGGAGGCAGAGTCTTAACCCCTGAGCCATCTCTCCAGTCCACAGGGTGGTTTCTTAAAGGTTAGTTGCATTATGAAATCTATAAGCATATCAATATATGCTTATATTTTTATGCTCTGTTACAGTCCTTGGTCTAAGGCTGGTAAGCAGGTCAGTGAGTCTGCTTCGGAAGCCCACATGGAGATAGAAAAAAATTGGCTTTCAGAAGTTATCCTCGTCCTCTGACCTCCACCTGTGAACCATGGCATGCATGCATGCAGCTTCTCTCTCTCTCTCTCTCTCTCTCTCTCTCTCTCTCTTCTCTCTTTCTCTCAATTAATTAAAAAACAAGTCAACAGTCTTGTTTGACCTGAGCATGAATGTTTTACGTACTGTGCGTTGGTCATTTGTAAGATATGGATTCACTGAGTTGTGAAAGATCTTCCAAATACCAAGCGTGCACTTTATTATACAATATTCAAATTTGTTACTATCACAACTGATCTCAGCACAGAAGCCTTTCGTTTTTGGCAAGCTGCCCAGCTCATGGTAGCAGACCCAAGCTTCTCCAAATTTTAGCTTCACTTTGCAGCCGGGATTAGAAACAAATGCTGTCAGCTGTGCTCCGTGGAATGACAGACTCATCTCTTTCATTTTCTAGAAGATGGGTGCCAAATACGCAAATACCCAGGTACTGTCCTCTGCTCCTGTGTGGCCGATGACTTTCCAGGCCAGAGCCGCAGAATCATGCCAGTGATCCTCTTTGAGGTAGCGAGAAGCCCTGGATTGCACTTTGTATTTAGGAATCGACATAATCAAATTAATATTTTACTGCTTTATCAGATACATTCTTAAGGAAATTACCTCTTTCAATCAACAACGAGGAAAAGAAAGACACCCTTTGAGTGCCTAGCAATGAGAAGCCCAAAACACTTCACCCAATCCCCTCTTCCACAATGCACCAGGGTCAACCCCTCTATAGCCAGGTTAGCATTCATGTCTTGGTGGTCTTGTTTTGCGAGCTGCCGGTCTAGTGGCCAGGGTCCCAGTGAAAAGCTGCGCCAGACAGTGTAGATTCATCCTGTGCTCTTCGCCCTACCACAGCAGTTTTTTGTAAAAATGTCCAAAGTCCCCGGGACGTTTGTTACCATCTGGGCTGAGGCCAGGATGGAGGATAAACCAATCTCTTTGCTACTCCCTCTTGAAACCTTCTGAAAGCCCAGGGGCGGGAGGATCCGTGGGGATGCAGATCTCAGACTGAATCTCCACTTCATTTTTCTTTTCCATCTCTTTGTGTCCAATAGAGCACAAACCCCCCTGCAGAATCTGAATCCTTTCTATAGGTTAGATATATATAAGAGCATCTCAGAGAGCCAGCAGAACTGGGCTCGCCAAGTGCATGGATGCTTTGGTTAGAGTAGACTGGGGTGATACAGCAGCAGTCTCCTAGGATGAATTATGTCCCCTGTCAGAACCATGGGCTTGAGATTTTCAGGGAGACCACATGGGAGAGAGGTAAGGGGATGGTCCAAAGTTCCAAATCAACCAGGGTTACAGAGTGAGTCCTTATCTCAAAAGTAAAAAACAGGGCTGGAAAGATGGCTCAGGGGCTAAGACTCTACCTCCACAAAGAAAGAACTGAATTTGGACTTCAGGTCCCCTCAAAAACGCCAGGTGGAAATGGTGGTGACCTGCATTTCTTTTTTTTTTTTTTTAATTTTTTTTATTATTATTATTATTTATTCAACCGTGTGTATGTGTGTGCGCACGTGTGTGTGTCTGTGTGTGTGTATGTTTGTGTCTGTGTATGTGTAGAACCACGGACGAATTCGCGAACCACCATGGACGCCTCCACCTCCTTCTGCCCTGGGATTCACAGGCTCCGCCCTACCAGGACCAGAAGCGCAGGCCGCCCCCGCTTCCGCCTGGCGTCTATACGTGGGATCTGGGATCCGAACTCGGGACCTTCCGCCTGCAAGGCGGAGGCTTAACCCCTGAGCCACCTCTCCAGCCCGTGACCTGCATTTCTGATTCTGGAATGTGGAGCCTGGGAAATCCCAGAGCAAACATAAAGGCAGTAGAAGCAATCCAGGGTGATTCCTGAAGTCACCCTTTGGTCTCCATAGGCACGCACAGTGTGCCTGATGCACTCTCTTTAAATAAATAAATAATTTTTTAAAAAGTGGAAAGCAAGCAAATGAACAAAAACATGGGGCTGGAGAGATGGCTCAGGGGTTAAGCCTCTGCCTTGCAGGCGGAAGGTCCTGAGTTCGGATCCTAGACCCCACGTATAGATGCCAGGTGGAAGCGGGAGGGGGGGTCTGCATTTCTGGTCCTGGTAGGGCAGGGCCTGTGAATCCCTGGACAGAGTAAACAAGGAGGAGGTAGAGGCAGTCCATGGTGGTTCTCGAATTCACCTGTGGTTCTTCACACACACACACACACACACACACACACACACACACACACATACAATGACTAAATAAAAAAAAAATTAAAAAATGAACAAAAACATTCTGGGGGACCCTGCACGTTGGCATATTGATAAGCATAGAGTAAAAACTTGTCTTAGAATGGGTAGAACTGGGGCTGGAGAGATGGCTCAGGGGTTAAACTCCTGCCTTGAAAGTAGAAGGTCCTGAGTTGGGATCTCAGAGCCTTCATGGAAGGTAGAACTTGGGAAACTCCGGAGTAAAGCAGAGAGGAAGTAGCACAATCCAGGGTGATTACTGAAGTCAACTTTGGGCTCCACAGGCCTGCACGTGGGCACACACACACACACACACACACACACACACACACACACACACACGTAAAAATTTTTTTAAAAAAATGGTAGAAGTTGGGCTGGAGAGATGATTGGGATTAATTAAGGCTGTCTTGCAAGCAGAAGGTCCTGAGTTCTGATCCCAGGTCCCATGTAAAAAACACCAGGCCCTGCACTTCTGGCCCTGGTGGGTGGAGTGGAAATCCCAGAGTAAAGCAAAAAGGAGGTAGAATAATTCAGAATAATCCCCTAAATCATCCTTGGTCCTTCACAGGGACACACAGTGACCTCTCTCTCTGTCTCTCTCTCTCTCTCTCTCTCTCTCTCTCTCTCTCTCTCTCACACACACACACACACACACACACACACACAAAATAAATAAATAAAATATTTAGAAAAAAATGACTCAAGAGTTAAGACTCCGCTTCACAAGCAGAAGGTCCTGAGTTCTGATCCCAGGTCCTACATAAAAAAATGCCAGGCAGAAATGGCATCTTGTACTTCTGGCCCTGGTGGGTAGAGCCTGAGAAATCTCAGAACAAAACAAAAAGGAGGTAGAAGCAATCCAGGATGATTCCTGAAGTCATCTTTGGTCCTCCACAGGGACACACAGTGACCTCTCTCTCTCTCTTTGTCTCTCTCTCTCTCTCTCTCTCTCTCTCTCTCTCTCTCTCTCACACACACACACACACACACACACACACACACTGGGTGTAATAGTGTATGCCTATAAGGTAACACTGGGGAGGTAGAGGCAAGAGGATGGCAAATTTGAGGTTATCCCAGGATCCAGAGTGGGGCCTTGCCTCAACAAAACTAAACAAAAGGGAAGATAAGCTAGAAAATCTTCGTGTTGTGGGGAAGGCACATTTTTCGATTCAGTCTGGGAATACCATGGGATAGTCGTATTTGACTGTAGTAGTGATAGTTGTGTAGAATACAGGGATCTTTAACACAGCCTATAGCTTAAGTACCAAATTGTGACCATGGGGGGGGGGGTTGAGCAGGAAAAAAAAAAAAGTGAACAGAAAGTGAGATTATGCCCCATGTGGTTGGGTTGGGTTTGGGGTTCAGTGATAATCCCATAATAGTTTCTCAGTAGACTTTTGAAGTGAACAGAGCGGGTGGCCTGCAGGCGAATAGGTAAGTATGGTGGAAGTCACGGAAAAGGAGAACCCAGAGGGGCAGAAGAGAGACAGGGCAGCTCTTGATGTAAGCGGCAGACACATCCCGGAGTGTGGAGGCCTCGTGTGCGTGGGCTGGGGTTCAGGGCAGTGCAAGGCCTCCGACTGGGGCGGCTGGGATTCTCAGCCCTGCCATTAGTGCCCCCTGTGTGTCCCTGGAGAGCCCCGCTGCGCTGTCTCCTCCCTGTGATCCAACTCCGTGACACCTCACACGTCGAGGAGGGGAGCTAACTGTAGGCCCCCAATTAGCAAAGGACGCTTGAGTTGGTGGTGCCAGCAAATTCAGGCCCTGGGAAGGGCGAAATGGAAGTATTCTGAGTTCCAGATGGGTCTGGGATACATAGCAAGGCTCTGTCTTTAAATTTATTTTTTTTTTAATATTTCGATGCTTTGTTTTTTTTGCTTATGTTTGTTTGTTCGCCAGAGTAACAAGGCAAGTGTCACATTATGTAACTCACAGTGGTGTCAAACTCTTGGGGAATCTTAGTGCTTCAGCCTTCTAGTGTTGGGGTTCTAGGCATGAGCCACCATAGGGTTTTTATTTCTTTTTTTTTTTTTTAAATTCAATTGTGCGCGTATGCGTGTGTGTATATATGTATGAGTATGTATGTGTGTGTGTATGTGTAGAACCACAGACGAATTCGGGAACCACCATGGACGCCTCCACCTCCTCCTTGTTTACTCCGCCCTGGGATTCACAGGCTCCGCCCTACCAGGACCAGAAACACAGGCCGCCCCTGCTTCCCCTGCATCTATACGTGGGGTCTAGGATCCGAACTCAGGACCTTCCGCCTGCAAGGCAGAGGTTTAACCCTTGAGCCACCTCTCCAGCCCCTTTATTTCTTTTTAATAAGTATTTTATTCTCACTTTAAAAATTCACTTTATTATTATTATTATTATTATTATTATTTTTAATTTTGACAGTTTCATGCTTGAATACAATGACTTCAGTAGGGTTTTCACCCCCCCATCAATCACTCTGTCTACCTCATCCTTTCTTCTGGTGAAAATCTTCACGACCCGTCTCCCTCCTGTTTCCGTGTCTTTTTATGCATGTGGCCCACTGAGTTTCATCTGCACACCTGGATTTTGAAGCTTTATTGTTGTGTTTTTCTGTTTTTTGAGACAGGGTATCACTGATTACCCCAGGCTGGCTTCTAAACAGCAATCCTCCTGCCTCTGTCTCCCGAGCCTGACTTGATATTTGGTTTGCTGGCTAGCTCATTTGCTATGTTTTTATAATTCACTTTTGCCATTCTTTCTCTGTGTCTCTGTCTGTCTGTCTGTCTGTCTGTCGGTCTGTCTTCCCTCTTTCACACACACACACACACACACACACACACACACACACACACACACACACACACACAAGAGTATTGGAAACAAACCGCACAGAGGTAGAAGATGCCATTTGTGATCTTTGCTTATGTTGAAACTTCACCACCAAGCTAATGCTTTGAATTCACACATTTTATTTTCGTGTTTTACTCATTAAAATTCAAATATTCCCGGGCTCGATGACTCCTTACAACGACAGTGGTCGGGAGGCTGAGATGGGAGGTTCCAATCAACTTGGGCTACAGCTGAGACCCAGGGTGTCTCAAGAAAACGAAAGGCAGCAGAACCAGGTACCGAAGCTCACGCCTGCACAGCGGGCCCTGGAGGCCACAGCGGGCACAGAGAGGCCATGTTGGGCCAAAACATGTAACATGTGTTAACAGAGTCCTGCTCTTACAGCCCTGAGTGTCAGGGTACGTGTGCATGTGGGCAAGACCCCTTTAGAAGTAGAGAATCCCCCTCTCCCAGGTGTGATTTGCTCCTATTGAGTTGTATAGATGCAGAACAGCACAGAAGGAGGGTCCTGGAGGTCTAGAAAAATCCTAAAAATTAGAAGAAAAGGCTGAGTAGCCCAACTCGAGGAAAGAGGGACATGGAGGTCCGGGGGAGTCAGCAGGCAGCGGCTCGCCCACGTGGGAGCGCTGACCAGAGACCACTTGGGGCGAGTCTTGAGCAGTGTCTCCATGGCGGCAGGGACCTCCCAGCCTGCCGGGAAAGCCAGCGGCAGTGCCAGTCTCAGCAGTGACAGCCTAGGACTCGGTTTCCTCATCTGTGACTGCGGACGGTCCCCACATGTGTCTGAACTCCTGCTCCCGTTTGCCTGTCCTGGAAAGCAACAGAGGCAGAAGGGAAGGCCTAGACTCATCCAGCCGTAAGTTCAAAACCTGCCCGAGCCAGAGAATGAACCCCCTCCAGCACAGCTGCACAGCTACCTCTCCGGAAAGCCAGACAGGAAAGGATGCTTGAAAAAGAGAGAGAGAGACGCCCAAGATGGGCTGCAGAAGGAAGGCTGCTTGGCTAATTGTGTTAGAGGGCAGTGTGCACACAGAGGTTGTGTAAACCCAGAGAGATTGACAGCCCCAGGGCTCGAGGGCTCTGGTGCCACGCCCCTGAGCAGGCAGATAAAGGGTTATTTGTGATACCCACCCAAAGCAGATTAGTCATTCCAACCCAGGAGGATTGGAGCCTGTGGCCTTTGGTCACAGAACTGATCTACAGCTTCTGGAGGGAAGGGAAAGATGGGACCCCTGATGTGAGGGCTTCAGGGGGAAATTGCCACCACCCTTCCAAGCTTGTTGTAAAGATGTAAACAGCCAGCCTTGTGCTCACAGTTAGGGAAGATGTCAGTTCTCGGGAGCGATCTTCTAGGGCGCCAGATGTTTCTGGTGGTGTCTCTGTGAAGACCAGGAAAACAGGATCAGAGAGGTGGAGGTGCTAACTCAAGGTCACACAGCAGGAGTGTAGAAAAAAAATCTCACTTCTCCATTCAGTTTTCTTTCCCGTCCACTAGGCTTCTCCAAGGTATGAAGTACAGAATTTTGAGTATTTTCGGGGACTGGGGCGGGGGTGGAGAATAAGAAAACTTTCTTACTTGCCTGACCTGTCTCGGTGTGGAAGCCAAAGCAAACCCCTTCTTTTGTAGTTTCTCTCTTCTCCTTCCTCAAGAAGGTCCTGCCCAGGGCTCTGAGAGCAGCTACGCAGGTAAGTGTGTGTTGCCCACGTGGGCTTGGGAACATAAGGTTGTGTAAAGCCAGGCGGGCGGGCAGACCATTGTGTAAAGCCAGGCGGGCGGGCAGACCATCTCCGGGTCTCCTCTTTATTTGGTTAACCCTGGTAGCTCCAGGAGCACCTGACTGTGCTCCTGGTACTGATCGCTAGGTGCCAGAGAGTTTCTGTTAGCCTTCGGTTGTAATTGTTAACTTGAATGGAATGCAAAACTTCTGGTTCAGAGCAGAGTTGGTTTTTTAACCGTGAATAACTTGAGAGCTGCGGAATATGGGGAGCACATTTGGTTGTGGTGGAAGGTGAATTTTCCAGATCCATTTTCACTGATCTAACTCGAAATCCCGCGCGGTGGAATGAATGTGTGGTTGCTGGTGAGTTGTACCCTTTATTAACTCTTAGTTATTTCTGACACCTTTTCAATTTGGCAAGCCAAGACTTGCTTGGGGATTAGACAGATGAGCTTATCATAATGCCACCTTCAAAACAAAGCAAAAAAGGGGGAAAAAAACCCCAGCTCTAACGCCTCTGAAGTCAAGGTTTATTTCCAGAAGTTCCCTATTAGCCCCCCCCCAACTTTTAAAGGGAAGCGTGGGCTAGAGCTTGCTTGTTCACTGACATTATTGTGCATCACACGATATCTTTGCTACCATTATATTGTGTTCCCTCAATGGTGTTTGCTCTGAGGGTGGGACGCAAGGCTGTTTCGTGTCTGTAAAACATTTACCAAGAGCACTGAGCCATGGTCTTGAAGGGCATTCCGTTGCCAGAGCGTGGGAGGAGAGGGCGAGCAGGGGAAAGCGCCAGGTGTTTGGCAGGTACTCGGTTCGTACTTCAGTATTTATTAATATTTAAAATTGCGGATTACATAGAATTTGGGCTCCCTTCTACTGAAGGGGCGGGGATGGTGAGTGGGGAAAGGCGTGGGGTGGGCAGGCAGGAAAAAAAGTCTTCTTAAATGCAATTTCGTACCAGGGGACTAGGGGACTGGAGGGTGGCTCAGCGTCCCTGGAGAATTGCGAACCTTGATGGATCATTGTTTCTGGCTTGAGTAGAGGGGTGCCAGGGCTAGGGAGAAGGTGGTCAAACCTCCCTGAGCCTGGGGTTTTGCTGTGGACTTCAGAAGGGAGTTGGGGAGCCAGGTGTGCCTGCCAGGTGTTACTTTGTGCGGCGTACCTACCTACCTGGCTTTGCTGGTGACTCATTGCATTTAAAGATTTTGCTGAATGGTGGTCTGGCTTCGTGAAAATGCTTTTAAGTTTTCTCCCTATGCCTGCCTCCTCTCTGCGTTCTGTTGAGTTTAGACTAGATAACAACAAATTAAAGGTCAGCTTGAAAGACAGCCTGTTATCTTCAAATCCGTATTCTTGCAGCGCAGCAGTTTAAGGAGGACTCTTTCTGTGCCGCCTGTCTTTGGGAGCTTTGATAGTGGAACTTTTTTGGGGGGAGGGGGTATAAAATATGAGCTCATGTGATAAAGCCAGGACCTTAGCAATCTACTTTTGGATAATTATGGTGATTACACTGGACTGCGTTTTTATGACAAAACGCCATAAACAATAAGTAGAAAAATCTAGAAACCATAGAGCTCCAAAAAGAATGTGTGTCAGCAATGCTTGGACCAGTGTCGTGGCGTGTAATATATGAAAAATAGCAAGCATATGGGATCTTCCAACCTGTTCGTGGTGGCAGCCAGCATGAGGTCACCTCAAAAGTTTGAGAATTCAGGGATTCTGTGTGTGTGGGGAGGTGTTTACAAGTCCAGTGATTGCCAGGGGCACTGAAGTTAAACCCTGGTGTATATGTACATGTGCATATGTGTGTGCGCGTGTGCGTGTGTGTGTGCATGTGTGTGTGACAGGTTCTAGTCATTGTAAAATGGCTGGGAGAGGCGACTCTCCCCAAGTTAGAGGAAACTAGCTTCCTGGGCGCTGGGGCTTCCGGGGTGGCTTTGTGTGCCCGGCAGATAGGACCCAATCTTAGCAACCGCCGAGCCGGGAACCGGTTCCGGATGACGGACAAGCCTGAAAACTCTTTTCATACGTGGAGCAGAAGGCTAGCTTCAGGTAGCCAGTCACTTCTCTTCCCCTGGCCACCGAGCGGTTACGTAACTTTACAGAAGGGGATTAACCTTTTCTTACCCCGGGGAAGGTTTCGAAACCAGTATGGAACCAGGCCTGCACCGAGGTGCACCTGGATTGCGCAAGCCCGCAGCTCCCCGAGATTCCGCAGGAATGCGGCACGCTCCCCCCCCAGGAGCCCCGCACCGCTCCGGTTGATCGATGACCGCCTTGGAGCCCCAAAGCTTGTTCCCTCCCAGAAGCCTTGCGCCCGCCCTTCCCTGGTGCTTTCTAGAATCAGGGCGGGGGCGGGGGCACGGGGGATTCCTTCAATTTGATTTTTTTTTTTTTTCTCCAATATGCCTCAGCCTCCTAAGTGTTGAGCTTGCAGGATGAGGCAGTATGGACTGGTTTGTACTACATCTGGTTTATACTACATCTTTCCTAGGCTGATCACCATTCATTCATTCACTCATTCGTTCATCCAATTTTATTAAAGGCTCAGTCTGGGCTAGGCTCCCTTCCCTCAGTTTCTTTTTCTTTTTTAAGTCCCCACTCCCTGTTGAGGCAAGAACTTACTATGTGAATCGTGAACAACTGCCTCAAACTTCTAAGTGCTAAGATGACAGATGTGCATGGCCACTTCATCTTTTGGTTCTTTAAAAGAATTATTTTTGCAGCTCTCTCTGTATCAGAGAGCCCTGTGTGTGCCTGTTGAGACCCAAGGTTGTCTCCAGGAGTCACCTTGAATTGTGCTACCTCCTTTTTGCTTTGCTCTGAGATTTCCCAGGACCATTTCCACCTGGCATTTATTCTATGAGATCTGGGATCTGAACTCAGGACCTTCTGCTTGCAAGGCAGAGGCTTAACCCTTGTCTCCAGCCCATCTTTCAGTTCTTAAGTGTTACTTTTTCCAGGGTCTCTTCCCATCTCTGCACAGCTAATCTGCTTCGGCTGCTGTCAGACTGCCTAACATGAAGTCTTAAAGTACAGGCTCTTTGGTTTTTGACTTCATTCGCTTGGTGTGTATGTCTGTGTTATTCCTCCACTTAGTTTCTTTCCTTCTTTGCTTAGTATCACTTTGTAAGAACAGACTGCAACATAAGACATGCGTACAATTTAAAGGCATAAATCTACAAGCCGAAAAACCATTTCTTGTGTGTGCCAGCTCGCGCAAGCTAAGTGACCTCATAAAAGATAGGTTGGAAATGTTATCACCTGGGAAGGCAGAAGGAGAGCCGGTTTCAGGGAGTGTGTTTGCTAAATGTTCTCATGGGCCATTTATTTAACTAAAACCATCACCCAGGAGCGATCGCCACTGTTTTACACCCAAGCCCGAGCTTGAGAAAGGCTTTGGAGTTGAGCTCAGCTGAACATGAAAATTGGTAGTTAGACCAGAGAGCAGTGTCTTCCTGGGAAAGACCATGTAAGAGGATGTGGGGCTTTCCTCCTCCCCACCCCCACTACTAGGGGGTTGAATGCAGGATCTCTTGCTTGCTAGGCAAGCACTCTGCCACTTCGCTTTTATATTAAAATACAAATGTATCAGTCTTCTGATGGAAAGCTAGTCATTGATCTTATTTTTTTTTCTTTTTTCATTTTGTAATTTTTTTTTATTACTATTTATTTAACTCTCTGTGTGTGTGTGTATGTGTGTGTAAAACCAAGGGTGAATTCGGGAATCATTGGGGATTGCTTCTACCTCCTCTTTTTTTTTTTTGTTTACTCTGCTCGGGGATTCACAGGCTCTGCCCACCAGGACTGGAAGCCCAGGCCTCTCCCCCTCCCCCTCCACCCCACGTTTGTTTATGGGATCTGGGATCTGAACTCAGGACCCTCTGCCTGCAAGGCAGAGGCTTAACCCCTGAGCCATCTCTCCAGCCCTCATTTTGTAATTTGTTTTGAAAATGAAACTTTCTGGTTTTTTGTTTGTTTATGCATTTTTTCTGATACACCTTATATATCTTTTAAAAAGATTTTTATTTATTTATTCCTGTGTGTGTGTGTGTGTGTGTGTGTGTGTGTGTGTGTGTGTGTCCCTGTGGAGGACCAAGGGTGATTTTTGGAATCATCCTTTACTACTTCCTTTTTGCTTCCCTCTGGGATTTCCCAGGCTCTGCCCAACCCTGGGCAGAAGTACACATAGCCACCATTTCTGCCTGAAGTTTTTACATAGGACTTGGGATCTGAACTCAGGACCTTCTGCTTATAAGTCAGAGGCTTAACCCCTGAGCCATCTCTCCAGCTCCAGCACCTTATATCTTTTAAAACCCTGTGTATTCAGCATTTTTTGAGTACCCCCCCATTAAATTCAAGCTTTTGTATGTATACATAAATATAATCATCATTTAGAAGATTAGGTGACTTGCAAGTCTTCCTGGGAGAAAGTTCCCGGGAGTCAAAGGTCATGTTTTTAAGGTGGAATCTGAGAAATTGTGCACAGTGCCAATCAGCAGAAGGCTCTGTCTGCTCATTCGGGGTCTGTCAGTCTCTGACTCCACTACATATCATGGAACTGCATAAAAAGTTCAACTGAGTGAGTGCCTCAAGTTACTAAGTTTCTCTCCATCACTACCGTCCTTGGTTTGCCATCTTATAAAGATGTGTAAAGATTGCAAATGCATGCTGGGAAAAAGTTACCAGACACTTGCTCAGAATGCCCCTCATTCACAATAACAAAAAGGAGATACCCTCACAATTTCTGGTTGCCAATGATGAGGGTTATATGGTAAACATTGCATTAATGTAAAGCCTAGATGGTTAAGTGATCATTTCAGTGAGTCAGATAGGAAGGGCATCAGTGGAATACTTGAAATCACCTGATAGTGCCCCAGTGGCATATCAAGTCATTTCTAAAACAAATAAGAGGTACCCACATCTTCTCCAACAAGGTTTTATTTTCACAGTTGGTAGAAAGTTTCTTTCCTAGGGCACCGCTTAAAAGAAACCATCAAAGGCTGTCTTCAACTGACTCTTTGCCTTTAGAAACAATCACAGAAACAATACCCTGTATTTGAATATTTTAAAAATGCATTCTCAGGGGGCTGGAGAGGTGGCTCAGGGGTTAAACCTCTGCCTTGCAGGCGGAAGGTCCTGAGTTCGGATCCCAGACCCCACGTATAGACTCCGGGCGGAAGTGGGGGTGGCCTGCGTTTCTGGTCCTGGTAGGGCGGAGCCTGTGAATCCCGGATTCCCGAATTCGTCCGTGGTTCTACACGCACATACATACATACATGTGCACACACACATACACGCACAATTGAATAATAATAAAAAATGCATTCTCAAATAATTTCCAGGTTTCTTTCTTTTTTTTTTTTTCTTTTTCTTTTTTTTTTTTTAGTCCTGCAATTTAAAATATGTCCCTCTTGTGCATGAGAAAATCAAGATGGAGAAACTCAGATCACACATCAGGTCAGGGAAAGAGCTGACTTCCGGATTTTTCACCTCCACAGCGCTCAACTTTTCCTTCTTGATCCACAGTCCCGACTATCCCCGCCCGCAGGGTGCGTTGAACTGGGTCAGTCATTAACCACAATGCCTTCACCAGCACTAGTCCAGTACCGTTTCTCTGGCTGTGTTTATTCGTAGCTGGGGATCGAATTCATGGCCTCAGGAGTGCAGCAGGTACTCTGCCACTGAATGGCATCCTCAGTGCACGATGGTTTCTCAGATCACATGATTTATTTTTCACTTTCCATTAACATACCACGTGCTTAGGGTAGTCATCCCCTCCCGTCACACAACTCTGCTAGCTAGGAATCATTCATCTCTTCTTAGGAAAGGGTCCAACCCCCTGAATGGTGAAGTGATTTGCACAAAGTCACATGGTTTAATAAATGGCAGAGGGGGCCTTCTTACTCTTAATTAATTAGACCCCAAAGTGCATTCATTTTCCCACGTCCTCCTTCTATGGTCTGAGAAGAATGTCTTTCCATTTCCTTCTCTTACCATGGATGCCGATGCAGGAGGTCTTAACATTGTTCACAAGCCTTGACTTACCATACTGTCTTGACAAACAGGTGTTTCCTTTATAACTAGGCAAAGATATGTGTTAAGCTAACTTCAGATTGGTAATTTTTTAACTCTTAGAAATATAGGGAAATTAAGTTCTGTGGATATGAGCCAGATTTGGGGAGGCTGGGGAAGCGCGGGTCCTTGAGCAGAAAACCGATCTTCTTGGTGGTGGTAGGAGTCCTGCTTTATTATTTTTGGTGTATGTGTGTGTAGATGCATATGGTTGGAAAGGCCAACGCTCTTCACCTTGTGGTTTGAGTCCCCATCTCTCACTGGGATCTGGGACTTAGCAATTAGGTTAGACGTCAAGCCTTAGGAATCCTCCCATTTTTCAAGCATGCTCTACCATTCCAAGTTCTGGAATGATCTCCCCAGCCCTTGCTTTGCTGTTTTTGAGTCAGGATCTTGTTGTGTGGCTCTGACAGGCCTGGGAGTTGAATTCATGGCTGTCTTTGAATTCATGGCAGTTCTTCTGCCTCTCCCTCCTGAGCACTGGAGACATGGCTTCTCCACCCCTACTGGGTTCCACGAGCAACGAAGGAAAATTGAGGAGAATCATTCAGGCTCCGTGTGAATGAGCAGCGGCAGAAGTGAAATCAAGTGGTTTCCAATGACAAAAACTACCTCTGATGGTTAGAATGGTTTCAAAATTTACAGAAGCCACACATGTACAGTGGATGTCAGTAGTATACAAGCAAGCAAACAAAAAAAGTCCTAAGATCTACCTCATGTTGCTGTAGCCTGTGTTATATAATAAGAAGCCAGTCAGTCCTAAGCCCTCTGCCCTGACCAGCACGTGCAGTTTTTCTGTTGTCGCTTAACTTTTCCCATAAATACACTAACCTTCGGTATTTTGGGGAATTATTGAGATATGCGCAATGTGTGCAAGTACCTGGCACATCAAAGGAATACAGCGATTTTCCAACAGGATTCCTAGGAAGGAAGTTTATGCGCATGAAGAGAGGACACAGAGAGAGAGAGAGAGAGAGAGAGAGAGAGAGAGAGAGAGAGAACACTGGTAGAACAATTTTGCTTCCACCGTGTGGACTTCCAGGTTCACCAGCTTTCCAAGCAAGCCCTACCCACTGAGAAATTTTGCTTCTTAACTGCGAATTCCAGAGGCGAAACTTGTCCCGTGTAGTTTTTTCCTCCCGTTAAGGGTTGTGAAACCCTAACATTTAAATGAACTGTTGTCTGAATGAGCGCCTTCTCTGCATCAGCCACAAATGCAAACGTGGACGCCGGGCAGAAACCAGACAAAGATTTCATTCTGCTTTTCTAATAAAGTAGATATTTATTGTGAAACCGTAAGAAACGCCTACTTGGCCATTCTTTTTGTTTTTGTTATTTTAAGACAGGATCTCTACAGCCTAGGTACTCGCTGTTACACACGCCTGCCTCGGCCTCCCAAGTGTTGGGATTAGTGACAGGTGCTACCACATCTGGCTTGGCTCTCTTTCTTGCTTAATAAGAGCGTTGAAGCAGCTTGAGGACATTCCCCGCTGTTTGATAAATAACTAAGCCAGAGAAAGTAATATCCGACAATAAAGGCAGCAGACAGAAGCGCCTTCATAATTGACTAGAATTCCACTTATCCTAAGACAAAGGGCTTTTATCTATGTTACCTAACGTGTCAAGTAAGTATTTGAAGTAGAAAGCGACTTCTGTTGAACTAACATGAACCAGGAATCCAGTGCCACATTTACGTCTGAAGCCACCTCTCACAGTCTGTCTGTAACTTAGAGAAACCCCGCCTGTCCCTGCCTGCTGCTCTCCCCTGTTGCGCATGCACTTTTTATGTTTCTCCCAAGTGTTCTATGGTTTACATGGCTTTTTGTTTACTGCTAGGAAATGCCGCTGCTAGGAGGCTCACACAGGAAGATTGCTGCAAGCTTCAGGCCAGTCTGGGGTTCAAAGTGAGACTCCAGGAAAAAAAAGAAAAAAAAAAAAATGGAAGGAAGGAAGGGAGGAAAGGAGAGAGGTAGGGAGAAAGGGCAGAAAGGGTAAGTCTTGGGTTGGGGATGTAACTCAGTACTAGAGTACTTGCCTCACATGTATGAGACCCTGGGTTTGCTTCTTGACTTCCCCTAAATATATAAAAAAAAAATATATATATATATATATATATATATATAAAGATATGAGTTTTTGCATCGCACAAAGGGAAAACCAAGGACTCTTGTTCTTTTCTTTTTTTTTTGAATCTCGTTCTCATTCTGAAATGAAGGAAAATTTTTAGTTTTAAAAATATTTTATTTATGAGCGAGAGAGAAAAAGAAAGAGAGGGAGAGAGAGAGAGAGAGAGAGGTACCAAGCAGGCTTCTAAGGATCAAATTCATGTTACAGTTTGTGAACAGAAGCCTTAACTCACTGAACCTCGTGGGGCCTAGAAAATAATTTTTAAAAAGCCATTTTCATTTGTATATGCATTCCTTGGGCTGGTAAGGTAAAAGCATGTGGTCCCTGGAACCCATACAAAATTAGAAGGAGATTTGAAATTCCACAGAGTTGTCTTCTGACCTCCATTTATGCACTGTGACACCCCAGTTCACATACATATAATACACATGCATGCATTACTACTATTACTATTGCTATTGCTACTGTTGCTACCAATGACAATAATAATAAAGATTTTGTTTGTTTGTTTTTTTAAGAAGTAGATAATCTGTGGTCTTCCCTACACAGAGTCTTTGGTAAAGAATCTGGTATTAATGCATAATTCACTAATTGCCTATTTCTGAGCCACATAAAAATTGTGACTAAAATGGGAGAATTTTAGTAGAATGTAGGTAAGTTAAATGAATGGCAATATTTCAGATTTTCCCAAACAATTGAATCTGTAAACTAATAGTCTGTTAGTTTTATTTCTTTTAATGAGGCCTTTTCATGAAATACAAGGGAGGGAAATGGGGGAAGCAGATAGAAACAGTGCAATTTACGAAAGAAAAATTGTGGTTTACAACTCAAGGGAGAAAGATACCACAAATGGCCTGCGAATTCATACAGCGAGGTGCTGCTTCCTGCAAGAAATCCCAGTGGCCTAATCCATGCCTGTGCATTTGCACTCTCTATAGGAAGTTCAAAGGTGGTGTCAAAAAGTTTTCAAAATGCTTGACCTGTAATCCCACTGTTGGAATTCTGCTCCAAAAGTAGAATGCAAACATCAAAGGACAGCTTTGAAGAATCTGAATACTTAATTACCCATTCGAAGTTTTCACATAGCCATGTTTCTGTTTCTTTTGCTTGCTACAGTGTGTGTGTGTGTGTGTGTGTGTGTGTGTGTGTGTGTGTGTGTGTGTGTGTGTAGTGTACATCCTCTTTTGGCTTTTCATGGTTTCCATGGCTAACATGGAGTTTTAGAATATTCAGGAGCAGCATAGAGTATATTATTTAAAGAGTATTACTGACATGCAAATTACAAGACAACCATCAAACACCGAGCTGAAGACGGAAGAGGACTTGCGGGTAACTTTGGGCACCTCATGGTATCCAACTGGTGGGGCTTTTCATTCTCTTAACTTTTCCTCATCTTTTTGTACTGACATTACTGTTCCTACCACTGCCCCTCTACCCTTCCCTTCCCCCAAAGCAAATCTGCAAGTCACTGCTCACCAGTAATTCCCATCTCTTCCCAGTGTCCCTCCCAGCGCCCGGTAGCCTTGAGCATCTCTGTGGCTGCTTCAAATCCCTTGTCACCTACTCTATCACCTTTGTTCTTCCCTGTCCAATTTCTAGTTCTCTATAGTAGTTGTTTCAAAGAGAGAGAGTTGAGAGAAGAGGGTGATTTTAAACTTTGTCTCCACACCACCTATGCTTAAGCTTAACAAATTCTACCATTGCGTGGTCCTGCACCTTTAAGTGCTTCAGAGTCAAGTGCAGTCGCCAGCCCCTCTCCACTGTCTTCCACCTCCCCACCAATGCCTGGGAAATAGCATGGCTCTGGCTCTAGAAAAACATTCTTAAAGACACTCAGGGAGTTTGGTTCACTTCCTCCTCACGCTTGACTTCCTCTCATTTCAGGACAGGCTTGATATTCTGAACTTCTTTTTCTGGACAAAGTAAAAGGACATATCAGATTTGCCGTGGGAAATGTGTCATGGTTACAATTCAGCAGGTGGTTTGTCCGACACGACATACCCACCCTTGTAACCCAAGTAACAAGGCAGTCAAACCTGGCTCACGTGGACATCAGAAACAGTTATAAAAGGCTGAAATCTGACCTTCAGGCAAATTCATTCTCATTAGCTGACTGGATAGCTTTGTGGGTTTTGTTGTAGACCATGTTAGAGCTGAAGACTGCATAGAATCTGAGATGGGGCTGGAGAGATGGCTCAGGGGTTAAGCCTCGGCCTTGCAAGCAGAAGATTGAGTTCTGATCCCAGATCCCACGTAAGAATGCCAGGTGGAAATGGTGGCAGCTTGTACTTCTGGCCCTGGAAGGAAGAGCCTAGGAAACCCCGGAGCAAAGCAGAGAGGAGGTAGAAGTAATCCAGAAGTAATCCAGGGTGATTCCCAAAGGCACCCTTCAGCCTCCACTGGGACATACAGTGTGCTCTCTGAGACACACGGAGACGCACACATATGGAAGAGTGTGTTGACTCTAATAAGATGGAAAAGAAAATAAAAGGTCACCTGAGCTACAGAGCTTTATTTGACTCTTACATGACCATTGACTGAATCTTGAAAAAGTGAACTAGACATTTTTAAAATGATTTTTTAAATATTTAGTGTGTGTGTGTGTGTGTGTGTGTGTGTGCGAGAGAGAGAGAGAGAGAGAGAGAGAGAGAGAGAGAGAGAGAGATCAGAGGGCACTGTGTGTCCCTGTGGAGGACCAAGGGTGACTTCAGGAACCATCCTGGATTGCTTCTATCTCCTTCTTGCTTCCCTCTGGGATTTCCCAGGCTCCACCCACCAGGGCCAGAAGCACAGGATGCAGCCATTTCTGCTTGGCGTTTTTTAGGTGGGACCTGAGTTCTGAACTCAGGACCTTCTGCTTGTGAGACAGAGTCTTAATCCCTGAGCCATCTCTCCAGCCCTGAACTAGACATTTTTAATAGCACATTAAATGACACTGGAACCTTCTCACCATCGGGATGGGAAAGGCACTGATTTTTCCAGTTTCTCTGCTAGAGTAGGTGCAGCATTCCAGGATTTACTGGCTTAACTCTGCCCAGAAGCTCTGACTCTGTCCAAGATCATCCTGTGTGTCTAGATGTGTGGTGGTCACTAGCCGCAGGCAGGCAGCTATTTGAATGTAATTAAGTCAGACTGAGAGAAGCAAATGCTTCAGCTCCTCACGGCATTGAGCACATGGAAGTACTGAGCAGCACTTGGGGCTGCTGCATGGGGCACTGCGGGAACACAGAAGGTCCTACTGGGCACCGCTCGCCTTCATCCTGATTCCCACATCTGACAGTATGGGCTCTGAGCCAGGTATGCCTGTGCCCTGTGAGGTTACAGTTGCAAGGTTGGTATTCTGTATCACCTCTTCATTTTTCCATATTTTCTTTGCCATCCTGTCTAAATTTTCTTCTAGTAACTGTTATGTTCAATTTCGTACAGTAGCTGTTATGGTCATGTTTTTATACACAGCACAGTTGCAAATGGCAGTGCTGAAGTTTAAGTGTAGCTCACGCTGGAATTAGAACCAGAAGTGATTTCCTGTGCTTAGTTGGCTCTGCACAACAAATAAAACCATTGGCTCATCGTCTGAGTAGCATTTGGACTATAAGCTGACACTTTGGTCACCTGGCATCTCTTGTTTTATGGTACAGTTATTTTTTGAAATTGTAGAATTTTTTTTTTTTAAATGGGGCCTGGGATCCGAACTCAGAACCTTCTGTTTGTGAGACAGAGTCACAACCCCTGAGCCATCTCTCCAGCCCCGAAATTGTAGAATTTAACAAAGAGTGTAATCATTGCTGGAAGTCAGTTAAAAATACCAAATTGTGGAAATTTCTTTACACTAGGACTTCAAATCAGAAACAAATGAAGCCCAAGGAAGAGACATAATATAAAACCAAAGCATGTCAGGAGCTATACTCTGTTTCCTTCCTTCCTTCCTTCCTTCCTTCCTTCCTTCCTTCCTTCCTTCCTTCCTTCCTTCCTTCCTTCCTTCCTTCCTTTCTTTCTTTCTTTCTTTCTTTCTCCCTCCTTCCTTCCTTCCTTCCTTCCTTCCTTCCTTCCTTCCTTCCTTCCTTCCTTCCTTCCTTCCTTCCTTCCTTCCTTCTTTCTTTTTTTACATTTCTCTCTCTTTCTTTCTGAACTATAGTCTGTTTTCTGCATGATGCAGCTGTCATTGAAAATCTGTGGGTAAATTGAGTTCTGATTTGCCAGTTGAATATTAAATAGATTGAGGAAGCCTAAGAATACAGTGGTAGGTTACTTTGTAGACAAAGATCATTCTGAAGGGGGAGGCAAACTAACTTCCAATTTATCTGTTTAGTAAATCAAAAGTCGATGTGCTTTTTAGCTACACAGTAAGGCAATACCTCCTACCTAGGTTGTCCATTTGGACCCTGAATCAGTTCATTACATACAAAATTTAGCCAGACTCTTTAAGTAGATGGAAGTTTTATTCATCGTATTTGTTAATGTCATAACATTAGAATCACTTAGATATTACAATAGTAAATTTGAGATCATATCTCCCAAAGGTATTTTAAGGTTTGTGTTATATTTTTGTTAAAATATTTGTTGAGAGATGGTTATATTACTACAGAGCCTGCAAAGAGAGGCATTAAAGTATACAATTTTTGAGTGAACAAAATTTTGAATCAGTAAGATTCTCTATAACATGAATAACTCAACACTTCTAAGTCCTGCAGTTGTGACCTGGGTGTTCGTAATTTGTTCTGAAGTATTAAAGTACTCAACTTTTAATTTCTAGAAGCAATTGAAATTAGATTTAGTTTAATTTTATAAGACAATACGACAGTGTGGTTTTTGTTTAGTGGTTGAGTGGGTCTGTTGAGGCATGAGTCTTCTCTTGTGGCTCAGGCTAGTATCAAATTTGTGGCAATCCTCCTGCCTCAAACACTCAAGTGCATGAATTACAGGCATGAGTCATCACTTCCATCTCTTATTGGATTTCTTAGTGGATATAAAGCCGTTGTAAGATGAATTTGGTGTGAACTTTGGGTAGGACAAAAGGAATTCTGATGCTTGGTCTTAGTCCTGCCCCTGACTAGAAGCTCCAACATCTAGGTAGACATGTGCCTTTTGGCCTGCAGGTGATATTCGTGGCACCCGAGTGTTAGGAGGTCGTGGTCACCAGCCACACACGGTGCACTGTTGATTCATGTGGACCTAGCATTGGGTAGAGTGCGGTGTAGCAAGCAGATGAATGAAGTGAATAACTGAACGAAGGCAAAATTCTTGGCCTCGAGTACATTTTAATCTCACCCAGTCACTGGCGTGTCTACATTCAACCGTCATGTAAGCACAGCCCACTGTTTGCTTTAATAAAGGTTTGGTGTTCTTCAAAACAGCAGAGGGAGATGATTAAACAAGATGTGAGTTGGTTGCTGTAACTGTTCCCTCATAGGATCTTCGGGAAAAAAGAATCTAAATAGACAGCAAAGCCACATCTCTATAATAGGAAAACCTGAAATTTCCATATACCTGAAAATGTAAGCAAATGGCGCATATTATTTTTGGCCATGTCTTTTCTTTTTTAAGATTCACCTGCCATGATTCCTTAAGTTTTTGAACCATTCGTGGGTGGGGTGTTAGTTTGAAGTATCTCTCTCCCTAGTCTTGGCATTCTAGTCCCTATATTATATATAAGCCCAACTTAATTTTTTTAAACTTTTTTATTATTTATTCAATTGTGTGCATGTATGCATGTGTGTATGTATGTGTGTATGTGGAACCATACACCATACATGGCGTCTATATGTGGGGTCTAGGATCCAAACTCAGGACCTTCCACCTGCAAGGCAGAGGCTTAACCTGTGAGCCACCTCTCCAGCCCCAACCAACTTAATTTTTTTATATGTTTATTGTGTGTGCACGCACACGTGTGCATATGTACACATATGCTCAGGTGCGTGTATGGAGGTCAGAGGACAACTTGTAGGAATCAGTTCTTTTTACCATTTGGGCAACAGTGGGTATCATCAGGCTTTTCCAAGGTGTTTGTAAAAGTTAGAGTTGATATATGTCATGTTTACTACAGCCTGACTCACAGTAAATACAACTGGTAATTATAACCACCTGTCTGTAGAGAAAACAGTAAGATTATCTTAGACATTGCTGATGGCTACTCTAGATACGGCCAAAAATGCTGAACGGTTGCACTGTTTGGAGAAAGAATTCATTTAGAGGTCTATATAGAAAAAAATATATATATAAAAAAATAAAAGCCTGGGCTCCGTATTTAGAACCTCTAGAGATTGGGGAGCTTTTAAAAACTGACACCTACTACCGTTTGAAAGTTCTAGCTTTACGTTTTTTGTTTTGTTTTGCTTTCTTCTTTTCTTTTTTTCCTTTCCCCCTCTCTCTCTCACCCTTCCCTCCCTCTCTCCCTCCCTCCTCCCCTCCCCTACTCTCTCCCTTCCTCCTTTCTCTCTCTCTCTCTCATATACATATATGTATGCGTGTAGAGAATAAAGGTTAACATTAGGTGTCATTCCTCACTTTCTACCTTATTGTTTTGAAACAGGTTCTCTCTCCCTGAACTTAGAGCTCCCTGTTTCGATTGACAGACCAGCGAGTCGCAGGATCTTCCTGTCTCTGTCTCCCTAACTCTGGGTTGCAGATGTGTGCTGTGCCCAGCTTTTATGTTGTTACTGAGGAGCTGAGCTTAGGACTTCACGCTTGTGCTGCAAAGTACTTTACATACTGAGCCGTCTCCTCAGCCCTGGTTTTAATCCTCCCTGTCAACTGAGCTGAGACACGTCTCTGGACATTGTACACGTAAAGGCGTTTTCAGAGGGTTAACGGAGGAAGACCCATCCTGAACGTGGGTGTCACCCCATGGGCTGGCCTGTGACTGAATGAAAAGGAGATAAAGAGAAAGGCAAGGGAACACTGCCCTTCCCCTTTCGGGGCTTCCCCACGTGCCCGCCTGTGAGCGAGTAGCCCCCGCTCTTGCACCATGATTTCCCCACCGTGCTGAACTGTATTTTCAAACCTCAAGCCAAAATAAATCTTTCTCCTCTGTTTTTTGGTAGAGTAAATAGAAAAGTAGCTAATACACCATCCACATTGTTACACAATCATGTGTGACAACGGACAAGCTGAGGCTGTCACCCCCGCTGGTGGTGCTGCTTTGATGTGTGAATGAGACACTGTTAAATACTTATGGGCCAATGTGCTTCATCCCTGGCCCACAATGTTTTAAAGATAATGATTCCTAAGGGGTGTGCTCGTGGGTCTTCAGGTTCTCTCTGCAGCTCTGGCTGAACTAGAACTCACCCTGTAGACCAGATTGACCTTGAGCTTGTGGCAATCCCCCTGCCTCTACCTTTCCAGTGCCACCAAATCTGGCTTGGTTTTGTACATAGCCAGAGAGAGAGAGAGAGAAAAAGAGAGAGAGAGAATGAGTGCTTGTTTCTTTGTCCTTTGAGCATCCTGATCCTAGTCAACACTGCACCTCAAGAAAGGGCTCCCCAGATGAGAACCTCCTAGCCATTTATATGTATGAGGAAATATCCTATCCATAAACATGAGGACTTGTTGTTGGCTTTGACTCTGAAAGAGATTGGGAGGGAGAATGGTCTTCTTTCTAGAAATTCAAAATAACTCATATAAGGAACTTTCTTTCATTTTAACGAGCTTGGTTGATTTCTGCTTCCAAGAAATGTTAGTTTAGAACCTACTCTGTTATTTCAAAAACCGTAGAAATGATTTCATGTCATTTTCAATAACGGCAAGGGGTCATAGAGTTAAATGTTTAGAGAGGAATCGAGGAGGAGAAATCACAATTTTTTATGAAACTTGGAGACACATAGGAAGGGGGGCCACCAGGTTTCTGAGACCTCTTAGTCACCCCACTCCAAGTCATAGTCTCAGTCTCTCTCTCTCTCTCTTATTGCATTACCTTCCATATTGGTCTTAACTGCTACATTCCTGAGGAAACCTCAGCACTTCCTCTGCGCTCACACAAACCCCCCAAGTCTGCTGACTTGCTTGCAGGGTTTTGCATGTGGGATGGGACCAAGTCTGTGGCTTCTAGGTGTGGGGAGGGGTCTGTTGCTAGGTGACGTGGGGAGGACTGGGCCACAGGGAGCAGGTGTAAGCTCTCCCCCTGAGGGTCTTCAGGGCACGTGTTGCAGGCTCTATCACGCCCACTGGAGTTCTGTCTTGTCCCGTGTCCTGTTGTGCATCTGCCGGCCCCAGGATTCTCTGTACAGAGAGGTGGTGGTCTCACCGTTTCGTAAGGTTTGGCTCTGAAGACAGCATTTGACCGGCTCTGAGAACCGCTGTCATCTCTCATTCTCACTAGGGGAAGTCCATTTACACATTTCTAGTTCCTGAAATTAGCAAGGAAGTACAGGAGAAGTTTGATCAGGAAGGGACTAGCAGTATTACGATTACCTCACTGTTTTTCAAAGGGCAAAAAAGCTTATGGGCGGGTGGAGGCGGCCTCAGGAGAACCAGTAATTCAAGGATAGCCTCAGCCTCACAGTGAATTCAAGGCCAGCCTGGGCTACACCAGCCCCTGTACGAAATAGCTGAAAATGAAAACAAAACCTTGGGCAGTTGCTGCCTAGGAAGGAGGTGAATTTCCTTCTGCCTACCAGCATAATTGGACTTGCTTTTGCATTTCCTATTCCTTTGTAAATTTGTTCTAAATGTAGTTTTGTGTGATTACCGAACATTGGTGGAGAGTCAATAAATATGTGTCAGTGCAAGAAGAGTTGAGGGCTTGTTTGCTTTACCAGAAATCCTTATTGGTCAATTAGAACAATTGGTTGAGGTTGATAATATTGCTACCAAAATACGCATACTTCCTGGACATGATACACATTTATTATAATTAGTATCTTTCTAGTTGTTAGAAAGAAGTGTAGAAACTGATGCTCAGTTTTCTTCAGCTAAATTAGTCCTTCATGGTCCTTCTAATCAGAATACGTGACTATGTTTTTTTTCCTTAATCCAAGTGATTCTTGAAGGGAAAGAACTACACTCAGAGCAAGTGCTGTGTGTCAGTGATCTGTGGACATACTGCCCTATTGAAGTCTCACATCTACTGCAGAGCCCGCCCCCCATTGCTACCTCCTCCATGATTGCCATGTCTCAGGGCTCCATCAGTCTTTGTTCACATCTCCCTGTCTCCCACCAGCCAGTGAGTTTCTCCGAAGCAAAGTCTGTCTCTGAATCACAGTTATGCCCTCGACACTCTGCCAATAGAGGAAACGTCAGGAATCGTTCTTAATATTTTGGGTCTTGTGTTACTTTTGTTGGACAGATTTAATACCTGAAGCTTGCTCAAGGTTACCAAATAACAAGGGATCCATCTAGTTGTCAGCTCATGCCTACTAAACTGCAAAGTCTGTTTTCTTTCTGCGTCTTAACATGTGCGTATTTAGCTGATCTCTTGGGAGTCTTGGAAAGCAGCACTAGTGGGGCAATGAGAACGACTGAGGAGGGGTGGAAGGAGATGAGGAACGTGCGGCTGACTGAGGCTACGGTGGGGGATAACTTACCCATCACTTGTGGCAGTGCTGTGTCCATAACGCATGCGCAAGCACACAAACGCTGCGGGGGACAGGATACACAAGGAGTGCTGAAGAAAGACTTGACTCACTGCACCACGACCCATTGTGAGAACAACGGAGCTACAGCACTTGGTCACACACAAAAATAGCTTCAAACACTCCATTCCAACCTGCAGAAAGACTGACGTATCAACATGCCTCCATTGATCTACCAAGAATCTCAGGAGAGATAATTGCATGCAGTGGAAACATTGTTGGTCAGGACCAGATGAGCAAAGAGAGGGAGCCTGAGGGGGACCACTTGGTATGCCACAGAGGCCTGGACCTCAAGAATAGACAAGCCAGAGGGAACCCTGGGGTCCATAGAAGCAGACAGGCAGGAGAGTAGGAGGGAGTGGGATGGATTGATGAAGGGAAGGGAGAGGGAACGGGCAGGAGGGAGGCAGGGATAAGTGCTCAATATGCCTGTAAAACTAGGAAAAAATAAAAATATTATTAAATAAAAAAAATAGCATCAAAATGGAAGCGCCTCTAATATTCTTCTACCTGTATCGTCGGGCCTGGAATGAAATGGGGTAGAGTGTGGAATCATAGCTCACAGCCTTAGTTTTATTCCTTGACCACGCAGTGGGAAGAAGAAAGATACAGGAGAAGGCTTGAAGTGGGTTGCTTGGAGTTTGGGTGCAGAGTGGCACCTCCGGCTTGTTTCTTTTTCCTCCTCTTTGTACAACTGGGGCTCCAGGACACCCGATGTCAACTTTAGAATTCCACATACATTTGCATGTGGCCCCAAATGCATATGTGCATTGGCCCTCCCACACACACATGCAAAAAGCAAAATTAATTAATTATTAAATAAAAGTAGCAGCTTTCCTGGAATAAAATCTACATGCCACCATGCTTGCCTGTTTGCTAGTGGGTTTTAGTATATTCTCACCACATGTAGCACTTGGTACAATGACTCATGGAACAATGACTCTCCAAAATCCCCCTGTATCCATTACTAGCCACTTCCCTTCTTGCCCACCTGTCTACTTTCCATCTCATAAATATGGTTCTTCATAAATATGAGCATTTCATGATGTGCATATATATCATATGGGTCTTCTTTCTCTTAGTATTTTCAAGATTCACCCATGTGATCATGAGTACCAAATTTTATTTTTTTCATTGTAAAACCATTTTTACCATTTGAACATTAATTCACCTGTGTATTTATCACCAGTCGATAGGTATTAGCATTGTTTCTGCTCTGGGGCTATTATTGTAATGCTGAAACTATTGGTTTGCAAGTCCTTATAACAACATGATTTTGTATTTCTATTGGATATATACTTGAGAATAGAATTTTTGAATCATGACAACTTTGCTTTTTTTTTAAGGAACTTTTAAGGAACTTTGAGTGGTTTTCAATGATCCCCATTTTCTATTTCCAGCAGCAGTGAATAGAAATTCTGATTTACTTACATCTTTGTCAACATCTGTCTTTTGATGGCAGCCATTCTAGTGGCGTGAAGGGCTCTTTCACTGCCGTCCTAGTTTGCGTTTCCTGACGGCTAACTCTGTGTGCTTACCCGGCTTCTCTCCTGCTCCTTGACATAGAGTATGCCTTTGGACAAGTGGCTCTTCAGACTCTTTACCTATTTTAAAATTGATTTATTTGCTCTTTAATTATTAACTTGTGGTAGTTTATATATATTTTAGATGTTATCAAAAATATGATTTGCCAATGCTTACTCACATTTTCTAGGTTGTCTTTTTTTTTACATTTTTCTTTTAAAAATTTGCATTGCTTCTGATTGAAGTTTGGACTTTACACATGCTAGATAAATGTCCTACCACTGAGATGCATGAATGCATTCCTAGCCCTTGGCATTTTGGGACAATGTCTTACTATGTAGCCCAGGCTAGTCTCAAACTTGCAATCTTCCTTCTTCAACCTTATAAATGCTGGGATTACAGGCATACACTACCACGCCTAGTACCCTTTTAGGCTTTTTTTTTTTTAATTTTTTTTTTTTTACATACAACACTTTTAATTTTGACAGTCTATAATGACTAGTGTTAATAGTTAACTTGATGCAATGTAGACTTAACAGAGAGATGGGCCTGTCTGTGTGGGGGGTTGTCTTGATTACATTAATTGATGTAGGAAAACCCATCTTAATTGTGGGTGGGCCCAGTCCCGGGCAGGCATGTGTAAAATGGAGAAAGTAAGTTAAGCACAAGCTCACATCCGTTGCTGTTTCCCCGTGGCGGATGTGACCAGCTGCTTCAAGCTCCCGCCTCCTGGACTTCCCTGCTGTGATGAACTGTGCCCCGAACTGAGGCACATTAAGTTGCCTCGTGATAGCTGGTCCAGGCTGTCCTGGTTGGCCATGAAGTCATTATGTAGCCCAGGCTGGTCTCAAACTCCTGGTCCTCCTGCCTCAGTCCCCCCAAGTGCTGGGATTTCAGGTCTGGGTCACCACATTAATTTCATAATTTGGGTTGTTCATTGTCTGTGTGTGGGGTGGAAGAAGAGGTGTGGGAGGGGGAGTAGGAGATGAAACCATATAAATTTATTATGCTTGTAATGAGGGCTTCAAAGAATTAAAAGAAAGTTCATTGTGAAGGTTTTATAATGGATTTTTTAAAATTAAATTGATGAAGCTCCTTCTGTTTTAATGTGTTTAAATATTTAAGTCATAAAAGGTGGTTGCCTCGTGTCAAATGATTTGTTGGTGCTTGCTGAAACGATAGTGTAGTTCTGTGCTTTATTATTATAGTGTGCTTGATGTGGTAAGCCTACCTTGCATTTCTGGGATAACTCATGCTTGGGGATAGTATATAATCTTTTTTGCCTGTTGCAAATTGTTTGCTAGTATTTTTAGTTGTGGATTTTTACATTTATATGTATAAGAGAAGATTGATTTATATTTTTATGATCGTTTTAGAATTTTGTTTGCCTTTTTGTGGGGGAGGGAGCTCATGACAAGCTGTGCCACATGCCCACTTATTTTTGTATCAGAGCAATAATGTTCTCATTGGACAGTGCTGTACCCCTTTTAAAGCAGTAGAATTTATGAAGAATTGGTATTATCATTTAAACATCTATTACAATTTATATGTGAAGTCTCTTTCTGTATTTGCCTTTGTGAAATAGTTTAGTGTACTAACTCATTATTATTACTTTTAAATCTATTCAAATTTTCTATTGAATCTATTTTTGCGTATTTCCCCTGGGAATTTGTCTATTGTATCTAGATTATTGAATTTGCTGAAATACAGTTGTTCATAGCATTTCTTTGGAATCTTTTATTTCTGTGGAGTCCATAGTGATGTCTCCTCTGTTTTACTGAGTTTATTAAGTTTGCTTTTCTCTTATTTTCCTGGTCATTCTAACTCTTGCTTATTCCAGCTCCGCCCTTGTTGAGGTTGTTTGTTTTTTGAACCAAATTTGGGATTTGTCGGTTTTTTCCTTCATCTTCCTCCTCTTTCCTTCCTTCTTCTTTTTTAGAAATAGGATCTTGCTGTGTAGCTCTGACTTGCTATACACAGATTAAGCTGGTCTTGAGTTCATGATAGTTCTGGGATTACACCCACCTGCTTTTCTGGTTTTGTTTTTTTCTTTTTTCTTTTTCTGGTCCTTTATTTCCACTTAATTTTTGTTCTATCCTTTTTATGTGCTATTTGAGATTTAGTTTCCTCTTTTTCGGTTTTGTAAAAGCTTCTACTTGGATCCCCACTGCACCTTAACTGTTTCCTCAGTTACCCACATTCTGTTGTGAAAGAGTTTGTGTGGATAACCAATAATGCTAAAGCTGTGTGAGAACATGCAGACTAATGTACAAGGCAGGTCTGTCACCGTGGCAGAGATCTTGCAGCACGGTGGTGCTGGGGTCTGGTTACCTGGTCTGTCACCTATAGCTATGAGAAATTGAACAATTTATTTAAGCTCTCTAAGCCATCATTTCCACATCTGTAAAATAAGAAGTGAGGACTGACTAAATGAGATAATCTATATAATGTTCTTAACAAAATTGACACAGATAGATGGGCCTGTGCCAAGTCCACTAGCAGCTGCAGAGCCTGAGACATGATTCCATTCCTGTCTGCTCCTCTGTCTCCGTCCATAACCTCCATTCGCTGCCTGGCTGAAGCGCATTTCCACATAGCCCTGCCTGGTGGTGATGGGATAAAGCAGCAAAAATATTTTCCTGAACAGATCTAAAGCAAGTCCAGGTGGGAGTCCAAAAATTATGAAATTGGTGCTCACTGAAAAAAATCCCAATTCAAGTTTCTAGGACTTCAAGTTCTCTTTACAGGAAAGATCGAAATAACCTCTGAACTCACCAGACAGCTAATATGAAAAGTTCTGTTACTTGAAGTTATATGGTTGAAGCTTAGTCTCCCATTGTATTTTCAAGGAACGTGTATGCTGTTTAAATTGCTAAATGGCATTTCTTAGATATTAGGCAATAGCCACATACAGTTCTATTTTCATCCTTCATATATGACTATAACTTTCATAGGAGGAAAGAGGTATAGATTATTCTGCAGGATGAAGCCTTGAGCAGCCCCTCTTGAAATGAAATACATCTGGGTTTGTTGCCTGCACCAGTAATCTCACCATCAGCAAGACCTGTTTCAGAAAAGGAAAAAAAAAATGGAAGAAAGGAAGGAGAGAAAGAATTCCTTAGTTACACATTCCTATCCATCAGCAACTTTTGGTATATGTACTAAGAAGAATATTGTCTGAGGGTGGACTAAAACCAGATGTTTTTTTGGAAGACTAAATACAGAATGAATACTCAAAGTATACTTTTTAATCAGTAATAATTAGATTCATTAATCTTGTTGATAGGATTTGCCCCTATTATACTTTACTTAGCTATGCTTTGGAAGGCTTCACAGGATGTGACGAATAGAACAGAGGGGTGCCCTGGCTGGTTGTGGGTATTGTGTTATGCTTTGCTTAGCTTTACTTTGTTGAGATAGCATCTTACTATGATGGCCAGGCTGGTCTTGAACTCCTCCTGCCTCACAGCCTCCCTCATGCTGAGATTATAGAGGTTCACCAGAGACAGTGAGCCTGGTATCAGCAACATCAACATCCCATTGCCTGGTTACGGGCATCAGTCTCTACCCCTAGCTTGGACATGAAAGGTGCTACTCTGTCCTCGGGCATCTTACAAGTTATCATGTTCTTAAATCATTCATATTCTTATTCTAAAGTTGTTTCTCTAACTCTCTCTAACACCAAGTATTATCAAAATGTGAAATGTGCTTATCTGATAGAATGCCTACAGTTTACATTTCCATCAATTTTATTTACTTGTCATATTTTGCTTATTTGTCTTGTAAGGGTAGCTTTGTCCTAATACCTAAAGGTCAGGTGGTAACAAGACAAACAAGGTCTTCCCATCATGTTGGGGAAACATAATAAACAAGAATATGTTAGAGAAATAAAGAGCAAAGTGGTAAGAGCAGACCTGCGGTGCGTACTGTAATCCAGAAGAAAAGCAGGAAGGTCATGAGTTTAAGACCAGGCAATTTACCAAGATACCCAATTCAAACATAAAACGAAGAGCTCATTGGTAACAGATTTGTCTAGGATGCACGGGGCCATTGATTCATCTCATTACCAAAAGTGTAAAATAAACTTTTTAAAAAATATAAGCAGTATAAAGTCTAGAGAATCACATTCCAGGTCAAGCAAGGCAGGCGCCCAGGAAAGGATACCCAGAAAATAGCAAGAAGAAGGGGATGCAGCTGAGAGGGAGTGAGCAAGGCAGGGAGGCCTCCTGGGAGGACCTGTGAGCACAGGCAGGCGCGCTCCTTGGCTCACTGGAGGATTCTGGGCAGAGGAAGGATGCGGCTGGACTTCCTCTGCTAAGGTCACTTGGTGTGCAGTAGAGGACACAGGTATGTGAAAAAGGAGGTGCTGTTCATCTAAGGGCGAGACCATGATGTCTTGCACTGAGTAGAGCGGAAGTGCTGGGTAGTAGGAATAGAAGGTAACTTCGAGCCATATTTTATGGCAGAGTTGACAGAATCAGCTAATGGGCAGCTCGCAGATGGCAGCAACCTGCATGACTGTAATTCAGTCTTCAACTTGGGCAAGGCCCCATATAACCTGTGCCATGTCAGGAGTCTGGAGGAAGCTTGGGTGTTGTTAGGGCATGGTTGTCATGTACTGTGAAAAGCGCAAAGGCACATTGCGTGCACTGTACTCAGTGAAACCTGTGGGCGGCGGTCAGCCAGTACCCTCAGTTTTATTGCTAAGTGCAGAACATCGTGCATGAACTTTGAAATTCTCTCCATTTCTAATTTTCTCTGCCGCTTTGATGTTTCTTTAATCCAAAACAATGAATCATTTCTTCAGGGCCAAGAGACAACAGCAGCAGGACCATGACTACAGTCACAGGGATCTGTATTGTTAAAAATAAATAAACAATGAATGTAAAAATATATACATAGTTGAAATTACAGAAGATTCTTATTCTGGAAAAACTTGCCAAAGGTGAGCAAAATCAAGATTTGTATAACCAAGAACCTACCTGATAATCTTTTGGGACTCCCTAGGATCCTTGGAAGGCAGAAAGCAATCCTACACCCCCTTCCCCTACCAGACCCCCAGTCCTGCCTTCAGTCTCACTCAGGGCTGCTTAGTGCTCTGCTCTTTCTTGAATCCATGTTCCGTCACTGTTTGCCTATTTGTCGACTCAGTGACCTGCATAGTCAATTCAAAGTGGACTCTCTGGCAAAGCTACCATTTGTCAGAGAAAGCTGGGTTCCTCGTGGTATTTTGTGATGTCATTCCTTCTCCCTCCTGCACTTGCAGTCCTTGCTAACTTTAGTACCCTATCTGAATTGATCAGTTTTTTGTTTTTGTTTTTTTTTTTTCCTGAGACAGGGTCTCGGTATGGACAGCTTACAGATGGCTAGCCCCAAACCCATAGAGATCTTGCATTCCAAGTGCTGGGATTACCTGCACATCCCACTGCTGATCAGTTGCAGCTGTTCTTTTTTTAAATTTTAATGTTGCATATATGAATATAGTGACTTGATAATATTTTCAGCCCTTAGTCCCAAATCCCATCTCCCCCTCCTTTTTCCCTTTACAACTCTTCATCTCCCCTGCCTGATTCCCTCCTATTTTCAGATCTTTTCATTTGCACAGCCCACTGTGTTTCATTTAATTTGTGATGACTTATGTCTGACCTGATTCATGCTCCACCAAGCATCCTACGTCAGTGGATATACCATTGAGGAAAACATTCTCTTTTACTTCCCCATTAGCATTAGTCCTCACCAGTCTCTCAGAAAGGTGTGGAGCTTCTCGGGAACTTTCTGATGTAGATGGTGAGATGTTGATAAGTCAGTTCCCATGCAACCTTGTATAAGTAGACATATTGTGGCTGGCCTTTTAAAGATCCTCTCATGGTTCTGTTTTCACCAGTAATTATTCACCAGAACCAAGTATATGATATATGAAGCACTGAAAGGTCTGGTGCTAAATTTTTAAAAATGGTTTCCATTTTCATGTGTATTTGTATGGGGGGAAATCGTGTGTGTACATATTCACATGTGTGTGTGTGTGTGTGTGTGTGTGTGTGTGTAGAAGTGCTTTCATGCATGTGTGTGTGCATGTGGAGGGAGGCAGGGGGATCTTAAGTTCAAGGCCATCCTTGTCTACATTTGATGTTTGGGACCAGTCTGGATGAGAGACAGAGAGAGAAAGAGACAGGAAGGAGGAGGAGGGGGAAGAGAGGGAGAGGGAGAAGAAGGGAAGAAAGAAAGAAAACAAAGAAAGTAAAGGAAGGAGGGAAGGAAGGAAGGAAGGAAGGAAGGAAGGAAGGAAGGAAGGAAGGAAGGAAGGAAGGAAGGAAGGAAGGAAGGAAGGAAGGAAGGAAGGAAGGAAGACAGCTATTTCCTTCTTTTTACTGTTTTGGGACGAAGCTCAGAGCCTGTGCTTTCAAAGTCAAAAAAACTGTATAATAAATATGTTGAACTAAGAACTGAATGAGACTAATTTTTTAAAAAAATTTGTCACAAAGCCAGGTGTGACAGGTGGCTTATACCTGCAGTCCCAGCACTCAGGAGGCCGAGTCAGGAGGGTTACTACAATTCAAGGCCAATCTGGACTATCTGATCTGGCAGATGAGCCTCAGGCACAAAGAAAGACCTGTCTCAAAAGCATAAAATTTTATCACAGTGGTTTAGGTTCTTAATTTATTTAGTAATATGTTGGTTTATCAAGCAATTTAATGATTGATGGGCATTTTATAAATAAATTTATGATGTGTTTCAATTTCGTTATAATTGATATTAAAACACTCTTCTGGAGAAAGAGCTCTTCTCTAGGAAAAGTAGAACTTGGGGTTGTGGTTACACATGCTGTTTAATACTTTGTGGTAGGTCTCTTTTCTGTACCTGCATTCACTGTTTATGATGCACTTCCTTTTCTAAAAAGAACTCTTTTAGCCACAGGATACGTGGCTCACATCTGGTAATTGTTGAACTTTTAGAAAGCTGTAGTTTGCCGTGTATCAGAGGGTACTGTGTGTCCCTCTGGAGGATTAAGGGTGACTTCAGGAATCATATTGATTGCTTCTACTTCCTTTTTACTTTGCTCTGGAATTTTCCAGGCTTTGCCTTCCAGAGCCAGAAGTGCAGGCTGCCATCATTTCCTCCTGGTGTTGTTATGTGGAGTCCAGAATCTGAACTCAGGACCTTCTGCTTGTAAGGCAATGTCTTAACCCCTGAGCCGTCTCTACAGCCCAAGAGTTGTTTAGTTTTTGTTTTGTTTTGTTTTTCAGTCATCAAGTTAACACATACAGAGAAATGAGTATTTAGAACTGTAAGGTTCGTGACTGGCTGGGTTTATAACAGTGTAAGTGTGAACAAGGCTGCAGACTCACTGGGGCTGTGCAGGAAGTTCCTGTTGGCTGTGGCCCACCCTGTCAGCGTTCTTTCCTGACTCTATGACTGGCCAGCATCATTTCATTTTCATCTTCATTTTCATGGGTTCCAACTAATTGTTTGACATTTCCTCTAGGTTTTGAGAAAAAGTCCTCCTCTGTAGCCTCTTGCGATTCTCCGCTTCTGCCTCTAAGTGTAGGAGTTTTCTAGCTCCAAGATATGCATAGACCTGCTACGGAGACAGCAGTTGAAAAGCACAGAACTTCATCAGTCCAGAATAGAGGGGCATAACCTGTGGTATTTGGGGGAAAATTATCAAAGCATCATTTCTGTCGTCATGGTGGCAACACCTGTTAGGCCAGCACTTACGGGACTAAAGCAGGAACATTGCTGCAAGCTCAAGGCCAACCTGTTCTACATAGCAAGTTCCAGGCCAGCCAAGGATATAGAGCAAGACCTGTCTCAAAACAAAGCAAAACAAAACAAAAACCAAGGAACCAAAACTCATTTAATTGCTAAAGAGTAAAATTCTGTTTACAGAACCTTTGCAAAGAAGCATATTTCCCCCCACCCCCCTTGGTAAACTAACTGCCATGCCGACGGAAGGCCCTACTAGCTAACGCTTCTCTAGGAAAAGTGGAACTTGGGGTTGTGGTTACACATGCTGTTTAATACTTTGCAATAGGTCTCTTTTCTCTACCTGCATTCACTGTTTATGATGCACTTCCTTTTCCAAAAAAGAAACTCTTTTAGCCACAGGATACGTGGCTCACATCTGGTAATTGTTTAACTTTCAGAAAGCTGTAGTTTGCTGTGTAAAAAGTCAAAAATGGGATCACTATGAAATTTAAGTTTTCTTTTGTAAAGAATAATGCAGAATGCTGCTTGAGAGAGAAAAAGAACTCAGGAAGGAAATGCAGAGAGGACTTCTCTTCAGATTTAAGTTGGAGTATTAGAGTCTGCGTATTAGAGTTTCTGGCATCAGCTACCATGTCCAGCCACTTACTTTATTTTTCACATTTTTGTTTTCTTACTCATAAAGTGGCCGTGATGCTAGCACGTATGTTGCCGTTTCTATGCGGACTGCATGTGCTTCGAGTAGCGTCTGCTACAGGACAAGGGCTAGCTAGATACACCAGTTAGCTACTTAGTGCATCTGTGAGTGATGGCGATGAAGTGGGGAAGTTGAGAAACTCAGAGCACTAACGCAGCCTCACTGCGCTTCCTCATTGGCTGCTCACCCTACACACTCTTGCTGGTGTCCCGCATAAGAAGACCCGTGACCTCTTCCTGACTACCCGCAGGAAGGTAGGCATCCCTGAGAAGGGGCGTGCTTTGGTGGTGGATCCTAATGTGGATACAAACTAAAAAAACGGGAATCCTCGGGAAGGAGGAGCTAGTGGGATATGGGTGGAGTGACTTGGTCTCATTTATTGACAGTTTTCTCGTTCGTTCTAAGGTTGCAAGGCTAGATGGTAGGTAGTGGTGACTCATAATACTCCAGAGCTTATGGGCTGGTTCATCCAGTGTTGAAAGCCGCAACCCTAGACGCTGAGAAGGGCTAGTTCTGATCCACCCCTTCCCTCTCCTTCCTCTTTCTGGGCCATGGGTTCATCAGCAGTCAAGGTGGGTGTGGGGGAAGGAAGGCAGTGAGCTACGGTGAGGTGAGAGGGTGATTGGCAGCTAGACCACTCGAAGCCCTGTGAAGTCCTAAGAACAGAGTGGAAAGCGTTTTATTTCCGAGCAGTTGCTCCAAAGCATTGTACTTTCTCTTGGATTTATTTGCACAGTACCAAGTTCCTGACTCCTACTGTTGTGTTTAAGTTGGTTGCTGCCACGCCTCTATCCACATTAAATAGCTCCCTGTAAACAGGAAGTACTTGACATTAAGTAAATATGCACGTAGGCTTAGATGAATAGCGAATTCTGTGAGAGGGTTAATGTGTGTGTATACATATGTGTGTATGTGTATATATGTACACACACATATATATGCACATATATACATATATATATATATATTAGTATATATTCACATCAAGTACTTGATTTTTTTTTCCACTAGTGGTCATTCTCAAGACAGGGCTTCACACAACCCAGGCTGGCTTGGCATTCACTGTATCGCCAGACTGGCCTCCGACTTGCAGTAATCCTCGCACTTCTTGGTATTGGGTCCAGGCCACGAGGTCTGGCATGCAGTCTTAATTTTTATAACTGCTGCAATATACATGCACTCCCCACTGGAAGTCTGAGGATCCACTGATCTACCCTGCCCCCCACTCTCTTCTCCTTCCCTGATGGTTTTTTTTCAACCTCACCTCTTTCACAGTCTAACAGTAAAGCGTAAATGCTACTGATTTATTCATTGTCCGTCTGTCTCCCTCATAAGACTACGAGTACATGAGGGAAGGGTTTTTTTGGTGTTTTGCTCACTACAATGATCTTTATACCTGGAACTATGCCTGTCACTTAGAATGCATAATAACTTTATAAATATTAATAGTTATTATTATTTCATCCTTTAAAGTTGTATCAACTGATGGAGTTTCTTTTTTTTTTTTTAATCAATGTTAGATTTGCAGACTTTTCAGTTGGACACTGTAGGGTTTGTTTTGTTGTTTGCTTATTTGCCGTTGCTTCTTCCTCTCCCAGGTGTTCTCAGTCCTGTTATTTTCCCCCTCCATTTACCCAAAAGTTTACCGATCTTGTTTCAAACTGCTGTCTTGCTTCTGGATTTCCCCCTTTTCTCTAATGTCCTGGCTCTCTGCCACCCTATTCACACAGATGTGTGAATTCACACCGAGCATCACACCTTAGAGATGGCTTACTTGAAAGCTTGCTGGCAAGCCAGGTCAATCAGAAGTTCATGCCGCTGTCTTCTTTTTTTAATATTTTATTTATTTATATTTGTGTGTGTGTGTGTGTGTGTGTGTGTGTGTGAAGGCACTATGTCCCTATAGAGGATCAAGGTTGACTTTAGGAATCATCCTGGGTTTCTTCTACCTCCATTTGTTTCGCTCTGGGATTTCCCAAGCTCCGCCCACCAGGGCCAGAAGTACAGGCTGCCCCTGTTTTTTTAATGTGGGACCTGGGATCTGAACTCAGGACCTTGTGTTTGCAGGCAGGGTCTTAACCCCTGAGCCATCTCTCCAGCTCTGATGCCGTGTTCTTGTGCCTGGCTGCTGTTAGGCCCCAGTGTCTTTCTATGCATTTGTCTACGCAGAACCCCTGCTCATGGGAAGGGTGGGGTGACTCTACTTCTTCTGGCTGCTTCTCCACATTGGTTGAATTTATTTAAAAAACTTTATTCAAAGCCAAGGCAAGAAAAATATGCTTTTTTTTTTGGTTAAGGTTGATCATAATCATTGTAATGTAATTGTCACATATTCAGGGGCAGCTGCCCTGTTCTTAACGATGTAACTGTTCAAGCGAGCACTCCGCTGCAGCTGTACTGACGGCCCGTCTCATCTTAATATTTAGCATCCTATGGTGCTTTTTTTTTTTTGCTCGTTCCCTAAGTTTTTGCATTTTAGGATAATATTTATTATAAGAACATGCATATTTACATACACATATATCTCTCACTTTCTCTCCTTCTCTTTCTGTCTTATGATAAACCTCTAAATCTAAAAATACTTACAAAAGCTTAAAACATGCCAAGACATAAACACAGACATTTTTCTAATAAAATATACTCAATTACTCTTCTAGAAAAGCAGAGCTTGAGTTTCTCTGTTTAAATTTTTAGGCACAAGAACTTTAAAATCAGCTTTATTAAAAGCTGTCTTAGTAATTAAGGATTGCTTTAAGTTCAGTTTTACAAAATATTTAACATGATTATGATCTAGGTTTGTTTTGGATTTTGACCCTGCATTAAGTTGCTAGCATTTCACAGTCACTATTGATTTCCTTTTGACTGTTACATCTGGGAGCAATAAAGCAATCTTTCTCTTATAAAATATTGGTGGAGAAATAGATTGAAATTTTGTTTATCTCTTTGGCCTCTTTATTTCCAATTCTTTCTGCATCACTTATCACCACAAAATAACACAGTAACCACAACTTTGATGTGTGTGTGTGTGTGTGTTTATTGTTTTTTTGGGGTTTTGTGTATGTATATTTAGGGACAGGGCCTCATATATCCCAGACTAGCTTGAATTTACCCTGTAGCCAAGGTTGACGTTAAATCCCTAATCTTAGCTCTTTTCTTCTCCCTCCCAAGTGCTGGGATTACAGATGTGTAACCTCCCCCACCTAGCCATCCTCCCCACCCCATTGAAGATTGAACTCAGATTCTTGAACATGCTAAGCACACACTCTGTGGATGAACTAGCTACATATCGACCTGAGATTCTGTGTTAGGAAGAAGTGCAGGACTCCATTCCTTTGTAGGTAACAGAGCTTTCTTTCACCCCAGTTCTGGGGGCACCTGCGAGCTTTCTTTCACCCGGATTCCGAGGGCATCTTCTCCCTCCTCTCATTTCCCAGTGGCCTGAACTGACAAAGCCTACCTCCAGGGGGACTTTAGATAAGGCCACATCTCTTAGCCCCTGACGAAGGAACACACTTATTCTTCTTAAGTGCTTTGAAGGGCGTCTAGATTCCTTGTTGAGTCCCACTGTGTTTATTGCCTAAGTCTCACCAGCCCTTTTTTTCTGTGTCCTTCCACCCATCTGTGTTTCTAACCAGCAAATCCTTTTTAACTCCAAATTAATAAGCAGCAAAATGAGGGTTTGGTTCATGCAGATATTTGTCTATTTCTTTTTCTATCACAGTTATAAGTATGATTATTAGTAGTGATTAGAAGGACAGAGAACCCAATAATCCCAGTTAGATAACCTAGATATATAGGTTATATATTATAGTAGACTAGATCATGCATTTATGTAAAGACAGCCAAGTAAGAAATGGTGGTACATTTAGGAACCTGTATCAAGAAGGAAGTTGGGGGAACAAATACTTTCTAAATATACAATATTTCCAAGAAATCAAATGACCTTTTGTTTTCCTCAAGTTTTTGAGGCAGGGTCTTACTTTGTAGTCAGATTAAACAACCTTTTTTTAGATAAAGTCTTATGTCACCCAGGCTATGTTTTTTTAAAGAAGTAATTTAGATTTTTATTTACTTTTTGTTTTAAGAAAACTATGCCATCTGTCAAACTTAATAAATCTGAAATGGCCTCTTAAAATTTAGTTATGCAGAAAGTTATTCAGCACTTAATTCTTGACCTTTCTTAAGATAATCATCTTAACAACTTTTAACACTTAATTGACAAACACATTTTTTTAAACACTCTTTAAAGAAATGATATTAAGCCAAGGATATTTTCATAGGAAAGACAGCACATTAAAGACTCTTAGGTTGTATGGTAAAAGTATGAAAGAGCAATACCTTAACATTGCTGTATGATGTAACAATGTTATAGGAAAATGACATACATTTAGTTCTGCAAAAGCAGTAATAAAGAATTAAAAATGAAAGGCAGAGGTAGTCAAAAGAATTAGAACTGTCTTAATAGGCACTCAGAATAACCAGTAAATGAATATTTAAGACATGTCTATTTTGGTATCTTCATTCTTTGCTATAACACATTTAAGTCTCTACAACTGAAGGTCGCCTTTTAGATTTAGAGGCTTTACTGAAACCTTAAAGCTCCTTACACAGATAGCTGTAGCTCTAAACTGCATGAATTTAGGTATTAAATAAGAGAATTTTTATTTACATGAGTTGTTTATAAATATTTGGCTCTTCTTGTTCTAATTGCTGGCTTATTTCCAATATGAAAACCAAATTTAAAGTAACTTCATCAGTTTTCTTCCGACACAGCTGTTCACATACCTTACTTACTCCAGCTCTTTCCTTGTGAAAGTATAGACTTTACTGATGAGAGATAAAAGCCATATAACATCAGTTCTGTAAAGTTGAACCTTTTGTAAATAGCATGAAAATATGGGTTGAAAATTTTCCAGGATGCTACTCTATGTAGCTTTTGTCTGCTACATATTGTACTGAAACAATATTTATTTAAACTATAGACACAAGATTATTCTATTCTGTTCAGACCCATTGAAGTACCTTCTGAAAGTTTTGTAATTCCACCAGGCTGGTTTTGAACTCACTGGGTAGTCCTAGGATGGATGCCCTTGAAGTTCTGATTCTCCAGCTCTACTGCCCAAGTGCTAGAATTACGGGCGCGGTGCCACTCCCAGCTTATTGGAACCCAGGGTTTCATGCATATTGGGCACCCTACCAGCTTTGCCACATCTCCAGACCCCAACCATGAACTCTCCCAAGCGCTGAGAATTCAATTGAGTTTCTACAAAAGGCCAGAAGTTTTGTCTTCTTAGGGATTTTCCTGACTCGAAGTAAGGTGGGGAGGGGGCTTAATTAATTTTCAGATTTGCTATTGAACATTTTCCGTGGGATGGTTTTAACAGTTCCCTGCTTTCTCCCATCCAAGTATTAACCAGACCTGACCCTAGTTAGTCTCAAAGATCAGATGAGACTGGGCCATTCAAGTTGGTGCGGCTGCAGGCCACCACCTTGCTTTCTAAACCAACTCCACAAACTCACTCCAGGCGCCCTTAGCTAATGACTCCCGAGGCATTTAAGTGGCTAAAATCCATTAGCCAATGAGGAGCCACATGTCCTGTAGAGCAGAGTTACTCAGTTCCTAGGGTCAGGAGCAAAGGTTGCTCTGGAGCCTGGCTGTTCTTACAATTTGTCTGTTGCTTCCGGATTTCAAGACTGGAAAGGTAGGGGAAACTTACTGGTTTTGATTAAGGAATAGAGGCGATAGTTGTATTTGGTTAAGGTGATTTGTGTCATGTCGAACAAATAAATGATCACTTTTGCTTTTTCATGGAAATCTATTGTTTGTAAGAATTTAAAATGCTGTGTAATTTGTCTTACTATCAGCAAAACCCAAATTCTCTAGTTATGACATGATTTTAAGGACATTGTTTTACCTCACAACATTTCACTTTATATACTTGAAAAATCTAGATCTTTGCAAAGATTTTTTTTTGTAATAGCTTGCTATTTAGATTATGCAAATAAAAATCGAGAAATTATCAATAACGTCTAGTGTTTATTTCCCAAAGTCATCTTGTGGCTAGTCTTTAGAGAAGAAACTGATAATTTAAAACGAGAGATTTAAAGAATTTAGCACTATGATAATGTGTACAAATTTACTAATCATATTTCCTCTTAGAGAAAAATATTTGTCTCAATCATATTTTAAAGTAAAAATTAAGTTTAAGAGGTAGAATTACTTAATTGACCATTATATGCTTTTAAACTGTATAAAATTAGGTTTATTTTCATTATATATGATAGTTTGTTATACTTTGTATGCTGTATTCTAATATTACCTGAAATGACCAGAACAGTACAATATCTTTATTCACTTCTTTCTACTTAGAAATGAAATAAATCCAGGTAGAAGTTAGTCATCAAATGAAAAGATGCTTGGTTGTAATGAACGCTCTTCTTTCATAATGAAAAACCTCTTTTTTTTTTGATGAATCAATGTTGGGATAAAAAGTACACATCAGAAATGCTTCTTATTACAGTTGTTTATTAGCCTGTAGTGTTATTCTATACTCGGACTTATTTGTTGGTGCACTATATTATTAACATTAACGTAAATCTGGATATAAAGTACAACTGCTTTTCCATGATTGCTTTTTCTCAAAATTATCTTGACTGCTTTGTGTTTTATTATAGATTAGATAATATATTTATTTAAAATCTATTTATGTTTATTTGCAATACATTTATCTAAAAATAAATCAGGTGAGAAATGGCAGTACATTTGTCAAAATTTTTTCAAAGCATTTCATATTTGTTTTTTGTTTTTTTTTTAACGTGGGACCTGGGATCCGAACTCAGAACCTTCTGCTTGTGAGACAGAGTCACAACCCCTGAGCCATCTCTCCAGCCCTGTATTTGTTATTTTTGTCTCGATTGGCATAAAGAGAATTTTAATGCACATATCGCTAACTATTAAATGCCCACCACTAATTTTAGTCATATTCCTTTTTTATTTTTTTAAATACTGATTTATTGGGGGGGATTGTACGTACGTGTCTGTGTGTGTCAGAAGGTACTTGTGTGCGTGGAGTCGAGCGTGATTTCGGGAATCTCCTTGCTTCTACCTCCTTTTGGCTTTGCTCTGGAGTCCCCAGGCTCCACCTTCCAGTGCTGTCACTATTTCCACCCAGCGTTTTTACGTGGGCTTCAGGATCCAAACTCAGGTCCTTCTGCTTGTGAGGAAAAGAGACCCCTGCGCATGGGGTTTCCACTCCCCTTTCTTATTCTGATGTGTTTATTTAAAGAAATTTACATCCAGGAGTTGTCCGCCTTTTGTAGATTTGTTCAGAATGCCACATTTTGAGGTCTGCTGTCAAGGCTGTCACTGACATCTCTGGCTTTCATTGATCTTTCGGGGACAGGGGCTTAGGAGACAAGTCAGAGCGAGTGTTAACTATTTACCTGGCTTTGGAGCATACTTACTACTTTCTTCTCTATGGTCATTTCTCAACTGTAAGCTGAGGTACAAAGGTCCAGGCTAACCTCACAGATCAGAGGTCAGGCAGAATTGCAGCAATTTGGAGTTGAATTCTGCAGATGTGACAGAATTTCACAGCCATGGCAATTACCCTCTCCCACTTATGCACACAGGCCAGGCTGGGCAGTTGGCAATGTAATTTATACAAGTCAGACCATGGCACACGTTTAATGAGTAACTAGCTGGTGCCTTAGGTTTCGCAGGTACAAGGTACATGTTATAAAAATGGTCAAATGTCAACGCACAAAGATGAAGGGGGAGGAGACTGACCACCTTGTAACTGCAACCTATGAATCATTCATGAGATCCAGCAGTCTGGGTTTCAGTTTCTGAATTGTATTTCCTAAGTATGAGTCTTAGTATATACCTTTTCTTGGCTGCTAAAAGTGATAGGTAATTTTGTAAAGTGTTAGTAGGAAATAACTGTTTGATTAGGGATTATTAACCAAACAAGAGAAACTGAAATTGCAGGCTTCATTTAGTTATTTTATGAGACCTCTGATGTCTCAAAAATGGCCCAAAAGGGCTTGGAAGAATCCAAAGGATAAGAGCCAAGTGCTGGAATTCCAGAACTCAGAAGGCTGAGACAGGAAGATTCCTGTAAGATTCAGGCCAGCCTTGGCCTTTGATGTTGTGTCTAAAAAGAAAAAGGAAGAGTCTAGGGAGCAAATAGGAATATCAGGCTATTTCTGAGCCATAACACTTAAGAACACCTCACATTCTCCGCCCTTCACCCTCAAAATTATACTCTTGTCTTGATACTTCTAACCGGAGTTAAAAATAATTTTTTTCCAGTTTTCCATTTTCGTGTGTATGTGGGCATGTGTTGTATGTGTGTGCTCCATAAGGATATCCAAGATCGATCTCAACAGTCATCTCTGATTTATTCATTATTTTGTATAATATTTATATAGTAAATATAATATTTATATATTTGAAGCACACTCTCTAATCAAACCCAGAGCTCATGGATAGGACTAATCTAGCTAGTCTATTTGCTCTAGGACTTACCAGTGTCAACTTCTGAGACTAAAATTACAGGCGAGCTGCCACCTCATCTCCCACTTTATATGTGATCTGTGAATCAGAACTCTGGTCCTTTTACATGCACAACAAGTGCATTAGTGGCTGAGACATTTCCCAAGACCCTATTTAACTTAAAAAATGAGAATATCTCTTATTATTGAAAGTCGACTGTTTTGGGTCATTAAAAAAAATGTAAAAGGTAGGTATTGACACTCTGAGTTTGCCATCTAGTCTTCTGGGAACTCTAAATTGCAATATACACACATGTCAAATCATCTGGAGTCAGTCAGCTTTCACAAATACCTGAGATATTCAACTTACAAAGAGGCAAGTGTTGTTTTGCTCACCGTTTGGAAGGTTCCAGCCCATGATTGATTGGCCCTGTTGCTTTGGCCTGTGTAAAGTGCACATCACAGAACAACACCTCATGGCCAGGAAGTATAAAAGAAAGAAAGACAACATCTGGGGTCCCACGATCCCCTTCAAGGACATTTTCCACCAATGACCTCAGGTCTACCATGAGTTTCCATCTCTAAAGGATACCAACATCTTCAGTAGCAATACAGACCGAAGATCAAGACCTGAACATGGGAGATCGAATTAGAACAATATGTCATTTTTTTTAATGACACAATTGGAATTTTCCACTTTTCCAAACTGGGGTGCAGAAATAGACTGTCCCACAGAACATAGTAACTAAGAGCACAGATTCTGTTCTTTGACTTTCTGGATTCGAATCCCAACTTCACGAAGTTCAGCTAAAAAGGACACACCCAGTGCTTGGTGTACAATAAGCATTCACTGACTGTGAGATGCCACTGTCAACACTAGTATCATAACTGGCACTTAACTTGTGAATTGGCCTTGCCTATCTGGTACACTGTCCCAACTTGGCCTCCTCTTGGTCTTTGCTCATTTCAGAGGGATACACACAGAGGTGGCATGTTGGTTAAGGTAATTCGGGAATGTGTCAGGATGCATTCCTTTCGCATGTCACACAGAAGTGTGGGTTAGAATTCCTGTTCAAGTCTAGCCCTCCTTCACCTGCCGTCACATGGAAAAAGCAGTAAAAGGAAATAATGCCAAGTCATCTAGTTTCCTTTGAAAACTCTTCACACTGCCAAGCAGTGGGGAACGTTTGAGCTTAAAAAAAACATTGTCATCAGTGGTGCCTTACAAGCCGGTTAATTTCTGTCCTTGACGCTCTGTCTTCTACACGTATGGATTTCAATTCAGAAATGAAAATGTTAGCATGGCTTTTTTCCAACCAATCTCTTTATTCCCTTGAAACATCATAGCTTTTGATTAAAAATATGATTTTTACCAATTACAATATAAATTTATGTAGTTAGCAGTAAAAATACAGCATTTCACTATCATTTTCAATTAAGCAGTAAAAATATAGTATTTCACTATCATTTTCAATTAAGCTACTACCCTGGTATTGTATTGGGCATAAGACATTGAGGTTTAGATGTGAGACAGATCTAGATTCTGCAATGATAATTAATTTAATTTGGCTGAAGATGAGCTTTGTGATGGCATTTACTACATAAAACTGCCCCAATCTTACCTTGTCGCTCCCTCAATGTGGCAGCTTCCTAGAGCTCAACTTAGTGGTGCTAGATGATATTATGATTACATTTAGATTAAATGAAATTGTGAGAACATATCTCAGGGGACTCCTGGGGTTGCTTCCTAGGAGAAATGAAATCTGAAGGCTGAATGAGTACCAGCTGGCTAGGCAGAGAATCTGGAATGTAGTAAGATGGGACTGCATGAGAACTGTCTTCCATCTTGCAAGACACTGACTTTATTCTAAAGATCGCGGGAGGAAAGTGTAAGGAATTGGATCTGAGCTGCTAAGACCAAATTGTGTGATTTTAGAGGATCACACAATTTTAATTGCTGGATTAATTGTAGTGGTCAGAAGTGACCAGGACAAAGCCAACGTGGGAGACCTTCTAATGGTCTGTTGATGCTGTGGCCTGGCAGTTTACCATATGCTTCCAAATGTTGTACCTTATTTAGTCTGTGTAGTGGCACTCATGTAAATGTTAATGTCAGGCTTAGGCGAGCGAGTTGAGGTCTAGAAGCTCAGTGTGACAACAGGCAAATGATGCAGGGGGCCAGTAGAAACTAACACTTGGTGTCTGACCTTCACCTCACACTTCTTGGTAACTCCAAACCCATGTACTACATCACTGGGGATGGGCAAACAATTTATCTTACAGAGTCTCAGAACTGGGGAAATGAGGTGAAAGGATTAGGAGTTTAAGGTCATTTTGATTTACCCATTAAATTTGAGGCCAAACCTAAGATACATAACTAAAACTCTAACTAAAAACATCCAAACAAAATAAATAAGAAAAGAAAAGAAATAAAAATTATTGTTATTAGTAGTATTAGTAGTATTAGTATTTTAGATAGCAGGCAAAAGAAAAGGTTTTCTTATGGCATTGTCTCGCATACTTGATTTTGATTGATTTCTGCTTGTCTCTCCATCTTCCTGCCTTCCTTCATACCACTCCAGCTTTCTCTATGTTCATAACATACAGGTTTCTAATGACCTCCCCATCTTCTTTAAAACTTCTTTTCCACAGCTCATTGGTCCCTTTCTGGTTTCTTAGCCTCTACCCACACCTACTCCCACCTGAATACACATATTTAACAATGAAAACGCTGGCAGAGGGTAGAAGCAAGAAATTTACTTGTAGGCTAAGCTTATAAATGAAGGCTGAAAGTCGCACAAAATGTGACTTGATATTGGGCTAAGTTTTAAAAAGGAACTTACTTAATGTATGTGTATCTGCATGTATCAGATGGCATGATGTGTGCCAATGGAGGATCAAGGGTGACTTCGGGAATCATCCTGGTTTGCTTCTACCTCTTCTTGCTTTGCTCTGGGATTTCCCAGGCTCTGCCTTCCAGAGCCAGAAGTGCAGGCTGCTGCCATTTCTGCCTGACGTTTTTAAGTGGGATCTGGGATCTGAACTCAATTCTTTCTACTTCTGAGGCTGAGTCCTAACCCCTGAGTCTTCTCTCCAGTCCCATAGGATAGGTTTTTGTTTTTTTTTTTTAACTTTATTTATTTAGTGTATGTGTGTGTATCAGCGTGTCCCTGTGGAGGACTGAGGGTGATTTCGGGAATGATCCTGGATTGCTTCTACCTCCTTCTTGCTTCTCTCTGGAATTTCCCAGGCTCTACCCACTAAGGCCAGAAGTGTAGTCCACAGCCATTTCCTCCTGGCATTTTTTACATGGGACCTGGGATCCGAACTCAGGACCTTCTGCTTTCGAGGCAGTCTTAACCCCTGAGCCATCTCTCCAGCCCAGGATAGTTTTTATATTAAAGAATAGTTTGGGGGCTGGAGAGGTGGTTCAGGGATTAAGCCTCTGACTTGCAGGCGGAAGGTCCTGAGTTCGGATCCTAGACCCCACGTATAGACGCCGGGCAGAAGCGGGGGCAGCCAGCGTTTCTGGTCCTGGTAGGGCGGAGCCTGTGAATCTCGGGGCAGAGTAAACAAGAAGGAGGTGGAGGCGTCCATGGTGGTTCCCGAATTCGTCCATGGTTCTGCACACATACATACATATATACACACATGCACACATGCATACATCCACAATTGAATAAATAATAAAAAAATTTAAAGAATAGTTTGTCTTATATATTCATGTGTGGCCTGCCTTGGGCCAAAAAATGAGTTTGAGACAGCTTGACAGTTTGAGACAGTCATGTGTGACAGTGACTGATGACTGTAATTCTTAATACATGAGGCCAAGGGGGAAGGATTGCTGTGAATTTTAGGCCAGTTTAGGATACAATATGAAACGCTGTCCCCCAAACAAAAAGATGGCTCTGTGGGTAAAGAAGTCACTGCACAAGCCTAGTGAACTGAGTTCAATCCCCGGAACGCACACCAGAGCGGAAGAAGAGAACCCAACTCCACAAAGTTACCCTTAGACCTCTATATGTGTGTCCACATATACATCATGTGCACACATATAAATATACTATTAAAAACCTGGGCCAGAAGATAGCTTGGTAAGGCACCTATTCACTAACCTGGCAACCCGAATTTAATCCATGGAGGCCCACATGTAGAAGGAGAGAACTGACTTTCAAAAATTGTCCTCCGATCTTCACCTGTGCACCATGACACACACGTGTGTGTGTGTGTGTCCTCCCATATAAGTTAAAAAACAAAGAGAAGAAAGAGAGAGAGAGAGAAGAAGAAGAAAAAGGAAGGAAGGAAGAAAGGAGAAAGGGAAAGAAAGAAAGAAAGACTTGGTTTCTCCTAACTGACTGTTAACAAAATATTTAAAACAAAACAAAAATGTGTGTGATATGACAATATGTAAAAGGAAGGAATAAACATGAAGTCAGGGTAGGACATGAAGGTAGGAGTGTGAGCATCCAGTTTGCCTCATTTCCTACATGTGTCAGATCAACACATCTCTAAGACGCACACGATACAGTCCTGTCATGAGCAATTGCCTTTCCTTCTGGATTCTCCTCAGACCTCCCCATTTGTTTTCCCAAAGACCCCATGATATACTGATCCATGTCCACAGCAGTTTCAGGGTACACGGAGTAGAGGAAGCCCTGGTGGAATTAATGAAGCCAGCTAGTTTCTGGAAACACATTTCTATAGGAACTACCTCAATGGGTCGCAATGTATTTCCTGCCTATTGGCCTCCACGTAAAATCAGAGACTTTGCTTTCTCAAGTTGGGTATCCTAATGTACTTAGCATTGGCAGGAAGAATATGAAACTACTGAAGAGATAACGGCATGTGGGAGTTGCTTGAATATTTTTGTGACACATCAAAAGTTACAATGATACTAAAATTCTTCTGAGTGTTTGTGGCAGGGGTCTTGACCCTCTGTGGATGCTGCAGGACAAAAGTGATATTCTGTTAATGGTGTGTAGCATGAGCCCACAAATGGGTGGGGACCCAAGCTAGATATTTTTAATCTTTTACAGAGTTGTAGCTCTTTTTTATATTTATTCTTAAAGTCATGGCTTCTCTATAGGGAAAAATGCACCAAATGAAAGAAGTTGGTTATGGTCCTATCTAATCCCCCATTTCTTCAAACATAAGATTAGAGCGTTACATTTCTTGGCTTGTTGGGAGAATGGCAATTGGAACAATGGTAGTTCATTTTCAAGGGTTCCAAAATTTCTAATGCACATGTAAAATGTACTGAAATAATAAAAATTTCTAATAGAATTTTTTTTCCAACCCTTTAGGATTTGCTTCAAAAGGTGCTTCAAAGATTGAACAAAGAAAATCCAAGCAAGTTGCCTGAGTCTTCCTGTGTTCTCTTCTTCATCTCATAAAGAACCAGACCGATCGAATTGGTGGTTTTTGGTGAGGATGCCTCCTTTGTTCCTACTTAAGTCATAATGTTCCCTCCCCATCAAATAAGTTATCTGTTGCTAGATAGTGTGTGAAGTTTATAAAATTCACAGCATATTACACTGCATGATGCATAACATTGAATCCATAATGTACATCCTTATTTCTTTGTGTACAATACATCTTTGAGGCCCAAGAGTCAATAGCTTCTGCTGATAACTTGTGTTGCTTACAAACCTGCCTCTTATCCGCAGAGGTCATCACTGTTTATTCTTCCTCTTTCCATTTTTCTTTCTTTCTTTCTTTCTTTCTTTCTTTCTTTCTTTCTTTCTTTCTTTCTTTCTTTCTTTCTTTCTTTCTCTCTCCCTTCTTTCTCTCTCTTTCTCTCTCTTTCCCTTTTCTCTCTTTCTTTCTCTTTCCCTTTTTCTCTCTTTCTCTCTCATTCTTTCTTTCTCTCTTTCTCTCTTGCTCTTTTTCTTTCTCTCTTTCTCTTTTTCTTTCTCTCTTTATCTGTGTCTTTCTGTCTTTTCTTTCTCTTTCTTTCTTTCTTTCTTTCTTTCTTTCTTTCTTTCTTTCTTTCTTTCTTTCTTTCTTTCTCTCTGTCTCTTTTCCTTCCTTCCTTCCTTCCTTCCTTCCTTCCTTCCTTCCTTCCTTCCTTCCTTCCTTCCTTCCTTCCTTCCTTCCTCCCTTCCTCCTTCCCTCCCTCCCCTGTCTCTTATACGCCAGGCTAGTTTTAGCACCTGATCCCCATCTCCACCTCCCAAATGCCAGGATTACAGGTGTGTACCACCCTGTCCATCAGTTATCAGCTTTTCAATAAGACTATCTGACAGTGCAAGGGGCACCAAGAAGGGTCTCTGTGCAAGACAGACGCAGAACTCAATGTTACAGTGTTTGTGATCTTTGAGCTGTTCTCACTCTGTCTATAAGTGGCATCTTTGCTTGTTAGATGCAACCAAAATAGCTGTCACATCTGAATCTCCAATTTATGCAATCTAGTGCATTGCCTCATATGTAAAAACATTTTATCATTTTGTAACTATTCATTTCAATAACACAGTGTCTCTAAGGTTCATAGAATGTTCCTTTCATTTACTTTAAATTTTTAAAATATTTTATTCATTTTTGTGAGGGACAGAAAGAAGTAGGTAGGGAGAAAGAAAAAGGAGAAGGAGAGAGAGAGAGAGAGAGAGAAAATGCACACTTATGAAGACTAGAGAATAATTTTCAGAATTCAGTTCTGTCTTTCTACCGTGTGGGCTCTGAGTATCTTTTCCTGTTGTCATTACTCATCTCTATCTTTGGAGAAAACGCTGGTCAAGTCCTTTGCCGATTTTTTAATTTGGTTGTTTGCTTTCTTTGTTGTTGAGCTGTTGTTTCTAATATGTGCTGGATATTGATTCTTCATCAGAATATTATTTGCAAGTATCTTCTTCCACATTGTGGGCTGCCTTTTATCCCTCTTGATGGTAATTTGTTGAGCCCATTTTTGAAAACTTTTTACTTTATTTATTTTATGTATATGTGTAGTACCAAGGGACTCAATCTGGATTGCTTCTATCTCCTTTTTACTTTGCTCTGGGGTTTCCCAGGCTCCACCCAACTAGGTGCGGGCTGCTGCCATTTCCGCCTGGCATTTTGTTACGTGGGGCCTGGGGTCTGAACTCAGGACCTTCTGCTTGCGAGACAGAGTCTTAACCCTTGAGCCGTCTCTCTAGCCCTGTTGAGCATATTTTTAATGTTCTTCTTTTGCAATGCTAGGGATTGAACCAGAGCCCTGATTCAATTGGACAAGTGAAGTGTTCTCCATTGAGCTGCATCTCTAAACAAGTTTTTTGTTCTTATTGTTTCTCCTCCATACACATACTTTCATGTGTTTCTTTGAGGGTATATGCATGTGTGTGTGTGTGTGTGTGTGTGTGTGTTTGCATGTGAGTGGGTATACATGTGTCTACAGGTATGTGTACCTATGCATGCATGTGTGTGGAGGCTAAGGTTGATATCAGGAATCCTTCTTAATCAATTTTGTACTTTTTTTTTTTCCAGGCTGGGCCTCTAGTTAATTGCCTATAGGGCAAGCCTTAGGATTCCCAGACTCCACCTTCTGAGAGCTGTGATTATAGGCAGACCACCAACATTCACTAACAATTTTTAAACCTTTGCTTTGTTTTTGAAACGGTAGCATATAGCCCAGGCTGGCCTTGAACTCTTGTTGGTCCTGCCTCTGGCTCCTGGGTGTCAAGATTATAAGTCACCATGCTTGGCCCAAGTTTTTAATTTTGATGAAGCCCAACTTATCTGTTCTTCTTTTGCTGCCTTTGCTTTTGATGTTGTCCAAAAATCTGACAAACTCAATGCTGTGAAACTTACCCCCTCCATTTTCTACTAAGAATTTTTACTTCGAGCTCTTAGCGAGGCCTTTGATCTATTTTGAGTCAGTTTTTGTATGGAGTACAATGTTAAGGCCAAGATTCTTTTTAAGGATGTACTTTTCGATCCCACCCCATCTTGGTAAAGACATGGGCCAGCCAAGAAGTTAATCCTAGATTCACTCAGCCTTCGTCTGCAGTGGTTTTCTTCTTATAGGCTTAGGTTGTTTCCTGGCAGGCGGGATACAGCAGAAGTGAGATCAGTGAGCGGTGTGTGTGCGTGTGTTATGTGTGTGTGTGTGTGTTTGGCAGTGGAGGGAAGGAGAGAGGGAGAGCCACAGGCAGGTAGTAATATCACTTGCAAAAAAATAAATTCTCCGTCTGCTGTTCCAGTGCAACTAAACTAGTATGACTAACAGTGCTATAGGCAAACCATTTTCCAAAACATTCGTCCTAGGTTTTGCTTTATTATGTACAGACTCTACATATGCTTCCAGTGTAAAATATGAAGGTCTGTGTAGCATCTTCCTTTGCAGAATTCTTCAGAAGGAGAAATTCCAGGTAGTAAGCACTGCCCCTCCTAGGATCAAGGGTCTCTATGAAGCTGTTCCCTGATGGACTTCAGATAGCAGCAGGGCTGTGTTAATGCTACTAGCAGCCCTAGGTTCCCAGAGAGAACAAGGTTCTCCATTAGACTTTCAACATTCCTACACTTGATCTTGTATTAAATGTCCAAATTAAAAAAAAAAGTTTTAAATCTAATCCTCTCGTCAGGACAGAATGTACCCATGACCTGGTCTACCCCTCTCCTGGTATTCACGGAGACTGTTCTATAAAGGATAAACCATGTTGGCCGCTGTAGGTTCTCGTGCTGTCTTTGTCATAAAAGACAAAGATTTGGAGAAAAAAGAAATAACTGAGCCCGTTAGATTTTTCTGATATGGGATGGGATAAGATAACCCGTGCTTTCTGAAAGTAATCGTGAGACTCACATACTGCATTTCTCTTGAAGTGGATCATTTCACATTTAATTAAAGACTAGCCAGTGTTTCCCGGTGAGACGCTGTATAAATGATTAGCTTGAATCAAGGGCATTTTCACTGGTATGTTGGTTTTTCTGCTGCAATATTAACTCCAAGAGCACACAGCGAAAGTACAGAGTACATCAGGTGCGAATGGCAGTTAAACTCCAGCAATAGTTCCTGGAGTTTAACTTCCCTGGAAAACCATGTGCTTCCTGATATTCAAACATCTCGCCCTCAAGACTCTAGATTCAGTAAAATTCAAGATATGTATCTTCTGTTCATTACCACCACCTCTTACAGGCATATTCTGTGACTTTCTTTAATAATATAGTTCTCTTTTTAGAATCATTGTTGTAGTTAGTTGGCGATCCAAACTGCACTGCTAGGTAAACTAAACAGACTGGGAAAACTGGTTCTCTTTGTCTTCTCTTTCTCACTTTTATTTTAATTTTATTTATTTATCAAACTTTCTTCCCTTTCCTAATTCTAAGCAGGTATTACTACATTCATTTAAATGGTAAATACCCACTAAAACTTGTTTTTGGAGTTCCTCGAAATTATTTAAACAAGCATTTATTTAAAATTTATGTATTTAAAGCAAGCAACTAGTCAGATAGTAGCATAACTGCATTCTTAATGTGTTATTCTGGGGTTACTGATAAATAAGGTAAGTATATTCAGAAAGTAGAGATATCAAGTGAGAATTTAAGATAGAAAAGAGACCTGCACAATAGCTGACGTATCAACGTGTCCTCATAGGTTAGCGTGGATCACAGGAGAAATAATTTCAAGCAGTAGGATCCTTAGGGGTGAAGGGTTGATAGAGGAGGAGACTACCCACATCAGTGGTCAGCCCAAGGTAGGGCCTGTTGCTCAGCCACAGAGGCCTGAACCCCACTAGAGCAGATGACTCAGAGGCCCTCGGGAACCGTCCAGGCTGATAGTTAAGAGGGCAGGAGGAACAGGTTGGATCCACGAAGGGAGAAGAGGGAGGGAGGGAAGGGGAAAGAAAGAAAAGGAAGAGGGGGACGAGGTGGTTAAAAAAAGATAGAAAAGAGAAGCAGCATTAGTAAAGAAATGAGAAGATAAAGAAAGGCAAATGAATGGGAAAGATGGTGGGGTGTGTGGAAAAGCGAGTGTTCCCAGTAAATCCAGACTGCTTCGTGTAACTTCTCAACTTCCTCTCAGCACTACATATGTTTACGCCGTGTGGCACCCTCTTGCAGCATGCGGAAAGAGACCTCTGACATTGGACTAGAGCTTTGAATTTCATATTCTCAGACACAGAGAGACATTGGTGAGCTCCTGCATTATAGAGGTAGCATTAGACTCACTAGGGAGCTGCTTTCAATAAGACTTCCCACTTCATGGTAGAGGACATCGCTGTACAGCAGCACATCTGGCGAAAGTGACTCTAACGCAACACCAGCGCTTCCCCATCTTTTTTTACATTGTCTTTTAAGATGTCTCTCAGTAGAAAATTCACTTACCTTTTTTTTTTTTTTTTAATTTTCATCCAGAGTCCAGGGTTATATCGTCATGTTGCATAGGTTGCAGTATTTAAAATATTTTTAATTTCAAAGGTACCTCACATTCACTTTAAACATTTATGTAAGAAAATATCCTAGGACTTATTCATCTTTGTGAGGAGACTGTGCCTAAGGAAATGCTCTTTTAATGTTGCAATTGCCTTGTGATATTGGTCATTGAAAGTACAAGGACATTCACATTAAACAGGATCTGTGCCATTCCCCCTCCTCCCTGGTAACAGGTCTTGTTTCATAGTTGTTACTGAAATGACTAATGCTAGCCAAATAAAAGCAGGTCACACCCAACTCTGAAGCCAATGTTTGACTGTATCAACCTTTTTCAGAGGCTTTGTTTCAGGACAGGAAATTTGTCATTTTTCTTACAAAGTGACCTGTGATATTCTTGTGTGTTTAAAATATACCAACACAAGGTCATATTAGGTATGTGCATTATATACTTTCCCCAAGGAGTACATTCTCATGGGTAGTAGAATTGTAACAATATCTCATGTTAGTGCTATGTCACTGCTGTCTTCAGTATAGTAATTAATATATATTTGGAATTGGGAGGACAGAATACCATATACATACCAACACGGTCTCTTATAGTTGGGGAAAGTGCTCAAGGTGAATCTATTAGGACATAAATTCAAAAAATGAAGACTACCTCCTTCTATGTGCATTTGTGCACTTTTTTAAAATGTGTTTTCTCTCTTTTTTTTTTTGCTAATATTACGCATACCCATCTTAGAATTTCTAAAAAAATCTGAGAGTATTATAATGATTCTGAATTGTATGGTATTGGTTTTGTTTTAAAGATAAACAACGTCTTTTCTGTCTAAGATAAGACATCTTTAGTAGGTTATAAGCTCAAATCTAGCTGGGGATGTCTCTCAGTGGCAGAATGCTTGCCTAGTATAGTCAAAGCCCTGAGGTTAAGTCCAGTAATGTTAAGAAAAATTAAGTTATCATGATCCGTGTGCACTCAGTTCTTGATCCCCATCTATACTCCATCTATACCATGCTTCCTTTAATTAATATTATTGCCTCCATTTTAGAGTGAAACTGTAGTTCAGGAGGATTAAGTGGCACTAGGAGAGCATTTGTTTCTAAAGGGGTAGAGCCAGGATATAAAGAGACAACTGAGCTCCGAGTCTGTATGTGCACGTCCCATCCACACTGCCTCTCATAGTCCCATATCCCCACCCAGATAATCAGGTTATAGAACTTCTATTCACGATCTCAACTCCATCCATCCAGGTGTAGTGCTAAATGTTGTAATCCCAGGTCTTGGGAGGCAGAAGTGGGAGGAAGAAGGAGAGAGGGAAGGAGAAAGAGAAAGAGAGAAAACAGAGAAAGCTTAATTTCATAGAGTGTTAATTTTTATTTTAGAAATATAACTTGGGGGCCTGGAGAGATGGCTCAGGGGTTGTGACTCTGTCTCACAAGCAGAAGGTTCTGAGTTCGGATCCCAGGTCCCACATTAAAAAAAAAAAAAAAGAAATATAACTTGGACATGATAACTACTTTAGATAGAGTCAGAAGTAGCTATGATTCACGTTCCAGACTCAGAATGCCTGGAAGGGTGAGCAGAAGGAGGGTAGAAAGGTAAACTGAGGCTTTGTAGTAAGGATCACTTCCCAACAACTTCATCATTGGTCTGTACTTTGATTTTCCTTCAACTGTATTAATCAATGTACATTTCTCACTGATGGTGATTTTATTCTGTTAACACTGACTGTATGTGAGAAAGAAGCAAAAAGAAAGAACTTGGGTTTCATGATCAAGACCCATCTGGACTCAATTCTGTGACCCTGGTCAGATTATCTGACTCTGAGCATGAATCTCCTACTCATTAAGAAAGGTCAATTATATTAACATTAATTACTGGGCTTGGTCTGAGCACTTAGCACATAGTGTCCTTTATTACCCTTTGAGACTCATTTTACAGTTGAATAATGAGCAACTGAGATTCTAAGTAAGTTAACAGCATCACATAGCCATGTCTTTGACAACTTGGACTCAAATTCAGGGAATTGTAGAGCTTGACATCCAATGCTGTAAGCTTTGTAAGGCTTACAGTCTTCATACAGCACAAAAGCAGCCATACTAGTGTATATAAACCAGTGACTGTGACTGTTTAGCAGAAAAACTATGAAAAAATAATCATGGAACCAAATTTAGCCTTTCTCTAGAACACAACTTTTTTTCAATTCTTTTTTTTTTTTCTTCTTTCCTCTTTTTTTCATCTTTTTCTCCTAATGCACTTTTTTTAGTAAGGAGAATACCATGATGTCCCTCTAGCCCAGGCCTGCTGTTAAAGCCACTATGGAATCGAGATCTGGAACTGCTGTAGTTGGCAGTCCGGGTACAGTAGCGGTCCTGTGGGAACCCCCATCTGTTGTGCTGAGGCCTGGTCTGTTGGTTGGTTTGGGGATCACCTTGATTTGTCTTCTCTAAACCGGGACTTAGGCCAGGGAAGTCCTCACGGGCTCTATCTGAGAACTCTATGTATGCAAACCCTTTGGGGTGGCGCTAAATTTACTACGGAGCAGGGTAACATGGTTGACTGCACCACAGCCGTGCAAGGAGCTCCCAGCTCTGCTGTGGCACCATTGTCCACATTGCATGGAGTGGGCATGAGCCCCCGTCTTCTGCTAGGGGACATGATCACTGGCCAGCGCTGCTGGAGCTGGGCTCAGTTCATCCCTTTTCCATCTCGTTTGTAGCTCCAGTAGCTTCTCAGCCTCTTTCTCCATTTCTCTTCGATCGCTTCTAGCTCCAGGGTCCTCAACCATGCCATCCTCAGGGTCACCCTGGACTAGGCCTGGCTCTTCCTCCTCTTCTTGGACGTGGAGGTCCCGAGCCAGGCCCAGGGCCTGGAGATGGGGGTTGGGGGGCGTTGCCATCTCCGCTCCTAGAACACAACTTCTTAACTTCATAATACTAGTCATAAATACTAAATAATTTAGTCATAAATACTAAATAATTTCCACTGGATGTCTTGTGCTCATCTGAACTTTCACTAACTGGGGAGTTTTTGAACCGTCCACTGATGAGAGATCATCAAGTCCATCTCCTTTCTTCCAGGGAGGGTTGACTGTAAGCTGTTTATTTATCATCTTTAATGCTCCCTGTTCTCTGCACGTACATGAAACTCTCAACGACCACCTTTCTAGAAATAGTGGGCATGTAGCACAATGTCCCTCTGAAGTTATCTCATGTTGGACGATGCAATCAGCAAACGCCTTGCTCATAGATACTCTATGACTTCTAGAATGCCTTAGCACACACCTTTATAATAATGTCACATATGATAACATAATTAGTTCTAAGTATAAGATGAGGAGGGTGCCTACCCTTAGAAAGTTCTACCTGCTCCCATAGTCAAACCTGAAATGTGTAGAGTTTTAATCCTTGTCTATATAGTATAGCCGGGGCACTCTTTGGAGTTTTGTTTGATTGCCCACTGTTGGCTATACACTTTTCTAAGCTGGCCTTAGCGTTCATAATAATGTTTACTCGCTTGGATATACGTGGCCTCTTGTGACTGAATAATCACGTGGCTTTGTGTGCTTCCTGCTCACTCTGTGGTCACTGTCCCCAAGCCAAGTGACTGGTCCAGTGCTGTTGGCCACACCGGGTCTTCTGAAGGTTCTTGTTTGCAGTGAGCAGTGGACCTGACCCGGCTGACACTGCCAGGCTGTGGCCCAAAGTCAGAGGACGCAGGTTTATCTGGCGCCTTCCATTCACAGAGTTTGGGCCTCCTTGTAAGTGCTACGCACACCCTCCACGCTGCTTCCTAATGCACTGGCAAAATCCCTCCTGTTCCTGAGCAAAGCTATCCGGCAAGAACTGCTCCTTTTTGTGGGTCGTTTGAGGGTTCACCTGGTGCTCTCTGACCAAACAGATGGCACGGTCTTTGGCTCCCCATTCTCTCCACACACAGTGCGGGGTGGCACTGGGCGCCTTCACCATCTGGTTCTGTTTTCTTTTTGAGCCCCACCTTCTCTCCCTTGTCTCCTTGCACTTCAGCCATTCTGGACCATCTTACAATTTCGTAAATGTCCGTCTTGGCCTATGGCGGTCACCCGGCTTCCTTCTTCTTGCTGGATCACTGACTCCCGTGTTGCGCTGTGGCGACCACTCTCTGCCCAAGTCCCTAGCACGGCCGAGACTCCAGCGAGCGTTTACTTACTGAGCAGATGAATACATATGCAGATACTTTTCCCTGTCTGTGCCATCACAGTATTGCCTTGGGGTAGATGGAGCGAATTAACTGTGTTCCGGGACCACCACGGGTTCAGTGAGGGCTCGCAGCAGCGTTGCCTTTTGAAAGCCGGGACTCCTAAGTGGGGCTTTCATGTTATTAAAGGAGTCAGTGGTAGTGACCCGATCACAGAAAGCCAGACCCTCAGCAGTTCTCCAGGGTCTGGAGGCAGATCTGCATTTAAATGAGATACCATGATAGCTTGGCAGGTCAGTAGCCTGATTTCAAAAGTGGCACTGGTGTCTTATCAGTTGACCTGGGGTGACCCATCAGTCAGACCACAAATGTCTGACAGGGCTGTATGGTGGCAGTTATTGCCTCTGAAAAATTAAATTGCTAGTGCTTCATTCATACTAAAAAAAAAAAAATAGTGCAGTAGTGCAGATGCTGATCTGCCTCTGGAACGGGTTGTGCGTGTCTCAGGCTTGCTGGCCTCGACGGTGAGAACCAGATGAAGCGGCAAAGCTCGTGCAGGTGTGGAGTGCCCACCTATGACCTCAGCATGCAGAGGCAGGTGCAGGAAGATGCTGAGCTCTTGGCTGTCTTGGGCTTCAAAGTGAGAGCCCATCTCAAAGAACCGAAGCCTTCAAAGGAAGGGCTAATAAATACCATACCTATGCTGCTTGATAAGTTGATAGTACGAGATAATCTCTATTTATCTCTATCATCTCACTGGCCCTGAGGTAGATTCCATCAGAAATTCTCCACAGACAGCATTTTGTGCATTCCCCGTTCTGCAACTGTTGAGCTGTCAGCAGACATGTCTGGTCCTTACCACGCTGCGGGGATCAGGTATTTGTGCATTGAGGAGTGGTAGAGAACAGGGTTACATCCTACAATGCCTGTGACGCCCCCTCCCAATGCCCAACGGGTCACTAGAGATGAAGAATCCCTCAGGTCTCTTTGCAACCCAGACTCCCGAGATTTTATGTATGTGAAAGAATTTCATATAATGCAAAACACCCCAGCCATTCAAGCAACACCATATGTAGAAACCATTGCTACTGCTCTTCCGTGTCTTCTCCAGCTTCTGCCTGCCAGTAAGCCTTTTCATTCCCTGCCAAATCTCTCCAGGGCTTAGGCCAGAGGAGCCAAGATAAGGAGGGAACTAGAAGTCCTGCTAGCTGGCACGAGAGCATGGTGGCCCGAAGAGAACATGCTGGGAGAATTTTGAGTTCTTTCCTTCAGCCTTACCCAGTGAGCCTGATGAGAAAAAAATGTATGTGTGTGACACGTATGTAAAGGGGACAGGATAACCGATTCCTAGGGGGTATCTGTGTGCTGTCTATCCTCAGGGTAGAAGCTACCCCCTTCTCTGCCCCCTTTCTAAGAGGTTGCTTCCCCCGCTCTTATGACATCCAGCCCATGTCCCTAGGGACCCATAGCAGAATGCCTTGTTTCCCTAGTTGTGTTGATAGAAATGCTTGGGAAAATGGAGCCTCTTGGCCCTGCACCTGTCTATCAAACACCGCCTTTCGCTGAATGATGCTCTTTACCATAACAAAATCCACACGAGCATCAGCACAGCAAAGAGCAATGTGCACAAATACTGCCTGGACTCAGCGAGACAACCCACAATGCCTGGCCTCCTGTCTCTTCAGCCCTTCAGGGTTTTGCTTGTGTTTACAAGGAGGGCCACAGAATGACTTTCATGTGTCTTGAAGGTGTCTTTCATGTCGCATAGGCTCACAGAAAAAAGAGCCCTTGCTTTCATTTCTGACGCCTTGCTTGGACTCACAGGTAAATTCTTAGTCTCGTGACCCTGTTCTGAGTGGGAATCCTTTCGCCCTCTCAGGATTTGGACTATAGAAAATGAACTGGTGGGTGGAATGACTTGACTCAGGGTGGAAGATAAAGAAAGGCCTCTTGTTAGAAACCTCTTTTCCCCTGGCTTCCCCCACTGATTCTCTGCTTCTTTCACAGAGAATAATTCTGTATATCTCTGTCATGAGGCAATTCCTAAATTTGGTAACAAATACCTTCCTAAAATTTGAATTTTAAACTTTAACTGTCTTCTTCCCTCCCCTCCTTCCTTCCTTCCTTGCTTTCTTCCTCCCCTCCTTCCTCTCTTCCTTCCTTCCCTTCCTCCCTTCTCCTTTTTTTCTTCTTTCCTCCTTCCCTCCCTTCCTCTCTTCTTCCCTCCCTTTCTTCCTTCCTCTCACTCCCTTCTTTCCTCCCTCTCTCCCTTCTTTCCTCTTCTCCCTCCTTCTTTCTTCCCCTCCTTCATTCCTTCCCCCCACCTCCTGTTTCTTTCCAGACAAGACCTCACCCTCTAATCCAATCTGGCCTTTAACTCTTAGCAGTTTTCCTGCCTCAGTCTCCTGAGTGCTGGGATTAGAATTGTACCCATGAACCACCCCTCCCAGCTTAAGTGATATTCTATAAAATAATGATAATAGCACTTGCTAGTCTTTTTGACACATTGTGAGCCAGGTGTTTTCTAATGTCCTTGAATCCTGGAAGCAGCCTTCTGAAATAGCTGCTCTTCTAGAATCTTCTCAAAGGTATGTGTGGAAGCCCTGGGGATAGGGTTAAGAAATGGTACACAGGATCTGAACTCAGTCAGGGTTCAAACTCATTTTTTTTTCCTCTAAGTCCATGCTCTTGTGTGTGTGTGTGTGTGTGTGTGTGTGTGTGTGCGCGCGCGTGCCAGAGGCACTTGAGTATGTACTTGTAGAGGTCCAAGGGTGACATCGTAATCATGAAATCAGCCTGGGTTACTCTACCTCTTATTGATTTGCTCTTCTAGAGCAGGAATTGACTTTTGGTGAAGAAAAATTTTACAGTATGAATAAAGAACACAAAGTAAAAATGTGGGCTTAAAACAGAGTTTTAAGTTAGATAAATCTTTCATTGAATTACTTCAGGCTGTTTTGGGAGATACTGTAGCCTTCCAAATATGCCTTGAAATTGTAATTTGTCAGTTGATCAGCAAATAAAACTCTCCAAAGGAATCCACATGATGTTCATCTAAATATACACACTCACACTGACTCGCTCATTCATAGAACTGTGAACCAAAGTTAATTGACAATCCAAATAATTCTAGAGTAAACTAATACATGTTGTGGAACATAGATAAAGACTCGTTTGTGAACATTAGAAATACTTCCAAATACCAAATACAGTATCAATCTTTGCTGTCTGAAATGGACCAGTTAAACCCAGGGCTGGAGAGATGGCTCGGGGGTTAAACCTCTGCCTCACAAGCAGAAGAACTTGAGTTCAGATCTAAGATCCCACTTGAAAATGCCAGGCAGAAATGGCTGTGGCCTGCACTTCCGGGTGTGGAATGAGGAACTCTGGGAAACCCAGAGGAAAGCCAAAAAGAGGCAGAACAATCCAGGACGGTTCCCAGAGTCACCCTTGGACCTCCACAGGCACGCACGATGCTCTGTGATCACACACACACACACACACACACACACACACACACACACACACACACACAAATTAAAAGAATCTCAAATTAAAAGAATCTTAAAATGTGAAAGAAAGAAAAAGGGAAGGAAGGAAGGAAGGAAGGAAGGAAGGAAGGAAGGAAGGAAGGAAGGAAGGAAGGAAGGAAGGAAGGAAGGAAGGAAGGAAAGAAGGAAGGAAGGCACAAAAAAGTCAAAACCCAAAAGAAAAGGGCCCTGACTCTTTCTAAACCAGGAATTTAATTCAATCCTTGAATTTCTGCTTTGAATTTACCTCAAAGTTTTATTTCAAGTTATTAAGTATAATTGTGACCCAAAACAAAAATTCTAGTCCAGAATAACAATAGCTTGGTTTGAAAGAGTCTTTTAGCCAAGCTAGGCCATCAGTTTCCTCCCACGACACTGCCGTGTTGTCTGTCCCTTGGGGCTGGCAGCCTTCGGTAGGGAGTCATATGTTCTCAGCACGTGCAAAGACGGCGTGCGTTGGGAGGTCTTCCAGGGACTTGGAACCCATGGGATGCTTGGGCCTTTTATATCCATGTGTCAAGTCTCTTCAGATTCTTTCTAGAGCAGTCTCTACAAAGTACTGTAGCAAAGGGTTAATCAAAAAAGAGGCCTGAGCCATGAGAGAAAGCCACAGCCAGACAGCTCACCTGGGAAGAATGGAATCCGGGAAACTGATACACCAGTCTCCACCGGACCACGTAGGCCGGGTTTCTCACACTAACTGGTTTAAAGCTGCCTGGGGTAACCTTTGGCTTGCTTTCCTGTAAGTGCAAGAATCTCACACAGGGCCAAGACTCTTGCTCAAGTCCAATGTCTTTGATGTTTTCTTTTTAAGTTCAAATGTCTTATGCTAACAATTGCCTGATCACTTGTTTCAAGATTGTGCACTTAGGAGCCTCGTGGAGCCGCACACATTTCGTTTAATCCTCACTCTGGGCTAGAGAGATGGCTCAGGGGTTAAGATTCTGTCTTGCAAGCAGAAGGTCCTGAGTTCAGATCCCAGGTCCCACGTAAAAACACCAGGTGGAAATGACAGCCTGCACTTCAGACCCTGGTGGGCGGAGCCTGATAAATCCCAGAGCAGAGCAAGAAGGAGGTAGAAGCAATCCAGGATGATTTCCAGAATCACCCTTGGACCTCCACAGGGATACACAATGCCCTCTGATACACACACGCACACACGCGCGCACACACACACACAGTTAATGCTCGCCCTATAGTGACAGTCATCTGTAACCTGTGCTGTGAACTCTGAGCCGGGCTAACACCTGTCGCGATGATCTGATTCTCTGAAAATTGAGTTAATTTCTGGTCCTCTGCTTCTAATCTGTAAGACACAGATTCTAATAATGCACCTTATAGACGTTGAGGACCAGAGTGATTTAATTCACATCCATACACACAGCATAGCACTGTGTCACATCTTACCCACTGAGCCTTTTTGCCAGTCCTAAGGTCTTGAATCTGCTTGTTGTGGGCGTGCTACCTTCAAACGATCTAATCGTCAGTCAGTGTTCAGATCGCCACGGATCTCCAGTACCACCCACAGTGTGCGCACAAGTGTGTTTACTCTAACCTTTCTATAGAGTGTAGTCTTTCCTGTTATCGTGAGTCATGATCACACTATGTAGCCCAGGCTAGTCTAGAACTCATGATCCCCCGGTCTCTGCCCCCCAAGTGCTGACATTACAAGCAGTAACCCTATGCCAGACTACCAAGTCTAATTTTTTTTTAATTCAATTGTGTGTGTGTGCGCGCACGTGCATATATATGTGTGTATACGTGTGTGTGGGTGTAGAACCATAGACGAATTCGCGAACCACCATGGACGCCTCCACCTCCTTCTGCCCTGGGATTCACAGGCTCCGCCCTACCAGGACCAGAAGCGCAGGCCGCCCCCGCTTCCGCCCGGCATCTATACGTGGGATCTGGGATCCGAACTCAGGACCTTCTGCCTGGAAGGCAGAGGCTGAACCCCTGAGCCACCTCTCCAGCCCCCAAGTCTAATTTTTAAAAGCAAAATTCTGACAGTGGCTGGGCCATGATTCTTAAAGAACTGTGACCTGGTTAGAAACAAACATTAACAATATTAAAGTCCGACTGGTTTGAAGCAGTCCCTGGTCAGCGAACACAAGTGCAAAGTCTTTAAATTTCAACTTTCCAGAGTTTGAAGCATAATTCAACTAACTGGGGGGGGGGGGCGGTGAACGAATGAATGAAAGCAAATCCTGTGTCTCTGATGAAAACTTAAGAAGTTACCATTCACAGATACGTGCCACAGCAGACCCAATCTTGTTAACCAGTATTTCTTCATCCAGGTCTCATAAATTTGATTATTGGCGTTAAATGGAATATGACTTACAATATGGGATGTTATAGCTTAAAAAAATAACTGTCAGGCATAATGACACACATCTGTAATACCAGCACCCAGGGCAGGAATAGGGGTACAAGTTTAGGGTCTGCTTGGGACAAGACTGGCTGTTCTTAAAAAAACAAAAATGACAATGAACTGGTTGGCATTAGATACGTCAGGGGGCCTAGAGAGACTCTCAGTTGTGGTTAGAGTGCTTGCTGTAAAAGCACGAGGACCTGAGTCGGTTGTCCAGGCCCCATGTAAAGAGCTGTGTGGTGATACGCATCTGTAACGCACCCTGTGGCTGCAGGACAGTCGGGTCCCTGGAACTCGCTTACCAGCCAGTCTACACGAATGAACAAGCTCTAGGTTCTCCAAAAGATCCTGTCGACAAACCTGAAGCCCACATGGTGGAAGGAGAGAACCGACTTCTGATCTCCACTCCGATGTTCTCTCTCTCTCTCAAAATAATTAATAAAATATAAAATGAGGTTTGGAGACAACTGAGGAAGACACTAAATGGAGGCTGGCCTCTGGACTATATGTGCACACACACGTGTACATACACATACAAACACGCATCAACACATGCACACACAAACACAAAAATATGAGATGCTGTTATTTTTTTAAAATGGTCCCGAAGTATAATCCTTGCCCAGACTGGGAAACGGGGAAGTAACGGTTTATACTTAGCAAGTGGAGTCCACATTACTTAGCATCAGAGATGTGCTCTACTCACGAACACCAGGTACAAGAGAACCAGACTGTAAGCGCTGGAGACCTTGTGGGCCTCCCGTTATGTCCTTGCTATTCAGCTCTGCCACTGTACCTCAAAGGCGACCACTGGCGTGAATATTGTTTTATGCAGTTTTATTCTGAACAGATGGCAGAGCATATTTGGTTCATGGCTACGGTTTGCTAAACCTTGTCTAAAGCATAAACAATCCCCATAAGTTCAACCTCCTGTTCGGTTTCTGAGAAAAGGGGCGTGAGCCAGCTTCATGCCTTTTGAAGCATGAAGTAAATCATTTATCTTTTACTATGACGAGCACGCCATATAATATATTTAAATGGAACATGACAATAAGGAAAATGGAGTTTCTGGACTATAAGGTTTGCTCCAATGTGCTAAACTGTGTCTGTCTCTTTTATGTTTTGAGTATTGTTGATTTATTTATCTACTTTTTTGAGAAGTGATTTCATGTATCTCAAACTGGCTTCAAACTCACTTTGTAGCCGAGGATGACCTTGAACTCCTCACCTTCCTGCTTCACCTGCCGATTACTGGGGTTGTAGACACTCGCCACTGTGCCTGCCTTATGAGGTTCTGGGATGCTAACCCAGGCTTTGTGCGTGCTAGGCAAACACCTTATTAACTGAGTTCATATCCAGCCCTTTTCAAGACTATTATTCTTTCAGTTCTGAGGATTAACCTGGGGCCTTGGACATGCTAGGAAAGTATACCATTTTTAATGGTGTACCATTACCTTTTAAAAATTTTTAAAATTTTTTCATGTGTGTGTATGTGTGTTAAATGTAAATTCTCTTCCTATGAATTTCCATTAGTTAATGGTTTCTGTACTACAGCAGATGGAATCTTGATCCCCTTTGCATAAGTTTGTATCTGGTAGTTTCCTTCCCAGACTACGGATTGTAAATGTGTGCTTGTGTGTGTGTCTGCAATCTTCTAAACTCCATGTGCTCATCTTCCATTTGAAGGAGAAAAAGATCTTCATATTCAAATCTGATACTGAAATTTGTTTTCACTTGAAATTTTAGAAACTAATATATCATTTCAAATGTATACTAGATATACAACTTTATAATACTTGAGTTGTTGTCAAGCCAACCTATAAACACTTGAAGAGCAAAGGAAAAAAAAAAAACAAAACAAAAAGGAAGACATTTGAAGTTTTTTTTAAAGAACTGAGAAAATATATGTCTTTAAAATTACTCAAATTCAATTAATTGGTCCAGATTTTCACAGAAATTTGAATGAAAGATAACATCAATGTTTCTTGAGTATTTGCAATGTTTTAGACATAGTTCAAAGCTAGTAAGACTGTGTGATGAGACTGGTCTCAAAGCAGTGATCTTGTCATATTTACTCATTTATTCCACTAACCTTAATGAGGTAAATGCTCTCATTAGTATTCCCATTTTACAGATAAGGAAACTAATGAGTGGAATAGCTAAGTGTCTTTTCCATAAGTCAGTACAACTAAGAAGTTATCAGAGTTGGGATTCACACAGCATGCTGGCTGGTTCCAATGACCACCTATTACCCATCATACCCTACTGCTCTTGTTACAGCAAATGAGCCAGAAAGAAAAACTGTTTGGGCTATGGAAAAATAGCTATCCTGGGGTTTCTGTCATTGTGGTTTTCATGATTAAACTCACTTTTGCTTTTTGAGGCAGATTCTTATTCTATAGGCTACTCTGGAATCCATGATCCTCCTGCCCCTCCTTTGTGAATGCTGAGATTACAGATGTGTGTTACCATGCCCAGCTTTCTCCCCCCCCCACACACACTCATTCTCTTTCTGTCTTCCTCTTTCTCTTTCTTCCTCCTTCCCTCCCTCCCTCTCTTCCTCTTTGTTGCAGTTGTGAAAAATGAGTATAGTGCTTTCTAGTGCTTTCCAATGCAGTTCTGTGCATCTCTCTCTAGCCACCTTAATTATTCTTGAAATTGACTTTTCATTGACTAGTCATGAAATAGTCTCATGTACAAGTCAGAGTAATAAATTTTAAATGGGAATGATGCCCTAGTTCTAGTGAAATGATCAAACCTTATAATATTATTCAGAGTAGTATTTTTGCGTGTATGCGTGTATGCATGTGTGTATGTATGTGTGTGTGTGTAGAACCAGGGACGAATTCGGGAACCACCATGGACGCCTCCACCTCTTCCTTGTTTACTCTGCCCAGGGATTCACAGGCTCCTCCTTACCAGGGCCAGAAACGCAGGCCGCCCCCGCTTCCGCCCAGCGTCTATATGTGGGATCTAGGATCCCAACTCCGGACCTTCCACCTGCAAGGCAGAGGCTTAACCCCTGAGCCACCTCTCCAGCCCCCAGAGTGGTGTTTTTTAACTTTTTTTTTGTATGTGTGTGAGCACTTGAGAGGACATGTGTGTGTGTGTGTGTGTGTGTGTGTGTGTGTGTGTGTGTGTGTTGTGAGTGTACACATACCTATGTGCCTGTGGAAGCCCAGGGGCAACATTGGGAATCATCCTGAATTGTTCTTATTACTTTGCTTTAAGATTTCCCAAGCTCTGCCTGTCAGGGACAGAAGTGCAGGCTGCCCCTATTCATACCTAGCATTTTTATGTAGGATCTGGAGATCTGAACTCAAGTCCTTTTGCTTGTGAGGCAAAGGCCTTAACTCCTGAGCCATCTCCCAAGCCCCTTAGAAATATTTTTTCTATTTAGAGAGAGAGGGGGAGAGAGAGAATGTACATGAATGCTGTGACACATGGAGGTCATATGGGCTTTCCGGGATTGGACTGAGGTCACCAGGTTTGCAACAAGCATCTTACTGTTGAGCTCTCAGTAACCCAAAAGTGATGTTTTATAAAGAGTAAAAATATGGAGGAATGTTTCTAAAATGTAAAACAGCAAGAAGTAAATCTCTAAAAAACCAAGCTCCGTGCTACCTTGCAAACTTGGAGCAAACAAAGGAGGAAAGGTTTACTGGTGGCTGTCACTGGATGGGGATGATGTTTTTTCGTTTCTTGTTTCTTGATTTTCTACAGAATGCAACTGTCCAATAAGGAAATCAATTTCATTCTTCCAAAGGTCATGTGGAACCTTTTGGTACAAAAGCATAGTGTGCAGCTTTTACTGATAACATTCTGCCAATATTTTAGAATCATTTTCCAGAGCTCCATGTGCCACGAGTGAAAGTGGACACGGTTCAAAACACTGTAACCTGTAGCTATTTAACATAAATCCAATTTAAAATTCAGTTTCTTAAGTCTCTTGGACTCCTTTAAGCTCCATTAATCCTGTGTGGCTAGTGACCGCTTTTCCATCATCGCAGAAGAATTATGTCGAGCCAGGTATAAGGACCTGTGCCTTAATCACTTGGGAGGCTGAAGCAGGAGGATTACGTGAGCTTGTCTGGCCTGAGCTTCATCAAAAAAAAAAAAAAAAAAAAAGCTGGGCACAGTTGTTATTGGTGGTTTATGTCTAATCCAAGATGAGATAGGAAGATTGGCGTGAGAGTGAGATCGAGGCTAGGCTAACTGAGTGAGCTATAGAGCTAGAATGAAATCTTGTCTTAAACAATAAGAACAACATAAAACTAAATAAACAAAAGGGGGGAAATGTATTGCACAGCCTAGTTCTCAAGGAAGGAGATGGAATCTGGAGCCAAAAGATTAAGCTACTGTGTAAAATGGGGCAGCTTACACAACCTCTCCTTCCCTGTGGGCAAACTGCGTCTAATGTCATTTTCCATGTGCAAAGGCTAAGGAGATGAACTTAAAGGACGCAGGTGAAGTTCTTTGACAGAGTGTGCTGGGCTAAAGAGATGCTGCCTCATAGCTTCAAGTCAATCTTGCTCTTTGTTGACTAGGTCCAGATCCAGGAATGATTCATCCCAAGATTTTTGTCTGGACATCATAAAAATCTCACTGGTTCAGAGGGAATGAGGACAACCTATTTCCTGTTGAAAAAAACTTGAGCGCACAGCTCTGTGCTTTCTTCAGTGATCCCGTTAGTATAGGACTGTGGGTGTAGCGCAATGGTAGGTCATGTCCCATTCCCAACAGCTGGAGGGTGCACACACACACACACACACACACACACCCCTAAACTAAAAATATAATTATTCTATTTCCACTCCCACAATGAAAAAGACTTGTGTACACCAAAGAAACAAATGGAATTTGGAAATTGCTATATAGCAAAAGAAATCATTCCAAGTTGATAGTGCAGGAATTAAACAAAAGATGTTATTGTTTACTGGAAAAAAGTAGGAGTTTCACCAAGGTTGCCCTTGATCTTCCTGATCTTCCCTTCAGCACTGAGGAACTAACTGATTAAAGGGAAGTACTTCTTCATTCTTTCTCCTTTGTCTCCCCAGTCACTTCTGTTTTTTGTTTGTTTGCTTGCTTGCTTATTTGTGTTTTTCCCTGCACACCATTACTATTTCAACACTGTGACACTTTGGTCCTCCTACATCCCTCCTCCCGTCTGGTTTTTCATTTCTCCTCCTCCTGATCTGCCTCTTCACAAGCAGGTACCGCCCGCAGAAGGCCTCGCAGGTTCGGCTCACGGTCCTTTCTCTTCCTCAGGTTTCCCGCCAGCCGTGGATGCCTTTGACAGCATGACCGCAGAGGATTCCGCCGCAGCCATGAGCAGCGACCCGGCCGTGGGGTCCTCCGCCAAGGTGCCCGAGGGCGTGGCAGGAGCGCCCAACGAGGCGGCCCTGCTGGCGCTGATGGAGCGCACGGGCTACAGCATGGTGCAGGAGAACGGGCAGCGCAAGTACGGCGGCCCCCCGCCGGGCTGGGAGGGCGCGCACCCCCAGCGCGGCTGCGAGGTCTTCGTGGGCAAGATCCCGCGGGACGTGTACGAGGACGAGCTGGTGCCCGTGTTCGAGGCGGTGGGCCGCATCTACGAGCTGCGCCTCATGATGGATTTCGACGGCAAGAACCGCGGCTATGCCTTCGTGATGTACTGCCACAAGCACGAGGCCAAGCGCGCCGTGCGCGAGCTCAACAACTACGAGATCCGCCCGGGCCGCCTGCTGGGCGTGTGCTGCAGCGTGGACAACTGCCGCCTCTTCATCGGCGGCATCCCCAAGATGAAGAAGCGCGAGGAGATCCTGGAGGAGATCGCCAAGGTCACGGAGGGCGTGCTGGACGTGATCGTGTACGCCAGCGCGGCCGACAAGATGAAGAACCGCGGCTTCGCCTTCGTGGAGTACGAGAGCCACCGCGCCGCGGCCATGGCGCGCCGCAAGCTCATGCCCGGGCGCATCCAGCTGTGGGGCCACCAGATCGCCGTGGACTGGGCCGAGCCGGAGATCGACGTGGACGAGGACGTGATGGAGACCGTGAAGATCCTCTACGTGCGCAACCTCATGATCGAGACCACCGAGGACACCATCAAGAAGAGCTTTGGCCAGTTCAACCCCGGCTGCGTGGAGCGCGTCAAGAAGATCCGCGATTACGCCTTCGTGCACTTTGCCAGCCGAGAGGACGCCGTGCATGCCATGAACAACCTCAACGGCACGGAGCTGGAGGGCTCCTGCCTCGAGGTCACGCTGGCCAAGCCCGTGGACAAAGAGCAGTACTCCCGCTACCAGAAGGCGGCCAAGGGCGGCGGCGGAGGCGCCGAAGCGGCTGCACAGCAGCCCAGCTACGTGTACTCCTGCGACCCCTACACGCTGGCCTACTACGGCTACCCCTACAACGCGCTCATCGGGCCCAATAGGGACTACTTCGTGAAAGGTTAGTGGAGACCCTCTCCTGTGGACTCCTCAGGAGCCCTACCCACAAGACAAGGGTGTCAGGTGACCACCCACCGTAACTTCCCAGGCCCTGCTCATTTGGGTTGAGGTTTTGAGTTCTGGCCGCTGACTCTCAAGACCTTTGTAGCATTGAGGGAAATACGATGTTTTCTCGGTGCGCCGGCGGGTCGCATTCGCCCCAGCTTATGGGAAGCAGGTCTGGCCATCTGGTGGATCTTTGGTTAAAATCTGCTTTTGAAGCCAGCTGTGGTGATAGCAGGCATGTAGTCTCAGCATTCGCGGGGGAGAAAAGAGGGGTAAGAGAATCCCTAGGGCTACATGGTGAGCCACCAAATCCAAAAGGTCTTCTTGTGAACTTTTAAAATGTCGGCGGAGCCTGTGAATCCCGGGGCAGAGTAAACAAGGAGGAGGTGGAGGAGGTCCACGGTGGTTCCCTAATTCGTCCGTGGTTCTACATATACATGCATACATGCACACACACGCATACACGCACAGTTGAATAAATAATTTTTAAAAATTAAAAAAAAACATTTTAAAATGTTGGTCAGAGTCACGTATAATTGATGAGGCATAATGAGGCAGTGACACTGGAAACCACAAAGGTAAACTCTGGGGCCCGCTGTCCCATTCACAGGGTCTGTTAAACAATATCCCCAGGCTGCTTTTATCAAGCATGAAGCAAGAAAGGAAGATTAGCAGACTCCTTTTCCAGGTCGAAATTTTTTACACTCTGTAATTTTTTTTTTCTTTACTGAAGTTACAGCTACAGTTGGGCAATTCAATTTTGCAAACTGGTCTTTTGTGTTAAGCAGACAGAGTGCCAATGTACAGGAAGATAGAATTGTTTGAAGCCTCTGATTGGTCCACTAAAGACCAGAGGCTTAGACACAGGGCAAATAAGCAAGAGCCATGGTGAGATCTGCCTCCTGTCCATCACTGTTGCCTGCTCATCATTTTTTTGTGTTGTTATTATAAGCAGGCAGCATAAGAGGCCGAGGACGAGGTGCCGCTGGTAACAGAGCCCCGGGACCCAGGGGTTCCTACCTCGGGGGATATTCTGCTGGCCGTGGTATATATAGCCGATATCATGAAGGGAAAGGAAAACAGCAAGAGAAAGGATATGAACTCGTGCCGAACCTGGAAATCTCTGCCGTCAACCCAGTTGCCATTAAACCTGGTACAGGTTAGTGTAAACCAAGAGTGTATCATTTGGCCCAAACCCCAACTCTTTCTTTGAAGTGAGTCCCAGCTCCCCTGGTTCTTGGATCTGTCTGCATATAGATTCCTCCCATTAGCAGAAAGAAGCCCTTCCCCCCAACTCCCCACCCTCTCTGGATGTTCTTATCTGGCATTTTGAGAACAGTGTAGTTCTAACTAGATTCAAGTTAAACTGTCCCGCAGGAAGCTTTCCAAACAGGTATCACCGGTTGGCAGACTATTTCCGTTTGTGGCCAAGTAGGCAGAGTTAAGGCAAAGAAGGAATAGGAGAGTGCGCAGCACTGTATCTTCTATCATCTTGTGCATGCTAAGTAAGCACTCTACAGTGAGCGATACCCCCAGCTGTGTTTCAGCCATCAGAAGCCAGAGGACATAGCCTTTTACCAGTTCTAAGAGCTTTCCTTTGTGCCCTCTGATGGAGCAGGCAAGAACATTTGGGGACAAGCAGAGGTTAAAGTTTCCGTGGCTGGTAAGTTCCCTGGATTCTAATTTCTAGCACTCACTTCTTCTTCTGGTAGGATCAGAAGACTTAGAATAGGAGTGCTCAGTCCCTTGAGCTAGGGACTTTGAACTCTGCTTTTATCTCCGGGCCCCACAGCCTGTTTGCCAACCATGTGAAGGAAGGGCAAGACACTTTATCTCCATTGGGTGAGTCCAGCACAGACTCATTGATGGTGGGTTTACCCTCAGCACATAGGCATCTGAACCCATGGAGATTCAGTCCATAGGTAACCGGTGTGATTTCCTCCCCTGACCTCTTGCTTGGTCTTCCAGAGGTTAGGGGGACAAACTTTTGAAGCTCACCTGTGCCTTTGACAATTCTAGATAAAATTAGATAAAATTAGAGTTAAGGAATCTATGTGTTCGAGGCTTACTTACGTTGGCCTCAGAGGGCTAAAAAGCATCTTCCCAGTTGAGCCAGTTGAATCCAGTGATGATTGGGAAAAATCTCTGCGGAGACTTAGTCCTAACAGTGGGTTTCCTTATGAATACCATGGTGCTAAGCCGTCTTTAGCCAAGTCCTGTCTCCTAGGTAGAGATTCCTGCACCACCCTTTGTGACTGTACCCATTTACCCTCTATTTCTGAGCATCCGGAAGATTAGAAACTTGCCGTTGTGGCAGTGGGGAAATGTCTGGGTACAAGACAAGAGGAAGATTTGATGAGGAAGGGAGGGAAAATATTTGGTTAAGGTTTTAGGTCATTTGTATTGGATGACCAGGCCATTGTTTAGCCTACAATCATTTTGTCTCTTTACCTTTGATCCAATCCATCTTTATTAGAGTAATGTACCTACAGATGAAGCAAAAACAGAAATGAAAGGATGCTTTGTGTGCGCACTTCGTATCCTTGCTTATCCTCTCATCACACACAGCCTGCCCCACGCTGGGCCTAGCGTCTCTTCCTTTTGATCTCTCATTATTGTACATTGACATTCAATAACTATATCTGTTTGAATCTCCGCTTGAAATCACTCCTTTGGACTTTACTCACAGAAATTATTTGAGTTGGCACGTCCCACCGAAAAGCCAGTTACTCCACTGCTTCTTCCCTAAAAATGGATGTTAGGAGACTTTTCACTTTCTGTTTCTCCCCCCCCAACCATGGAACTAGGAGCACTGGAGTGTGAGATACGGAGTGGGGAGGATGTGTGCCTGTATTGGAGTTGTTGGAATGAGCCTTCACCCAACCCTGCTTCTTAAAACATAGTGAAAAGCGAGAAGGGCTGTGTCTAGTGCTGAGCGAGAATGAACAGGCAGAACTCATTCACGCTCATACTTACAAAAGTAAGATTCAAAAGCGATCTTTCTGCAGAAGTGATAGGAAATATGGTGCAGGGACTTTGCTCCTGTGAGCTGTGAAGAAATTCCATGCCCATGTTCCAAGCCAAGCAGGAATTCCTTTCTGTCCCCGCCCCCCCCCCACCCCTCTTCTTCCACAGAGTACATAACTGCTCACCTTGGTTTTTAAAAGTCCCAGAGCAAAGGGGGGACCCTCCTTGACTGCAAGTGATGCAACTGTTTTCCCTCGGGCTTCTTTTGCAGTGGCCATCCCAGCCATCGGGGCCCAGTACTCCATGTTTCAGGCAGCCCCGGCCCCTAAAATGATTGAAGACGGGAAGATCCACACGATGGAGCACATGATCAGCCCCATGGCCGTTCAGCCCGATGCGGCGGCAGCGGCCGCCATCATCCCTGCAGTATCCACGCCGCCACCCTTCCAGGTAGAGGCCTTGCTGTGGTCGTTGTAACTGACAGGCTGAGCCTGTCTTGGTAGCTAATGTTGAGAAAGAAAGTGTTATGTGCCTTTCCTTAGAACTGCAAGATTCAGTATACTTAAAAACATGTTCTGCGTCAAGCCCAGGGCCTTGCACCTGTTAGACTAGTGTTTGAACTGTTCCTTTCATTCTTCAAAAAAAAGTTTGGTGTGAGCTCTCACAGGAAAGAAACATTGAGTAGGAATTAATACTGTTATAGTAGCAATGGTGGGAGGCAATATGCAGATATGACCTGTAATTTTTTTGTGTCATAATATTGTTCAGACGAGTTTTTAAATGATACTGAAAAAATATTCAGCTTGTGCTATAAATATTAAAGGAGTTGACACGTGAAGTTCAGGGTGACAGTTCATATTTTCATATTTTAAATTACAGTTCCATGAATATTTTTTAAAGATTACAAATATAAATATGTATACATATATTGCATGTAGATATCAAGTTTTATAAAAATCTTCTTCTATAGTTATGTTCAACTATTACCCACTCTTCCCACACTAGTCTTACCCTTTTGTCCTCCTTCCCTTCTTTTGCTTATCAGGTTTTCTATCTGCCCTTTCTCCTCCTCATCTTTTCCGTAGCATTACACACACACGCGCGCGCACACACACACACACACACACACACACACACACACACCTATTCTAGAGAGCTCCTTTGTACATCTCATTAATACATTGCTTTTTGGCATATGGCCGCCAGATGTTTCTAGTAAAGAGCCTCCTCTAGGCCAAATGCTGTCTTAGAGTTCTCTGTGTCTTCAGTGTGTAGTACACAGGGAGGACATCTTTTGAATGGGGGGAAAAGCCTCCTTAAAACTATTCTCTGTTTAGAGTCAGTGAGTCACAATTACTCTGGGTCTCTTACTTCACTGAATAAGAATTTTCCAGGACAAAAGCAGAGGTTCCTAACCCAGGAGACTCCTGGTCAGTCACACTGGGCAGACTTCTAGGATCCGTGTTTCTTCCAGTATCTCAGTGGTTCAAATATCCAGGCTTGTGAATCACAGTGGCAGAAGGCTACTTTGCTTCTCTGTCTTGGGCTACTTGACAGATGTCTTGACTGCATTATTCAGAAAGAGTTAAGCTAGTTGGAGTTTATTTTTTTCATCATTACAATACTAAATACTCTTTAGTTAAGGGTCTGTTTGCTTGTTTTATTTTGAAAGTGGTCTGTAGTCCAGGCTAGCCTTTGTACCGCAGCCTCTCAAGTGCTTGAATTGTAAGACTATACATACCATCATACCCTCCAACTCAAGACCTCTTAAAACAAATCAAAATAGTTGTCAATGACTCACCCTGTACAATAACAATTTAGCTGTTTTTTTAAGGGGTGATTAGAAATACTCGTAATAGCTTAGAGTTAATACTTAGTATAATTCAGATAGTTTATTATTTTTTCTTACTTGATTGACCATATTTTGTAACAGTACATATTTGTAAGCTATACGTTGATATTTCTGTGTTGTTTATTTGTTAGTTAACACAGAGTCTCATTCTCTAGTCTGTATTGTCCATTCTGTAGGCCAGGCTGACCTGGAATTCAGAGCTATCTTCTTGTCTTAGCCCCCTGAGTGTAGAAATTATAGGTGTGAGTTATTTCAATGCATGCATTCAAATGTATAATAATGATTAGATCAGGCTAATACCTTAAACAATTGTCTTTTCCTTGTGTCTAGAGGATCCAAAATCCTCTCTTCTGAAATGCCATCCTTTGTCACCATTGTGAATACTTTCTTGTTATTCATAGTTTATTACAACAATTTGTTCAAAATAGTAATAATCACAGTGTATTCAATAATATAAATGTATATCCTATACAATCTATACATTCAAAGTTATTCCTTCTTTCCAATTGCATCAGGCAATAGCTTTTAATTTTTTTCTCCTGGGAAAATCATGAACATTTGTTTTTGTTATATAGAACCAATGCTAGATAGGTCCAAATTCCAGTCTATACAATAACACTCAGGTTTCCAAGCCATTCCTATCCTGTGGCCTCTGTCCTGGATGCTGCCATTTCCAGTTCTTTTTTGTAGTCATTGCTTATGGACTTGTACAGTTGTTACCAGTTAATTCCTCTGGAGACTTTTCCCTGCTCCAAGATTTTCTGCTGGTTGCCTGGGGTCAGTTCTCTGTTTAACCTGTGGGGCCTGGGTGTTCTCTCGGATCTAGCAACTCTGGCCTCCTCCGCGTCTGCAAAGAGAGGGTAATGGTGTGAACATGACTGCGGGAGAGGAGGACTGAGAGATGAAGGCAGAATGTCAGAACTTCAAGGTCATCTCTGCTTATATAATGAGTTCAAGGTCAGCCTAGGTACATGAGACCCTGTCTCAAAAAAAAAAAAAAAAAAAAAGTCAAATGGATGATAAATATTTTTCCTACACCACCTTTTCATTTGTCTTTCTTCCTCCTCCGGGATGAGGCTGAATGCATCCTACTGCCCTTCAGTTGGTAGAAAGTGTGGGAGGGGCACATCAGCCAGCTTGTCCCTGCTGTGCTTGAACTGCAGTGAATGCCACTGCCACCCGTGAAAGGGAGTCACCGAGAATGAAGAGAGGCCTTGTGTTTGACAACTTCATGAGTTCAGGTCGGCATAGGACAGTGAGCACTGATGTTTCTCACCACCCTACGGCTGGTTCCTATTGACCCCAGACATAGTATTTCTACAAAGAATCACTGGCAGCCAGAGCCCTTCCGTACCATTTGGTTGCTGCTTTCAAATTCCACTGACTTGTCTTCTTCTTTCTGGACACTCACTATCAGGACTGATTGCATAAATGGCCGAGTTATAAAAGCAATCTGCTTGGCAGGCATAGCGGTGCAGGTGTGAAATCTGAGCACCTAGAAAACCAAGGCAGGAGACTAGAGAGTTCCAAGTCAGCTTGGGCTGCATCGTGAGACCCTATGTCCTAAACAAAACAAATCGAAACATCTGTGTCACTTTGTCCAAGTCAGTGAACAAAAACATCTGCACCTCTCCACATGATCGAGTCACCAGGTTGACCCGGGAGCTTCAATGACTCAAGAATGTCATACAGTAAAAGCACCTAGCACAGTTCCTGGCTGATGGGAGTTACCACAGTTAATCACAACTGGATAAAGATTTCTTAAATTAGGCGTTCCTTTGGATACAATTTTCTGATTTCCAGAGTTCGTAAGAGAAATAACTAGCTCCTTTATAAGAATCGAGGAATCCCAGTACTTGGGGTATAGACGAAAAACTGTGAGGATGTCTAGCCTGTGGTACCTGAAACCCTGAAACCCTGATTCAAAATAGTAACCACACAAAAAATTTAGGAAGAAGCCAGGCCTTTAGTCCCTGCTTCTGTGGAGGCCAGAAGATTGAAAACAAGACCTGTCTGGCTACAGAACATGGTCAAGGCTGACCTGGGCAACTTAGCAAGCTCCAGTCTCAAAATAAAAAATAAAGAGCTCAGACTGTACTGATAGACCACTTGCCTAAGTATACAAGAGGCCCAGGATCATTCTACAGCACCGAGGGGAAAACTGAGAAAGAATGGACTTCTTAAATCGAATTTCCTCTCTCATATATCCAATGTTAGATATTTTAATGTTGTAGTAAAACACACACAAAAAATCACATCTTCCCCTTGCCTCAGCCTCCCAAGCATATGTCACCACATTCAGTTCTAGGGTCATGTGTAAGGAGAAAAGGGAGGAAAAAACTTATTTTTAATTCAAGTGTGGAAGGCAGATTCTTAGCTCTCTTATCTCCTTTTAAGACTTTAAACAGTACAATGAAATGACAGGAGATTCCAGCTTCTGTTTTTGAATGCTTTATTTATTTATGTATTCATATATTTATTTATTTATTTGAGAGAAAGAGGAAGACTCACACATGCACCTTCCAGGAACTTCCAGGAATCGAACTCAGGTCTCCAGGTTTGCAAGCAGGCGCCTTACCCAGTTGAGCTATCTATCTCAGGGGCCCATAGCTTTGGAGAACTGGCATGTTTCCCATGGCCAACTTTTCCTCCACCCGGTGTCAACATTGCATCTGCATGAGTTTAGTGCATGGATGCCGCCCTCCTGCTCTGACCCCGCTGCAGGGCCCACCGCGGTCAGTACCCGCAGCGATGCCCGCCGCTCTGCCCTGTCTCTCCGGGAACCTGTGCGATCACCCGGACCCCCATCCCTGCACAGGATGGGCTGCCCAGGCGCTGGGGATGAGCTCACCGTCTCCATCTCACCCCCGCAGGGTCGCCCCATAACTCCAGTGTACACCGTGGCTCCGAACGTCCCGAGGATTCCCGCGGCTGGCATCTACGGGGCCAGCTACGTTCCATTCGCTGCTCCGGCCACGGCCACGATCGCCACACTACAAAAGAACGCGGCCGCCGTGTACGGGGGCTACGCAGCCGGCTACATACCTCAGGCCTTCCCCGCGGCCATCCAGGTGCCCCTGCACGACATCTACCAGACTTACTGAGACCCCCGGGGCCGGAGCACAGGAAGCCACCACGATGCGGCTGAAGGAACTTGATTATTTATGAAGAAAGTGTGTTGGATCAACACACACGTGAAACCCCAACGGGAAGAATGTTATCAATGATCACACTGAAATATTTTATATACGTGAAGTTTCCACTGGTTCTTTTTTTTTTTTTTTTAAAGACTGTTTTCAACTTTGCAGGCCTGTGTTCATACATTTCTAAGAGACTTGCAATGGCTCGTGCCTTAATACTGTCTTTCAAAAAATTTCTATGCTCTACGACGATATTTGTATAGAGGTTTTGTTTTGTTTTTCAAGGATATATTTTCAGTATGAAGGTTATTTTCTTAACTTCTGCACTCCAGAGATGTCTATTTTGTAGTATCTTCACTAATATATCAGCTATATATATTAAAAAAAAATAAAAGCACATTTGAGCAACTAGGGAACTATCTTGGAAAAATATAGTCAATATTTAAAGATACAAGCTATAGTGCTTTAAAATGCTACATAAAATATTATTTTAAAGGGGATATTGGAAAGTGCAATTTTGAAATGAATAAAACCTCTGCTGTGTTTCTGAGGTGACGATATGACCATGTGTCAGCAGGATGCTTTCTAGCTTTTAAAAGATACTTGACAGTCTCTCCTTAGCCAACATGGAAAATGCTCGTCACACACACTCTCTCTCTCTCAGTACCCACACTGGAAACTCTCGCTTACTACCATTACTGTGGGGTCACCCCATTAACCACTTGCCTTCTCCCCACTTCCCTATTCTCAGTCCAATTTTGAAGTTCAGCAAGTCTAGAAAATGGATAATTCTGATAGAAAAAAAAACCTTTTTTTTCTTGGGATTTCATTGGGGAAGGTTTTCATTGTTTTGTTGTGTTGTTGTTGTGGGTTGGGTAGGTGTTTTCTACTGTGCTAATTCAGTAGCAGAGTGCATGTAAGCACAAGGTTTTAATATGTTTGTATAAGGCATCTTTGCATCACTATTTAATTTTTCAATATAAAACTTTAATTCCCTTTCTGATGCTTTTATTGTATTCGTTATTGAAGTATGAGTTTTTTGAGACAAAGAATGTATTGTTATTGTAGACAAGACTCTTGAGACTTGTCAACAGGAAGTGAAGCTTCTAGTTGCCTTATCATGTTTCATGTAGAATGTCTGGGTCATCAGGGATATTGGGAACCTGTTTATTGATTGGGACTTTCCTCCCGCATTGTACCCCAGGCAGGTAAACCTGGGCACTTGCATTCAAGAGGAGGAAAGAGCTGCAGGAGTTAAAAAGAGAGCTTGTAAATAACTTACTTTCAGTCCTCTTGTGCCACCAAAGTGCATGGTGTGCAATCCAGTGCAGAAGGATACCATTCTATTTCAATGTTTAAAAAGAAAAACACTGGTTTCACCAGGAAGTAAAAATACATCGATGCAGTGTTCTATGCCTGCATAAAGGTTTTTTCTTTAGTATAGTGAATGTAAAATACAGTAAAATGTTAACATTGTCATCTGTTTTGTGAATTACACCACTTGGAATTTTTTTTAAAGGTACAATCAAGAAGCAAGGTAATGCCAGGCAGTGCACAACTGCATTTTCATGTCACAGCCCAGCATCAGATGTCCCACCCACTGGATTTCTTGTTGATGGGCTGAATTATTTGTGGATTAATAATAAGATCATGACCTTAGCAAACAGTGTTAGGGTTTTTTTTTTTTTAATTAACCAATTCCCAAATGCTTTTTTTGCCCCCTTATCTTGATAGGATAAGTTTTTATATATATATATATATAAGGAATATTTATTTAACTATTCTGTAAAATTATTGATACCTGCTAAGGCCTTTAAACATTCCTGATGTTCTTCTCCATCACTGTTAAATGACAGTAAGTAGCCATGCAATGTTCTAAGGACTCACCTAGCAAAACGTAGCCATACACAGATGTGTGGTAGCGAGTAATCCCACAAAGTGCAGGTCCTGGTCCCTTGATTTGTCACAGAGGTTCACACGTGGAACTCCAAACCTGCATTTTTACTGTATTTTACATGTGCCTGGAATATGTTTTGGGGGGTGGGAGATAGAAAGAGGGAAAAATAATTTAAAAATAAAGCAGTATCTTAACATGGCGATTACCAGAACACCTTAAAAGCAAGTGCTGTAACGCCGGTTAAGTGTCAGTGAGCGACCTATGTGTGGTCTTACCTGTTTCTATTACTTCAAGACCATTTCATGTACACTACTGAGGTGAATTTATAACTTGAAATGTGAACTTTTTTTTTTAGGGTTAAGAACAAAATTATATAAATGTTTTAAAAAAAAGTTTTAGAGTTCTGTTCTCAGACATGCTATTAGTTTAGTTATCTTTAGCTTTGTATTCGAAAAAGCTTTTTAGAACTTGCTCCATTCACAGTACATTCCTGGGATGTATGTAGTAAATAAAGCTTTCTTTAAAGCAGTTTCAAGACTTCATTTTTCCAGTGTTTTGTGTTGTTCTGTTTTGTTTTCCAACAAAACTTAAGAAAAACTTACGGCATAGAAAGGGCTGACGGGCGGAGAATAGGTATGTTGTTGTCATGTCTTTGGCTTGGAATCATTGAAGGAACTTCATCAGCATCTTCGGAACTTCATTCTGGGTGTTAGGAATTTGGGCATGCAAACCCCACTTAGCAATTGGATGGGGAAATTGGGTGTCACTACTGTTGGCGCTGATACTTCTTGGCATGTCTGATGATTTCATGATGATGCTGTGTGACCTCAGTGTTGAACACCAAGTCCAAAGCCAAAGCCTTCTCATTTCTCCTTTTTACAGTTCAAACTAGGCTAATGGAATACTTCCTGCCCTTTTTAGAGATTATCACTAACTTCAGACAGACTGTACCAATCCAGTCTAGCAAATGAAGAGAAATCGATGTTTATTTTACTTCTCAAAATTACTCCACTCGGATTTGCTGGTAAGTTTTTTTTTTTTTTTAATTGTTCTTTTTGTTGCTGTTTGAGACAGGGTTCTTGTTTTACAACTCTGGTTGGCTGACCCGAGACTGGCCTCAAACTCCTGGTAGGGAGCCCTTATCCCTCACCCACCCGAATGCTGGGATTGCAGCAAATGCCACCACGCAGTTAGAGTTTTACCCTCTTACCTTTGAACCTGTGTTATGGCTTCCTGCCTACAGAATCCTAACTTCCTCTGTAATGTATGAATGCCCTTCAGAGGTAGAAGAGTCTTGGAAACTTCCCAATAAGAGTTCATTAGGCAATGGAAAAATTGGCTTTTGTTATTATTTTTTTTAAAAGCTTTTGGGGGCCAGTGAGATAACCGAATGGTTAAAGTGCCCACATGCAAACCTATCGACCCAAGTTCAATTCCTGGAAGCCCACATGGTAGAGGGCAAGAACTGTTATCTGAAGGTTGTCCTCTGACCTCCACCTGTGCCTATGCACCGTGGTATGTGTGCAGTTTTTCTCTCTTTCTCTCCATTCCCTGTCCACCCCTCTCTCAGCCCAGGCTAATCTTGAATCCCTGATACTCCTACCCTTTCCTCCTCAGGTCACAGAAGTATTGAGGCCTTGAAAGAGTGATGTTCGGAGTTAGGTTGATCTGCTAGACAGGTCCGGCACATACCAGTCGGAGCTGCGTCACTCCTGGTCATTCTAGTAGCAATGGCACTTTTCCTTTGCATGCTGGAACAGCTGTCACGGGAGACAAAATGCGGATGCCAGCTAGTAGGTGAGGTGGGGACGATGTGGTGGTCTGCATAAATAGTGAGGTAGGTGAGGTAGATGCTTCACTAGTCCCATCTATAGCCAGTGAGAAACCCAGACTCTAATCCAAATGCATAGTACCAGATTCTCACTAGTACGCTGACCCTGGAAATGGGTCAGTCTAGGCTCTAGAACTCACATCTTGAATCCTCTTCTGATCCTTTACTACAATAGGCACCCCAAATTTTATTCCAGAATATCTGCCATGTCAACTTTCATAGACACTCAATTAAAACTCTGCGTGATTAGCATGCTTTGATTTTTCTATTGTATTACCATATAATGTTTTACTATATTTACTATATATTACTATATAATGTTTCTATTATAAAGTCTTGGGCACTCAACTTTTTAATGCTTGTTTCTCTTACGTTTATTTTAACTTTTGAGACAGGGTCTCATGTCACTCAGGCCAGCTTCTAGCTTGCTACATAACGCATATCCAAGAATGATCTTCGTTTTCTGATTGTTCTGTCTTTACCTCCCAAGTCCTTGGGGTGACAAGTGTATCTTAATCACACAAAATGTATTATTTTAGCATGGCAACTTCCATGAAATGAAAGGTTTCACTGGGGGGATGTTTTGCCATGAGGGTGGATGTTCGTAGAAAAAGGCACTTGAGTGTGTGTCCCTGAGGAAGCCCAAAGGTGACATAAGGAACCATCCTGGGTTGCTCTACTTCCTTATTGCTTTGCTCTGGGGTTTCCCAGGCACGGCCTTTCAGAACTGGAAGTAAGTACAGGCCGCCGCCATTTCCGCCAGGCATTTTCACATGGGTTCTGGATCTTCTGGCTCAGGGCCTTCTGCTTTCAAGGTAGAGTGTTTATCCCCTGAGCCATTTTCTCAGCCCACGTTTTCAGATTTTTAAAGACTTCCCACATGGAACACCACAGGTAAGCCGTGCCCTGTGCCTGTCTCCTCTTTGACATGTTTCCCACATCTGACCCCCAAGGTCAAGGGTAAGTGTAGGTTTAAAGTAGGAAGACTCAGGTGTCTTCTTCAAAATGTTATGCTTCAGTTCCAAGTTCTAAGCTGAGAACTAGATACTTGTTTTGGTTTTGTTTCTTTCTGGGCTGAGATCGAACCTGGGACCCCACGCAGGCTAGGCAAGCGCTCCCTCACTGAGCCACACACCCCAACCCCAACCCTTTCATTCTTCTCTTTGCTATTTATTTAATACACATGCTAAGGCTAGCTCTGTGCTGGTGTAGCAGGGGACATCAGAGACAGCGATCAGCAATGTAGTGGGCTCTCTCTGCATTGCGTAGCTCACAGGCACCGGTACTCACAAACCCACAGGCTAGGGAGGGAAGCTGAGCCAAAGAGCAGAGTCCAGTCTTGTCCTGACTTTTGTGGGAGGTGCTGTTTGTTCCTGAGGAGGAAGAAAACCAATAAAACACAATCTCTTCCTGTTGGGCACTGAACGCAGCTCCAGCCTGCGTCCCCTGTGGAAGGAAGCGACCTGGCCCCCATCACAAGGAAGGCTGTGATAATCAGGTGAAAGGACTCGAAGTCACTCGTGTGCCTAGGGACGGTTTCTTTGCGGAAACACAAATGCAGGCAGAACCCTGCATTCACTGTCCTGGTGAGGCTGCACAAGGGGCTTCTTAGCATGGGACACCTGAACGCCCTCCCTGGCCTTCAGCTCCCTGCTCCATCTTTCCAGGGCCTCTGGGGACATCTGCAAACTTTGACCTTCCTCTGGAGCTTGCAAGGGTGACCAAGGCAAGGAGCGCATCCACACCCGCCATGGGACAGGAATTCAGGCCTTGCCAAGCTAATTAGACCTCCAGCCCTCTGCGTGATTGAAGGAGGGAAGTTCCCAGCCTCTCCAACAGAATCATATGCCCACGTTCCACACGACTGCCAGATCCACTATGGGCAAGAAATGCAAGTTTTCCCCAGCTAATTTTTAGCTGCTCTTACTTAGTTCTTGGTTTGGCCTACTTTGTTTGTCAAAGATCTTCATTACTGATTAACCAGCCACGAGGTTTAAATAGGCCTTAGTCATTCTGAGGCAGGGAAGACGTGTCACTGAAACCTAATTGTTCCCAAAGCGACCTTGCTGGGATCGCGGGTCCAGGTCAACTTTAGTTCTGGTACGATAACGCGGGGCGTGATGTTTCCTTCTCAGTGGAAAGTTTCCTCTTCTTTTGCAGGACTTTTATTCCAAACTGTGGAGGCACCATGGGGCGATGTGATTCCTATCACGCTCACCAGCTCCCCTCCACCCCAATTCAAATAGAAACATTTCTTAATCTAATATGAAGTGTCATGCTGACTCAGTATTTAATGCGCGCGTGCGCGCGCGCACACACACACACACTCACACTCACACACACACCTCTTTTCCCCAAATGAAAGGCTTCTTCTAAGTACAGAAATTAATAAAACCAATTCTAAACGTGCACTAGCCTTCCCAGCAGAGAGAAATTTTCTGGGCAGACGTAAGAGACAATGGTAAACAATATCCAGCACACTTCTTAGCCCTTCAGTACACATATCCAAATAACTGCGCGCTCGGCAGAGCCTCCCCTTGTGAACGTTTCTTTGCTGCTGTCGCTGATCATGGTAAAAATCTGGTAAGCAGTTGGCAGTGAAGAACCACTGCCTCGTAGTACCGACTCTATGCTAGTTGTTACATGAATGATTCTTAAACTTTTTATTCAAAACAACAGATAGAAAATAGCATACCTGTCTTATACAGCTCATTGAGCTTCTGTAAGCAAAACCACCCACGTAACCTGCAGGCAGGTGGAGAACATGACCTTGCTCTTTCCGATAACTACTTCCTTCTCAAGGGAAACCGCTGAACCAGGCATGGTGGCATACCCCTCTAATTGGCACTCGGAGGTAGAGGCAGGAGAAGCAAAATCAAATGTTCGAGGCCATCCTTGCCTACATAGCCTGTTTGAGGCCAAGGTAAGAAAGAAAGGAAAGAGAGAGAGATGGAGCATAAGAAAGAATGGGAAGGAGACAAAAGGGAGGAAAAAAAGAAGGAACAAAAAAAGAGCAATATAAAAGGAGAAAAGTAAAGAAAGGGCCTGGTCGTATTTACATAGCAAATTCAAGGCCAGCATAAGAGGGGGAGGAGAGAGAAAGAGAGAAAGAGAAAGAAGAAGGCTAAGATGGCTCAGCTGTTAAAGTGCTTACTTCTTAGCAAAAGGACCTAATTTCAGATCTCCAGATCCCAAGTAAAAATGCTGGGTGGGCATGGTGGCCTGACTATAATTCCAGCCTAGCAAGGTGGAGCCCAGGAATCCCCAGAGCTAGCCAGCTGGTTAGCCAGGCTAGCCCTATGGGTGAGCCCTGAGTTTTAATCAGAGACCCGGGGTCACAAGAGTACGGTTGCAAGGATCATCAAAGATGATAGGATTTCTAACATCAACCTCAGGCCTCCACATGCATGCAGACACATGTGCTCCCACACCTGTACAATACACAAGTACATACTTACATGTGAATATGTAAGGAAAAGGAAGAGAAGGGAAGAGAGGAAGAGAAGGAGGGAAGGGAGGAAGGAAAAGGAAGGGAAAAGAAAAGAAAGAAAGAAAAGGAAAAGAAGAGAAAAGAAAAATTGAAACTGTTCCTCTGATAATCTAAGTGTTCCCTCCTTCCCTTCCACCTCCCTGGAAATCACGTGGGACAAGGGATTAGCTGCTTTTCACACCTCTGTTAGTAGAGGAAGGAGGAAGCAAGGTTTACTTGGTTCACGGTCTAGGGTTCATTCCATGGGGCATGGCGTGGCGGAGGAGGGTGAGAACCCCGCCTGGGAGCGGGGGGGGGGGGGGGGGGGCTGAATGCTGCTGCTGGCCTGCTGCTGCTCATGCAGCCCCCAGCCTCTCACCGAGCCACACGGATCTGAGGCAGGTCTGTCCTCTGCAGTGGACCCTTGGAATCACCGGCACAGACACACCCACAGCTGTTTTCCTAGGGATTCTCAATCCTGTCAAGTGACGATGAAGATGAACCACCGCACGGGCATTCTGCACTAATCAAACCCCGCTTCTCTTGGGAGGAAGCCGAGCAGAGGGTGGGCTTCCTTCTGTTGCTTCTTAAATCTTCCCAGATTCTTCCCTTCCTGCAAAGAGGTGTGCTAATGCCACCTTACCTCGGGTCCACTGGATTCTTCCACCATCTCAGTCCTCCAGCCCACTCCAATCTGCTTCGTCAGTAATAACTTTAGCTTCTGTTTTTCCAGATAAGATTAATATAGCAGGGCTAGAGAGATGGTTCAGGGGTTAAGACTCTGCCTCCCAAGCAGAAGATCCTGAGTTCAGATCCCAGGTCCCACGTAAAACGCTAGGTAGAAATGGCAGCAGCCTACATTTCCGGCCCTGGTGGGCAGAGTGGGAAATCCCAGAGCAAAGCAAGAAGGAGGTAGAAGCAATCCAGGATGATTCCCAAGGTTACCCTTGGGCCTCCACAGGAACGTCTGTACCCTCTGAGACACATGCACGCACACACACACACACACACACACACACACACACACACACACACAATAAATGAATAAAGTTTTAAAAAATTATTACTTTAAAAAAGTAACATCAAATTTTACTATTTTAATCATTTCATTTAAAATGCAGAATTCAGAAATTTATATTTATTATATTGTTTATATATTGTCACCCACACTTCCAGAACATTTTCATTACCCTCCTCTTCCCCCCCCAAAAACAATACCAAGTAAGTACTCACTCCCCGTGTTCTGTACAGCCAACTCTGACAACCACTGATTTGCTTTCTGCTTCTGTAGACTTACTTACCTGTGCAGGACTAAATAGAATAAACTAGCTACTTATGATTAGCTTCTTTCATGCTCTGCAATGTTTCAAAATTCATCATCAGTATCACTTCATATGCCAGTATTCATGTATCTTTCCACCTAAGTAGTATTCCATTGCCTAGACATGACACATTTTGTTTCTCTCCGACAATTGATGGTATATGTATTGTTTCCATGTTTATGAAAAATGATGCTATCAATCTTCCTGCACAAATTTTTGTTTAAACACTTTTTCATTTCTGTTGGGCACACACCACGAATAGATGATTTACTGGATCAGCTGGGAATTCTACGCATAACTTCTGACAAGTGCCCCATCTGTTTTTCTCTCTAGCTGCTCCATTTTATGTTCTCTCTGGTGGCACAGAAGGCTTCTGGTTTCTCCACAGTCCTATTGACCTTTGTTCTTTTCCTCGTCATTCTCAGCTATGTCATGAGTTCAAGGCCAGCCTTGGCTACACAAGACCCTGTCTCAACAAGCAAAGAAACCATGTTTTGTTTACAACTCCACAATAAAAAGACAAACCACCCAATTAGAAATAGGCAAAGTGTAGGAACAGACACATCTCCAAAGAAAAAGTAAGCACCAAACTTATAAAAGATTCTGGTTATTAATTAGCAAAATGCAAATAAAACTTATAATGGGTTCCACTTTGTATTCACTTAGATAGCTAAGTTAAGGTGAAAAAATTTGCCCTCTTCCCTTACCTCCCAAGTGCTGAGATCATAGGTGTGTGTTACCGTGTCAACTCAGTATATTCTAGATACCAAGCCCATGTCAGACTTGTGCCTTACAGATATTTTTCCTATCCAAGAAGTTGTCTTTTCACATCTTCAATGTGCCCTTCAATGCATAAAGGATTTAAATTTCGACGAGTTGTTATTCTTTGTGCTTTCCATGTCACTGCTAAGAATCCCTTCTCAATTTCAAGGTCACGTTGTATTCTGAGACTTACCGTTTAGCTTCTCCATTTAGATCTTTAATCCAGGGGGGCTACTTTCTCTTTGCTATGTTTGCAGTGGAAGCCAGGGCCTTCCACATGCTGGACAATCCTTTAACCACTGAGCTACATCTCCAGCTCCAATTGGAACTAATTTTTACGTATGCTGTGAGGTAGAGGAGTCTTTTTCAGTCTGTTTTCTGTTGGTAATGATATGGTAATACATACCAGGCAAACAACATGCTTCCAGATCTGGTCTGAGGTTAAGGGGCAAATTAGCAAAGGGAAGTCTTCTGGATTTGGATCCAAACTCAGGTCCTGATGCTTGTAAGGCAAAATCTTAACCCCTTAGCCATCTCTCCAGCCCGAGTCTTTATATATAAACACATGTTGGCTTGTAGGCCTGAGAAGTACATGAACATCCTTTTTTTCTTACTTATCTATTGCAATTTAAAATATATTTGGTTCGCTGGCCAGGTTTACTCCATTTTGTTTCACACCACACTGAGTTTTATGTTCCCATCACTCAACTCTTTCCCTAGTAAAATGGGATGGTGAGTTCTCCAGGTTCTTAGAAAGGTTAGAGATGAATGCCTAGCAGCAGATGCATGCTGAATGTTAATGGTAATAAATAACAATAATAAATACTGATTTATTGTTACTTCGCCATTGTGGCAGGAGAACAGGAGCTAAAAGCTCATCAAAATTAATATATGAGGGGCTGGAGAGGTGGCTCAGGGGTTAAGCCTCCACCTTGCAGGCGGAAGATCCTGAGTTCGGATCCCAGATCCCACGTATAGACGCCAGGCGGAAGCGGGGGCGGCCTGCGCTTCTGGTCCTGGTAGGGCGGAGCCTGTGAATCCCGGGGCAGAAGGAGGTGGAGGCGTCCATGGTGGTTCGCGAGTTCGTCCGTGGTTCTACACATACACAGACACACACACACACACACACACACACACACACACACACACACACACACACACGCGCGCGCGCGCGCGCACGCGCGCATACAGTTAAAGAAATAATAAAAAAAAAATTAATATATGAAAGGAGCCAGTTGGCAGAGGACAGGAAGTCCTTTCCCCCCATGGCTGCTGTGAAAAACAGAGGCAGCCGGAAGAGCCTGCACTCTACAAACTGGGGAGAGGTTTGTGCTATATAAATAATGATCTACAAGGGTCCAGAGCTTCAGACACAGTGCTTTTTGAGGGTAGCTCCCTCTTTGTCATCTGTCTGCATACCTGCCCACTCCCATACCCGGGAATGCTTTCCCTTAATATACTGTCTCTATTTCTAATACTTTATCATGTATCCTTGGCGCAAGTCTTTTTGTCCTAAGACACGGCAAGCTGAAACTATAGTGGATATCCCCAAAGAATTCAGATCCTTGCTCCTAGCTCCACAGCTTTGAACTTAACTTCACTCTTTCTCTGCAGGGAGACAATTGGGAGCTGCCCAGGATGTGACTGAGAGTTACCCAGTGCCCACTGGGTTATAGCATTTGTTTGAGAATTAGATGCAAATAGATTTCCCCTAGATACTTTGCATGGGCAGAACGTTCTAGGGTCTGGGGAGGAGGAGGGAAGCAGAGGCTCAGGCTCCCTCCAGTCTTTGAAATGAGGAGGGCAGTCTGGAATAGCGTGATCCTCTTTTCCTGGATTCTTAAATATATGCTCACACTGACCGCTTGGAAACTTGACACTCCAAACTTTAAATTTCCAGTGTGTTACTTGGACAGCACAGGGCTCAGCAATGGACTTATCAGGCTGCTGTCGCCTCTTAGGCAGAGACCGGCTTGCAGAAGGGCAAATTTATGGGTCTATGGGGAGGGAGGGAACGGAGAAGGGAGGGGAGGGCAAAGGTTCTGGAGTGGAGTGTGGTCGTGGAGGGGATGTGGAGGAAGGAAAAGATAGCATGAGAGAAGGGGGGCGGGGCTAGAAGAGACACAGTCCCAGCTCTGCCCCATCTCCCCCCCCCTCAGTGGCAGTCTCTGATTGCATACCATCCCATGAGAAAGCTTTGCTTTTCTTCTTTCCTTTGCTGGGTCCCCCATGGCAAAGTGCCAGGAATATGGCAAATCAGGAAGTAAATGCACAGTGGCTGGCACTTGATCCGACCTCAACTCGTTTGTCAACATTTCGCAGCCACTTTGGAGTAGACCTGTGGAAAGACAAAGCGAGCAGTATAATCCTCTCACCTGGGGAGGCCCAGGTGTGCTCCCCACCATTAGCGTACTGGTCAGTTATAAAGCACCAATCCCAACCCGCCAATCATGGTTTAAGATATGGAGAGCCAGGGGTACGAACATCTCCTGGCATACAGACTCTTGGGATAGCTAGGAGTGTGTTGGAGACCTGGCTTCCTGTGAAGCTGTATGTGTGTGTGTGGCAGGGGGGACAGTCCTTTGGCTTCTCTAGGCTTCTCTGTATTGTCTGTGGATCAGAAATGATAGTACCTACCCTGCAAGGTGGTTGTAGAGAGAATGATGCAGACCCGAGTTTCACCAAAGAGTAAGTAATGTGGTAAGTGCTTAGTAGGTTGAGTAATTGGAGTTATTACAACCACCCGTGTGACCTTGCACAAAGTATTTCATCTTTCTGGGTCTTAGTTTCCTCCTTTGTATGTCTTAGGTCCGATGATCTTGGAGGCGTCTTCTGGTTGTAACTGTTCTTTTTTTCTATGACAAACAAGATCCTTTGCCTTCCTTGGGCCCTGCCTATCTACCTAAGAGATTAGGCTTTTGCTTTTGCAATGCTTGGATAGTAAAGACCTTTGACAACTGAGACGGTTTCTTCACTCCCTCCCCTTGAACTGAGTTCCAAGACTTTGGGACAAGGTGCACAGATTAGAAAAGAAGGCAGAGTGCTCAGTAGCAAGACCTAGGTGTGGTAAAAACTGCCTAGGGTGGGGCGTGGGGGTATAGAAGTGATTCAAGGTAAGGTCTTATGTTTGTGTCAACAGTTGCTAAGGGGCCCAGCACCACCATCTCCTCAAAAATGGTGGGAGTGGGGAAAGGTGAGACCAAACCCCTGTTTCAGAAGAAAATTCTTTCTGGACTCCGGTTAAATGAGGAAAAAGCTTTCTCCTTCAAAGGGGGGAGGCCTTGTGAATGAAGATGGTAAAGTAACAGACAGACAAGAGCAGTAAAGATCAGGTTTAGTGTCCTGATGGGAGAGGAGGGGTAGGTTGAAGGTGGTTAATATTCAATATGTCCTTAACTCGAGTGCCTATATTATTAAATGTGCTGTACTTGATCTTAGCGGAAAGGCCGAGGAGCCTGGAGATAAAAGGGAAATACCTGGGGCAGATGGAAAGAACTCCAGGCTGAATTCTTCCAAGAGTACTCAGGTCCACACACCTTCACACACACACACGACAAAAACTTTATTCAGTGGCAAAGTTAGGGTTATGTATATGGCATGTGGAGTGTGTTTTCTCAGCTCCTGACTTATGGGGGTAAGGGAGGGCGGGGGATGGAAGCTCTCCTCTGATTTCCACTAGTCATTTCTAGATGTCAGTCAAGAAACTGGTTCTCAGCTGGGAGAAAGCCTTGGTCCCTAAGAAAGTTCTGAAACCCCAGGCTTCAGATGACAAAGTCGCAAGGTTTTGGGTCTCTGCCCAGCTGGGCCGACTACCTGATATTCCCTCCTCCACAGCCGCCCTGTGGCGAATGACCAAGAAGAGCACATTAGCTCTGTCATCTTCTCTCCACTCCTCTCCTTCCAGTCAGCAGAAAAGGAGAGGACATACTCACTAATTCCGGAGGGCCGTAGAATGTCAGGGGCTACCCAGAATTTGGCAGCTCTAACCAGGAATGTAAAGGGAAGTAAAATTACAAGAACAGAAATCGCAGAAAACAAGAAGGCTGGGTGGACTGTGTAGTCAGGAAGTTCTGAGTCTCATCCCAGCAGCCCACATAAAATCCAGCAGTGGTGGCAGCTGCTTGTGATCCAGTGCTGGGGAGAGAGAGACAGGGGGATCCCAGGGGCTTCTTGCTTGCCAGTCGACTTAGCCTTATTGGTAAGCCGAGCCACTGAGCCTCTCTCTCTCTCTCTCTCTCTCTCTCTCTCTCTCTCTCACACACACACACACACACACACACACACACACACACAGGTAGATGGCTCCCGAGGACCACACCTGCTGCCTTTCATTTCTTGAAATATAAGGTTCATATCCTCTTCATAGAACTCACGGGGAGAATGTTGTTTCTCATCCCGTCACCTCATTGGCTGCCATCTGCTAGGTAAACAAAGACCAACTGAAAGCCCAACTTACACTCTGTCTTATTCGGCAAGTTAACTGATCCCTTTTGAGTTCCAACTCTGGTTTCTGCGTGCTCCACCCCACGTCCCCTAAGAAGCATGGAGTTCGTGGCCCACTGCTGGGAAGAATTCACCTTGCCCATGCAGCCTGGCGCCCTCTACTGATGGCTGCTCCTGGACTGACTGTCTTGTCTAAGCTTCTGCCCAGCAGGGCTCTGCGCATTCATCTTCTGCCATCCCAGAGAAGTAGGCATCAGGGCTGGCTGGCTGGTTCAGCTGCACACAAGAGTTTAAGCTCTCAGCCTGACACGGGAACTTTTGGCTTTCTATGCTGGAATGCCTCACACCGTTGCCTTTTGTCCTAGACGGAAGCATGCTACCAGAGTTCACTCATCATTCCTACACAGGGAATGAGGAAGAGTCCTGGCTTCTGTGTGCCCTTTAGCCTGTGAAATGTCTTTCAAAGTGCGCCAGACCCCACAGCTCACACTTCCTAACTCAACCCCTGTTTACCGTCCATTCTACCCTGCACCCCAAAGAGACAACACACTCATTTATTTCCCCAGCTTTGTAACTTCCTTACTTCCAGCTCTAGGCTCCAGGCCAGCCCCCAGTCATAAGCAGAGTTATCTTCTCTAGAAACTCTGGGGTCTGAACCAAGCAAGAGCTAAAGCAATGCAGAAAAAAAAAAAAAGTCCTTTCCTTCACTTCAAACTTAGTGTCTTACTCCAAAAGCGTATCTTAGGAAGAATCAGAATGTCGACTTTCTCTCGGAGCTCCTCCTGAACCGTTCTATCACTTCCTTCCGATTCATTGGGCTAAAGGGTTCGTCTGCCCAGCATGGAAAAGCAAAAAGGAAAAGGGCGTAAACTCCTCCAATTATCATTCCCTGAGGGAAGCTGTGTACCCCTTGGTGAACAAGACCAAATCTTCCGAAGCATTTGCTCTTTTTTTTTCTTTAGAGATGAAAAGATATAAGGAGGAAGGAACTTAATATCTTAAGGATAAAAAGTAATTAATCCTTATAACAGGGAAAGGAATATCAGTTTAAACTAAAATAGAGCTGGCACGCCTATCTCCCCAGCACACTGGGGAGGCTGAAGTAAAAGGACAGTATGTGCAAGGCTACTGTGTTTTATATAGTGAGTTACAGGCCTATGGGGCTAAAAGACAAAGGAAAAGAAAGGAGAAAGGAAAGGAAAGGAAAGGAAAGGAAAGCAAGGAAAGGAAAGGAAAGGAAAGGAAGAAGGAAAGGAAAGGAAAGGAAAGAAAGGAAAGGAGGAAGGAAGGAGGAAGGGAATGAGAAGGAAGAAGGAGGAAGGAGGAAGGGAGGGGGGAGGGAAGGAAGGAAAGAAACGAAAGAAAGAAAGAAAGAAAGAAAGAAAGAAGAAAGAAAGAAAGAAAGAAAAAGAAAGAAAGAAGAAGAAAAAAGAAAAAAAAGAGAAAGAAAAGAGGAAGGAAGGAGGAAGGAAGGAGGGAAGGAGGAAGGAGGAAGGAGAAAGGAAGGAGAGAGGGAGGAGGAGGGAGGGAAGGAAGGAAGGACAGAAAGAGGGAAGAAGCAAAAGAAAGAAAGAAAAGGAGGAAGAAAAGAAGAAGGAAGGAAAAGGAAGGAAGGAAGAAGGAAGGAAGGAAGGCGGAAGGAAGGAAGGAAGGAAGGAAGGAAAAAGAAATTTAGGAAAAGAAGGAAGAGGGGAAAAACGGAGGAAGGAAGAGAAAAAGCAGAAATGCAGGAAAGAAGGAAGAGCAGAGGAGAGGAGAAATGGAGCGGTCTGAGCAGCGCAGCCACGCGATGGGTCTGCTGACCTCGTGCCGGCGGAGCTCGTCATCTTTCCAGAATCCAGCGCGAGCACGTGGCCATCGGCTCATCAGCCCACATTCCTCGGGCCACACGGGGCCTTGTGGTCTGGCGAGCCCCATAAACAATAGAGGCCCAAGAAGCCCCGGCTCCCCAGCATCTTCGAACCCCTTTCAAGGCTCCCGCAGCACCACCTGCTTCAGGAAACCCGGAGGCTTCTGGGAAGGTGAACCTGAAACCAGAGCGGAGGTTCCTCGCGGCTGGTGATGCAGAAGCTGCGGAAGCCAAGGGAAAGGGGGACGGCTGCGCAGACCCGTCAGAGGACCCGCTGCCTCTCTAGGGACCTCGGTCCCCCTCCCAAGCCTCAGTTTCCCCCCTGTAGAAAGATGGCATCAGTACCTCCCTCCTAAGTCTGCTGAAGGCACATGCCCAGCGCCCAGCAGCCAGCACCGAGCCTGGTACACCTTTACCTGGCAAGGTGGGAAGACATGTTGTCTATTTTATGATCGCCATTTTAAAAAACAAAAGCCCCAGAGAAACCGAGCAACCTTGGCCCTCAGAAGAGAGAAACCTGCGAGAGGACCCACAGGTACACACGTGAAACAAAAGGTCGCTTTGTGCGGCGCTCTTCCTCCTTCTGCGTAAAACCAGGGAGCAAAGCCACGCGTCTAAGGTTGCAGCGCATGCTGCCGGAAAGGAACATCGAGTAACCAGGATCATCTGGGTCTCTTCTGAGAAAATGACAAGGACATTTGACTCCCACGCTGCAGGGTGAGGATCAAAGTCAAGGGCCCAGCCCCTCTGCCCATCTCCTGCGCCAGAGAAATCCAGCTTCCCGGCCGATTCAAGGTAATGCCCGCGTGCCGCAGAGACGGAGGACTCATTTTTACGGGGGCTCAGTAGCTTGTGTGTTGGAACGAACAAGAGGGCAGGATCAGGAGCTGGAGGGTGGTAAAAATCTGAATTAAAACCTTGCTCACTGTGATCTAGCCGCTGGAGCAATCTCTACTGTTACAGCCTCCCTGTTTGCAGACAAAGGCCTGAAGACTTACAAGGACAGGTTATGTGTCTGAGTCCAGGTCTCCCAGCACCCATTTAACCTTCTTTCCACGCATAAGAGAGAGGATCCCTACGAGAAGAGCCAAGGGGGGGTTAAAGTCAATGTCTACCCAAATCTCCAGCTGCGATTGGCTTAGCTGGCGGTAGGCAGATTCATGAAATGAGAGGAAACTTGAGTCCAAGAACTGTTGCCCTGAGGAGCCCCAGGATGGAGGCCAAATGTTAAAACAACAAGAGGTTGGAGTTGAGCAAGCGATGGCAGTGCTCCAGGTACCCGAAGGGAGCAGCTGCACCTGCTTAGGGACTGAAGCATGACGGGACTTGGGCAGGTCTGACCCCAACCGGAGGGACGAGGGTGGGAGAGCAAGGACTTGGCTGCAAAAGCTTGCTGGCTAGAACAACTACCCAGCCTTCTGACAGGACCCTGGGTGAGCCTCTCCCCTCTGCTGGGGGGATCTAAACCTCCTTCCTTCTTCTGAGGACCCTCCTCCTATCCCAGTGTGCCCCCAGCTTTCTTTCAGCACCAGGATCTCAAGAATAATGACCAGAGGCCAATGAACTCATTATAGCCATATGCGTCTTCTACCTGTCACCAAATACATGCACAGTAGGGAAGCTAAAAGGCAGAAATCCTTCTCTTCTTGTTCTGGGTTGCCAACAAAACCACATCGGTACTAGAACGTCCTCATCCATAGACCACGCAAGCCATAGAAGTCTTGATACTGGATCTGTAGTAGATGATGAAGTGATTCAGCATTAAGATCAGTGGCCAGCCACCTACATAGCAAGACACTGTGCCAAAATTGGTCAGTAACCAAATGTGATCGTGGCTGGTAAGGATCACCCTTGGATGTCCTTTAGATGCTTTTATATGATGTCTCCTACCTTCCATTGTTTCTCCTTTTTAAAATTTTTCTTTATTTATTTGAGGTGTGGAAGAGCTTGTGTTGTGGAAATCAGAGGACAGCTAACGTTCAAAGTCAGTTCTCTTCTACCACGTGGGCTGTGGAGATCCAACTCAGGTCACTCGGTCTGTGCACAGATGTCTTTACCCAGAGCCATCTCTCTGGCCCCCTAGTGTGGTTTACTTTTTGTGTCTCTTTACTGATTCTTTAAACCAATTCCCTTTCTGCCATTACTGACCAGCACACAGTACAGCTCTCTGGCTGCTGTGGGCTCCATGCTTACCGGCAACAGAAGCAACTACGGGCATCTACAAGACCGGCACTGACTTTGACTGTGAATCTTGCAAGGCAGAGAAGAAAGTGTGGGGCTACGTGTGTGGGAAGATGAGAAAATCACCATGGAGCAGAGCGCATGCTGGGAAACACACTCGGGGGGCCCCCTGGCAAGGCCCCCCGGCATGCTCGCTGAGGTGGCCTGCTCCATGCTGAGAACAAGACTTAAGAACAGGTGCTAAGAGTCACAGCTCTATGCTGGACGTTACTCAAAACAGACCCATGCTCAAGTCAGAGGTCTAGACCCCTGCCCAGGGTCACCCAGGAAGCCAATGTAGAAGAATACTGGGAGGGGGTGGGGGGGTGGGGGGGTGGGGAGTCAACCGAGTTTTGAAATATTCCAAAGAAAAGGAGCTTTGGTTTCTTTTAAAGAGACTTCAATGCAAAAAGGATTACATCATTACCGACGAAGCATTGACCAAGAGCAAGAGAATTTTGCAAACTTCGTCCTGACTGGAGCACAGAAAGCGAGCAGGCCTGAGATGTATCAGCCAGACTGAGACTAACTGCCATATTTCCTCCGTGGGAGGGAGTCAGGAGGGACATGGGCACTAGTGGCTTCCAGGGGGCGGAGTCCCCTTTCCTTTTCCACAGCAGCCCCAGGGGCTCCCCCGTATTCTTTTTCTCCCCTGTACTCTCTGCTTTGGAGTTTTTATTGAGCATCCACCCTGCCCCAAAGGGCTGCAAAACAAGAGCTCGTTCCAGCTGCCTCCAAAGACAAACACCTTTACTCTCTCAAAGATTCTCCTCTTCAGAATTAAAAGGGGGGGGCAATATCTACAAAAAAGGCATGAAGTGCTTGGCTGCAAAACTTAAGACCCTGAGATATTCGCATCTGTATCCAGATCCAAGGCAGCACTAACCACAAGTATCAATTCCTTTTCTTTAACTTCTTTATTTTATTTGTGTGTGTGTGTGTGTGTGTGTGTGTGTTTTACTTTTTGTGTCTCTTTACTAGGTGTGTATGTATGAGGGTATTGTGTGTTTCTGTGATGGACCAAGGATGACTTGGGGAATCATCCTGGATTGCTTCTACCTCCTTTTTGTTTCACTCTGGGATTTCCCAGGCTCCACCCACCAGGGCCAGAAGTGCAGGCCTGGCATTTTTACATGGGACCTGGGATCTGAACTCAGGACTTTCTGCTTGTAAGGCAGAGTTTTAACCTCGAGCCATCTCTTCAGCCCCATGCTACTTTTAATGGAACTTGTATAGTGCCAACTCCTTCCTTATCTCCTTTCCTCATCCCTTCCACTCTTATTGGTACTAATTCCTATGAGTTTCTAGTTTATCTTTCTTGCGTACAGACGTTCTTAGGTATCCACAGGGATTAGTTCCAAGAGCTCTGATGTTCGAACTCCTCATAAGAAAGAACACATTGGCGTGACCCAGGCTTGTGATAGAGACGTGGGGGGTCTTGGGCCAGGATGGACAGCTGGCAGGAGGGAGGAATCTGTCCGTTGTCACATGGATTTAATCTAGGCAGCAGTGGCAGCCTGTAGGTATAGGCTACACCACACCGGTAAGGATGAGAGTGTTGGAGTCTTACCTGCTCCAGCAGCTAAACTGACCTCTGACCCCAGTGACATTTCTGTGGTGTCTAAAATTAGATAATGGGAACATTAGGATCCAGACACACGATGGTATCACAGTGGCAGAGCACAAATGGTCTCTTGTCTGCATGGGCTCTGCATGTCTTAGAGACGCCTACCTATGGTAATTACCTTACGAAACCATTGAAATTAGGCCATTCGGTTAATGGGTAATGTGTGCTTTTCTGTTTATATGATAGCCACCCTATGAAGAGATTAGTAAGAAAGGGTCATAGTGGTTTTGTTTGAGCTTTTGAGTCAAGAATCCCTCAGCAGCCTAGCATTGCTTAGAGCTCACTGTGAAGCCCAGGCCAGCCTCAAATCTGTGGTCCTCCTGCCTCGACTTCTGGTGTGCTGGGATGACAGATGTTTGTTACCATGTCTGGCCGAAGGGATCATGTTCTGAAGCAGTGGGTCCAGATCACTTTGCGTATAGAACTTTGTGATGCTCAATAAATCTGTTCAGAGAGAGAAAAAGGGCAAAGGAAAAGGCACAGAGGTCAGGCGCATGCCAATAACCCCAGCTCTTGGGAGGTGGAGGCAGGAAGGTTAGGAGTTCAAGGCAAATCTGGCATACACAGTAAGACAGAGATAGACGGATGAGTGGACGGACTGACAGACAGACAGACAGAGACAGACAGACAGACAGACAGACAGACAGACAGACAGATAGATAGATAGATAGATAGATAGATAATGCCCTCAACACATGAGAAGGGAAGGGGAAGGAAAGGGAAGGGAAATGGTGTAGTATTTGTATAGTAGTATATAAATATCTCTGTGTATGTACTGGTGGCTTGGTTTGGTATTATTATTACTATTTGTTTGGGTTTTCAGTCTTACATAGCCAAGGATGACCTCAAACTCTGCATGAGGCCAGGGGTAACCTTGGACTCCTGATCTTACCACCTCTACCTCCCAAGTGCCAAGTCTGCAGGCATATTCCACTTCATATGACTCTTGTCTACTTTAAATTGTCTGTAAATTACTTATAATCACTGATTCAAAATGATTTATAAATAAGTGCTGTTTTTTTAAAGTTTTTTTTTATTCAGTTGTGTGTGTGTGTGCGCGCGCATATGTATATGTGTATGTATGTATGTATATATGTGTGTATATGTAGGACCACGGATGAATTCGGGAACCACCATGGACGCCTCCACTTCCTCCTTATTTACTCTGCCCTGGGATTCACAGGCTCCGCCCTACCAGGACTGGAAACGCAGGCCGCCCCCGCTTCTGCCCGGCATCTATACGTGGGGATCTGAACTCAGGACCTTCTGCCTGCAAGGCAGAGGCTTAACCCCTGAGCCACCTCTCCAGCCCCCAATAAGTGCTGTTTTGAGGCAGGGTCTCACCGTGTAGTTCAAACAGGCCTCAAACTTTCTGCCTCTGCTTCCTGAGTGCTGGAATTTCAAATGTGCACTGTAGTATATACTATATTGCCTAGGGAATAACACTAAGAAAGCAAAGTTTGGCATGTTACTAGATCAGTGCTTTTGTGTGGGGGTGTAGGTATGTTGGGTGTGTAGGGGTGTTATAGCAGAGGACACCTGAGTGTGTATGTGCCCGTGGATGCAAAGGGTTACTTTGGGAACATCCTGGGTTGTTCTACCTCCTTATTGCTTTCCTCTGGAGTTTCCTAAGTTCCACCTTAAAAGTCACTGCCATTTCTGACAGGCATTTTTACTTGGGTTCTGGATCTGAACTCAGGTCCTTTTGCTTGTGAGGCAAAGGCTTTAACCCCTGAGCCATCTCCCCAGTCTTGCAATGCTTTTAAAAAAATAATAATAGATGCAATGTTTTTAAAGTATTTTCCATTTGTGGTTGGTGGGATCTATAGATGTAGAAGCACAGGTAAGGAGAGTTAACTGTATGTACACACACACATGCTCACCTGTGCACACATACACATATATGCACAAATACATATACACACGTGCATGCATGCACCTGTATAGACATAAACCAAAGTTGGCATTTTTTATATCATCCCATGCCAACTTGAATGCCATGATGTTTTGTTGTTAGTGATTTTAAATGGATTTAGTCAAAAGGAGTTTGTGCAGAGCCCAGGAAGTGGTCATTTGTAGAAAATAGAGGTCTTTTTCAGTGACTGGAAACAGACACGTAGAGGGCGTGGCTCGGTGATAGTGCACTTGCCTAATATACACAAAGCTGGGAGTTCAATTTCCAGTTCTAAAAGCAAAGTGAGCTGGTCACGGTGGTTCGCACCTATAATCCTAGCACTCAGGAGACCGAGGCAGAAGGATGGCTGAAGCTGAAATTTCAAGGCCAGTCTGGCCTACACAATTAACACGTTCCAGTCCAGTCAGACCCTGTCCCCTTCTCACACACACACACACACACACACACACACACACAAAATAATTAAACAACTAAAAAATAGCAAAAACAACAAATAAAAAGTTTAGATATAGATTTGCAATATTGCCTCCTAAAACAAAGATATGAAGAGAGGAAAAGCCTCTCAGGCAAGGGCTGTAGCTCAGTGGGTAGATGCACGAGGTCCTGGGTTCGATCCCTAGCACCTTATAAACCAGATGTGGTGGCACGTGAATGTGATTCCAATACTTGGGAGGTGGAGTCAGGAGGATCAGAAGTTCAGAGAGAGAGAGAGAGAGGGAAACTAGTAAAAAGCTGGTGCCCAACTCTCTACCCAGAGGCTTGAATGAAGGAGGATATCCTGCTATCAAAAATAATAAAAACTGGGGGTTAGGGAAATGACTTAGCAGATAAAGTACTTGCAGTGCAGCATGGGGACCCAGGTTTGAATCCTTGACACTCAACATCAGAGCCAGGTGTGGTAGCACGCATCTGTAACCCCAACACTGGGGCAGGACAAAGGCAAGCAGATCCTAGGGACTCTCTGGCCAGTGACCTCCAGATTCAGTAAGAGACCCTGTCTCAAAAAAATATGGTGGGTAGTGATAAAGGAAGACACCTGACCTCAGCCTCTGGCCTCCACATAAGTACGTGAGTGAAGTATGTGCGCACACACGTACATACACACACATGCATGCACGCACGCACGTATACACACATACAAATACACACACGTGCACGCGCACACACACACTAATAACAATGATGATGATAATAGTAATACAAGAGACCTCTTCAACGAGGACGTGGCCATTAGAAGAATGTGAAGCACATCAGTGTAAACGTTTGCCTTGTGCCTTGCCGAGCACAGCAGGAGTGGAGGCGCCCGCCGCAGTCCCCACATCCCAGAAGAGCAGGCAGAGGCACATGACAACTGTGAGGCCAGCTATTTCATCGACTTCAGACCAGTCTGGGCTACAAAGTGAAATGAAGAAGGAGAAGGAAGACGAGAAGAAGGTGAAGGAGGAGAGGAGGAGGAGGAGGAGGAGGAAAAGAAGAAGAAAAGAAGGAAGAAAGGTGGAAGGGGAGGGGCATAGGGTTAGTCTCTGGATTCTAGGAAAGGTAGGGGGCACTGAGACATTACATAAGTTGAAATACAGTTAGCAGGAATTAGTTCTGGTGCTCTGTAGCACAAAGAGGTAATTATAACTGTCTCAAACAATGACTATATATTCCAAAATAAATAAAAGAGTCCAAAGGTTCCAAACACATAAAAATGTAAGTTTGAGCTGGAAATGCTAATTACCTTGATTTGCTTATCACATATGTATGTGTATATTGAATTTTCATATTGTTGTCTATAAATATGTACAAATATTATATGCCCAAAAAAGCCGTAGTAGGGAGAGCCTGGAACTTATCTGCATGGACTGCACCCACACTGTACCTAGCAAGACCAAAAAATGAGCTGGATGTGGTGGCTCTTCCCTACAATCCCAACACCGGAGTGCTAAGACAGGAGGATTACCATGGGTTCAAGGGCAGCTGGCTACATAGTTCCAGGCAATAGCATCCCATCCCAGACTCATCCCCCCAAATCAAAAAGCCAAATGTACACTCAAATGTGTGAACATTGCAGGGTATTCTGAGCATGTTGCCAAGTTGCTCCTGAAGAGGTGGCACTTGTGGCATCTCCAGAAGAGGTGGCATAGCATGTCAGCCCATGCCCGGCTTCACCTGATCCAGCCTTGCCTGGCCTTCCCTCCCCTCCTCCCTCTAGCGCAGACTAAAACCACCTAGAAAGCACTTAGATATTATTTGCTTAGTTATGTATTTGAGAAAGAACGAGAGAGAGAGAAGGCATTGGCGCACATGCCACAATATGCAGGCTGAGGCCAGAGGACGACTTTCAGAAATCAGTTTTCTTCTTCGGCCATGTAGACTTACTGGGGGAATGAACTCAGGTTGCCAGATGGAACCCATCCTTGAGCCTATGTCTCAGGAGGCCGAGGCAGAAGGATCCTGAGGTTGAAACCGACCTGGGTTACATAATAAGACATTGTCTTAAGAAGAGCAACAGCAAAAAGCTGCCATCAATCACCACTCCTTTCACCTCCTTAAACTTCCCAGAGGAGCACGGATAGGTCACTCGACAGATTAAGATTAAGATGGCCTCCAGGTCTAAAAGCCTTGGCTATAAGTACTCTTAACCTCCACCCCAAATCCCTTATTACCTCAGTGGACAGCCAACTCCCGTCCTGAATCTCTCTCTCTCCCTCTGTAATGTCCATGTATTAACCCCTTAGAACTCTTCTTAGCTTAAGTGGCTGTTACCCCGCCAAGGCAGCTTCTAATGGCTCTTTGATTCGTCCTCTATGTCACGATTGCCCTATATCAGACACAAAGATGGAAACGTTTGTGCCTCTTCACAATTTATGGAGTAACAACAAATTCACAAGCTGCATCGATTTCACTGGCTGCAATCCACTGAGTACTCCTGATTTCATCTGGCGGAGTGGCCACTGGCAATCACGGCTCCTTTCATTCCCATTCAGCCTCACATCAACTCTCAGATCACACACTGCCCGTGTATTTAGGTCACTCAATGGTTACAAATGGATTGGCCAGACTGCGAAGGTCGGAATGACCTTAAGTGAAGGCCAGAGAGCGGCTGCAGACGCAAGCAGCTGGGTAAATAAGCCACTTGAAGAACCGGGTTCAAGGCTCCTTCAAGGTGCAGGGCTGCAATGGGGTGGGTCGCCCAGCTGCCGGGAGATTCCTGGGGGACAGGGTCAAGAGGCTGTTGTTAGGCTGGGGGACAGGGATGAGAGGACTCTGATCTGTGTGGATACCCATGTGGGGGGGTCCATGAATAAAGATAATTTGACATGAGGGAGAGACTCAAAAAAAAGGAGTGTATTTAGAGCTGGGGGCCTGATGGCCGAGGAAGTCATAGGCTGTCCTTTAAGGCAGGAGAGCATTAGAACAGAAGAGAGCTTACGGTCAGAGAGGAGCAATCACCGTGAAGGCAGGAGGAGGGGGCGGATAGAAAGACTTGGAAAGCAGAAGACAGACGCTGGGTGGGATCACCACCTTTTACAGTCTCAGGCATTGCTAAGGAGAGTGCATGTTGGGGTGGGGGTTAATTAAAGAAGTAGAGCAGTGAGTGAAGACTGGAGGTGTTGTCTTCCAGAAGGACCTCCCAGTTAAACTGGAGGCTTTTGACTCCTTTTTTGTAGTCTAGATTATACTGGGGTTTGCATCATTTGTTGGTCTGGTGTTTTTCCATAACTTTTAGAGCCTGTTTTAGCTTTCCTGATATGGCTTGACATTTGAGACATTCAAAATGTCCACGTGTTCATTTGGTAAGTTCACCTTAGCATCAGCCTGGGTCATGGTTTGTGGTGGACAGAGGGCTTTTTTTGGGGGGAGGGGTTGTTTTTTGCCCAACAAGATGTAGAGTCATTCTGTGTAACATTCAGATTCCAAATGGAGCTAAGTGGTGTTTTAGAGAACAGTCACTCAGAGCA